>JAABKJ010075445.1:100366339-100610894 GCA_011634705.1 Andricus grossulariae | reverse complement strand
AACTAAACTAATGAGTCTTCAGCCAAAAAAATGAATTTTTAACCCAATAGTTGCAGTTTTTACAACAACAAAAAACATCGAATTTTCAACGAAATAATTAAATTTTAACGAAAAACATTAATTTTCAACCAAGAAGATTAAATTTCTATGAATTTCTATTAAATTAAATACAGAAATTTTAAACCAAATAACTGAATTTTCTACTAAAATAATTAATCTTCAACCAAAAAGATTAATTATCGACCAAAAAATATTAATTCTGACAAAATACATAAATGTAGAACCAAATTTTGAATTTTTCAAAGAATTTTCAATCTAAGAGTTAAATTTTCAATAAAAAAAAAACAAAAAAAAAGACGAATTTTCATCATAATAATTAAACTTCTAACCAAACAAATTCATTTTTAACTCAAATAATAATGAATCTCTAACTAAAAAAATTAATTTTCAACCCAATAGTTAAATTTGTAACCAAATGAGACAAATTTCAAATAAAATACAAAAATTTTTAACCAAACAGATGATTTTTCAACCAAGAAGATTAAATTTCTATAAATTTCTATTAAATAAAATACAGAGATTTTCAACTAAAATAATGAATCTTCAACCAAAAACATTAATTATCGACCAAAAAATATTAATTTTAACAAAATACATGAATTTACAACGAAATTTTGAATTTTTAAAAGAATTTTCAACCTAATAGTTAAATTTTCAACAACAACAAAAGAAACGAATTTTCATCATAATAATTAAATTTTTAAGCAAAGAAATTCATTTTTAACTAAAATAATAATGAATCTTCAATCAAAAAAATTCATTTTCAATCCAATAATTCAATTTTTTACCAAGTAAGACAAATTTTCAATAAAATAGTTACATTTTTGCCCAAACAGATGAATTTTCAACCAAAAAAATTAAATTTCAAAAATAAAATAACAGATAAATTTTCTACTAAAAAGGAAATAGGTGAATTTTCAGTTAAAAAAAGATTAATTTTCAATTAAAAAAAAATTTACAATCAAAAAGACGAATCTTCAACCAAAAAGATTCATTATCCACCAAAAAAAGATTCGTTTTAAGAAAATACATGAATTTACAAAAAAAATTTGAATTTTTAAAAGAATTTTCAACTTGATGGTTAAATTTTTAAACAAATAATTAAATTTCTAAGCAAAGAAATTAAGTTTCAAATAAAATAATGAGTCTTTAACCAAAAAGATACATTTTCAACCAATAGTTGCATTTTTTAACAAAAAAGACAAATTTTAAACAAGTTGGATGCATCTTCAACAAAATGTTTCAAGTCTCTTAAATATCTCTGAAACTTACTCACATTTTTTCTAAAATTATTTAATGTGGCAAAATTACAAAATTTTTCTTTACAATCTTTTTTTATCCGAAGATTTGAATTTTCAACAAAATACATTAATTTTTATTCAAGACAGATGAATTTTCAACTAAAAAAGATAAGTTTTCAAGCAAAAATGGAAGCTTTAAATTCTGAATGCAAAAATTTTTTTTTTTAAATACAAAAAAAAATTTTAATTAGTTTAATTCAACAAAATAGACGAATTTTTAACAAAATTTTGACCTAATATTTAAACTTTTAACAGAATAGTTAAAGTTTTAGTAAAATAGTTAAATTTTTAACCGACGAATTGAATTTTTCACAAAATACATAAATCTTCATTCAAGAAAAATGAATTTTCAACTAAAAAAGATAAGTTTTGAACCAAAAATAGAATCTTTAAATTTTAAGAACAAAAAAATTAATTTTCATTAATACAAAAAATTTTTTGCGAGTTGAATTCCAGAAAGATAAATTGTTCAAAAAACAGTTGAACTCTTAACCAAAAAGACAAATCTTTAACAAAAATTTTAAATTTTCGATAAAGAATTAAATTTGTAATAAACAAGGTCAATTTTTAAGTAAGGACTTGAATTTTCAAGATATAAAAATCAATTTTTAATAAACAAGAATAATTATTAAAAAAAACGACGAATTGTCAACTAAATTTTTAAACTTTTGAATAAAAAAAAAGAATTTTCTACAAAACAGTTAAAATTTCAACCTGAAAATATGAATTTTTTTGGTCTCCCCTGACTGATATTTTGCTCTTGTACAAGGAAAAATAAAGATGAATTTTTAACTAAAAAAGAAAAGTTGAAAAAAAAATAAAATCTGGATTTTTCCTTCGAAAAATTAATTTTCGAAACAAAAGAAATTTTCAACCAGTTAAATTCAACCAAAAAAATGCAAATTTTTGAAAAAAGAGTTGAATCCGCAAACAAAAAAGATAAATTTTTAATAAAATAGTCAAATTTTCTAAAAATAATTGAACCAAAAATAGAATAGTTAAATTTAACGATGAAAAAATTAATTTTGAACCAAAATAAGCTAATTTTAAACAAAGTATCTAAATTTTTAACAAAAAAAGTCAATATTTAAAAAATGAATTTTCAACAAGACTGTTGATTTTAGAAGTCAAAAAGGCGAATTAACTATAAATCAGTTGAATTTTCAATTCCATAATATGATTTTTTATCAAAATGGTAATTTTCTACTAAATAGTTATATTTTTAAATAAATATTTCAATTCTCAAAAAAATAGTTTAATTTTCTACTAAAATAGTTAAATTTTCAACCTAAAATATAAGTTTTTACAAAATACATGAACTTTTATTAAAAAAAGAATTAGTTTGAACTAAAAAAAAAGTTTTTCACTAAAACTGAAATCTTTAAATTTTGAGCTTGAACAATTAATTTTTAACAAACCAGTTGACGAACAATATAATAAAATTTTGAAGAAAATAGTTACATTTTCAAACAGAGACTTGGATTTTTAGGATACAAAAATAAATTGACAGCAAAGAAAATTAACAATCTATAAAAAAGACAAATTTTCAACAAAATACATGCATTTTTTAGCAAACAGTTTAATTTTTATTTATTTAAAAAAAAATCTCAACCAAAAATGAAATAGTTAAATTTACAGAAAAAAAACTAATTTTAAACTGAGAAAAATGAATTTTGAACAAAGTAGTTAAATTTTTAACCAAAGAGGTAGATATTAAAAAAGAATTAATAAAACAATCTAATTTTTAACGTAAAATGTGAGTTTTCAACGAAAAAGTCAATTTTCAAACAAAAAGTTTAATTTTTCACCAAATTTAGAGTTTTCAAAAAGTATTAACTTTCAACAAAATAGTTGAATTTTCAACTAGAAAAGATTTATTTTCAATAAAAAAATTAATTTTTTACCAAAAATGGAATAGTTACATTTTGAATTAGAAAAACTATATCTCTACCAAAAACAAAACGAATTTTCAACTAAGAAGATTAAATAAAAATAAAAAAGACTAAATAAAAAAAATTAATCTTCAACAAAAAAAGTTGCATTTTCAATCAAAAAGTTCAATTCAAAGATAAAATTCTTTGCGAAAAAAAAAGTTTTGAATCTAAAAGGACGAATTTTCTATCCGAAAAGACGAGCATTCAACAAAACTAGATTTCTGGTTGAGGCAACAACTTCTTGTGGTTGAAAATTGAATTATTTTGAAAATTTATCATTTTTAATCAAAAATTCGACCATTTGGTTGAAAATTCACCTTCGTTGGTTGGAAATTAAATTATTTGGTTAAATTCAACTATTTTGTAAGAATATCATCCTTTCTGGTAGAAAATTAATCTTACAAAATATTGCAATAAAATAATTTTAAACTAAGATGTTTACATGATCACCATTGCAGAAAAAACTTATATGATTGAAATTTGAGAGAATGGTAAAATAATAAAAGAAAATAACGAATAATCGTTATCAAACAGCAAAAAACCTCACGTTTGAAGTTTTTTTTACATTCTGATCCTGTAATGAGAATGTATTAGATTTGTGTAAAATTTGACCCCCCCCCCCGTTTTTGTCAAATGCTCACGTTATAAGACCTCCTGAACCCAAAAAAAAAGGTTTCCACAAAATGTCTGTCTGTTTGTCTGTCTGTCAGTCTGTCTGTTTGTCTGTAGATTTTAACTTTGTTATCAGGATGACATTTGAAAGAATAAACGTATTCGATTGGTCTTTGGTATACTCTTTAAGTAAGATTAAGAAAAATGCTTTTCTTCGAAAAATATTGTTATATATGGTTATAAGAAAACAAAAATTGTGCACTCAAAAAAGATATACAAATTTGTTGAAAGCCACTTTTTGATGGGACGCACAGTTTTTGTTTGATCTGTAAAAAACTCATTTAAGGATAAAATAAATTACATTTTTAAACAGACGACATGAACCACGAAAAAAATTATAAACAAAAGTTGTTCAAACAGAAAAGAGCCACAAATTTTTCATGAATCATTTTGTGATAGGATGCATAATTTTTGTTCCAATCGTGAAAAAGAACATTAACAATACAAATTTTTTTTGGAAAAACGACGCAAGGTACGAAAAAAGATGAATGGACAAAAGTTTTTCCACCAAAAAAGATCTACAAATCAGTTATAAACTTTATTTATAAAAAACATCTAAACTAAAAAAATTAACTTCCCGGAAAAACGATATACGCTATAATAACATTTTATCAAACAAAACTTTTCGCCTAAAGAAAAACATTAATTTATGCATCAAAATTTGGTTTGAAATTTTTCTGAATATTATCTTGAAAATTTGTTTAAAAAAAATCATTTGGAAAGTTTCCAGGAATCTAATAATAATTTTATTATCTTGGAACTTGAATTTTGCCTACAACTTTTTTCAAATCCTGCGAAGGTATTATCTATCTCAAAAGCATCAAGATTCTTTTTTGAAGATTCAGGAAATCTTGGAGAATTTTTCAAGAGCAAACAATTATTGTTACTTTTTCCAGAAATTTTGATCCAAATTTTTTATAAATTTAAAACCTGTCAAAATGCCTATAAAACTTATAAATTTTGTTTTAGAAGTCTTTGAAAATCTACATTGTCTTTTATATGGTTCGAAATCTTTTCGCGTTTTAAATTATTTTTGAATCTTTCCAAAACTTCTGCATATATTTTCAACTTACTTGATTGTTTTTTAATTAATAATTGTTCAATTGTCATTCATTATTCAAATTTTTTTTCATCTTTTTAAGTATTCTCTTAAAAATGGATTGTATTTCGCATTGTCATTCCTTTCATTCGTGTCAACCACACTAGACGTGTTTATAAAAACTTTCAGTCAAAATTTGTTAAATTGGGAAAGTGGAAAAGGAAAACAGCAGGAAGTCGTCATCCTTTATATCTTCCAGTTCATCAGAAGATGAAATCCATAGATCCAAAAAGGGTTAAAAGCTTTTCATTAGAATTGAGAAGCTGGGGAAAGATGAAAGAAAGGGCGAGGCTGCACAGAATGACTGGTTGTGATTCGTTAATGTTAGAATCATTCAATCCAGGTGAACTTGTTTCTCTTTATTGTGTAAATATTTTCCTTCTAACATTTTTTGGGCTCAAAGCTGTGAAATTTTTGCATGAGTCAATTTTCAGGTTCTAACCTGAATACTGTCAATAAGTATCTTGATTCAACATAAGATGGCATCGTACACTGCAAGTAAGCGCATGTAAAATCACTTGAGAGGACCTACACTGTTTTTTAAACATTGTTCTTAATTGTGAGCTCTAGCCCGATAGAAATCATTGATCTGACCAAAAAATAATTTCTCATAAGAATTCATTCTTTGAACAATATCTAACCTTTCGGAATGCAAATGTTCTAACCGAAACGTAATTCTGCATGTGCTGATAAGCTTAAATTTGGGCTCTAGCCCAATAAAAATATTTTGTCTAACCAAAATTATTTCTTTTGAGATATTGTTCCTAATAAGAGCTCTGGTTCTTCAGAATTCATTGATCCAAACCTTAAAAAAAAAGAAAAAGAAATTAAGATGAGCCAAATGTTCGAAAATAAAAAAAATTTGATATGCTGCCGAGCCAATAGTGCTAACCTGAAAAGAACTTCAAATTTGATGAGCTTTAGGCTATCTGTATTTTTCTAGTCAGAAGAATTAATTTTTTCCTATTGCCCTGATGCAGGTTCTTCTTCATCCTGGTTTGATAATGATCTCACCGGCGGGGCAGATATTTTTTTATTTTTCGGTAGGTACAGATTGATTCCAAATCGTATAAAACGCTCAGATCCGTTGAGTCTCAGATTCACCTTCGAAAAAATTCAAGGCGCAAAATTACCTGCAGGTGCAGTTCAAAATTATGTTTAATTTTTTTATTTTTCGGTAGGTACAGATTGATTCCAAATCGTATAAAACGCTCAGATCCGTTGAGTCTCAGATTCACCTTCGAAAAAATTCAAGGCGCAAAATTACCTGCAGGTGCAGTTCAAAATTATGTTTAATTTTTTTATTTTTCGGTAGGTACAGATTGATTCCAAATCGTATAAAACGCTCAGATCCGTTGAGTCTCAGATTCACATTCGAAAAAATTCAAGGCGCAAAATTACCTGCAGGTGCAGTTCAAAATTATATTCAATTTTTTCATTTTTCGGTAGGTACAGATTGATTCCAAATCGTCCAAAACGTCTAGATCCATTGAGTCTCAGAGTCACTTCTGTAAAAATTCGAGGCGCAAAAATTAAATGAACTGCAGATCAAACTATGCAAAATACGAATAAAATGAATGAACAAAAATTGTTCCCCAAAAAAAGATCTACAAATTCTTTATTAATCACTTTTGTATACGACACATAGTTTTTGTTTTATTCATAAAAAACATTGAAAATAAAAAAATAAAAATTTTTGGACAAGCGACGCAAGCTACGGAAAATAATAAAGAGACAAAAGTTGTGCACCCAAAAAAGAGCTACACATTTTTTATTAATCATTTTTTGATAGAATGCGTAGTTTTTGTTTTATTCGTGAAAAAAAAAACAACAAAAATAAAAAAATTAAATTTTTTGAAAAACGATACAAGGTACGAAAAAAATTAATAGACAAAATTTCTTCACCCAAAAAGTATCTAAAAATTTGTTATTAATATATTTTGGATAGGACGAGTAGATTTTCTTTTAATCGTAAAAAATGAGATAAAAAATAAAAAAATTTAATTTTTGGAAAAACGACATAACAGACGAAAAAAATGAAAAGACAAAAGTTGTTCAACCAAAAGATATCTACAAATTTGTTATAAACTCTTGTCATCAAAATATATTAAAAATTAAAAAATTAACTTTTTGGAAAATGGACACATGCTACAATAACATTTTATTTTACAAAATTTTGCGCCTAAATTATATCTACAAATGTGCTTATTTTATATTAAAAAATACGGAAGTTAAACAACACAGTTAAATTTTAGACCAAAAAGATAACTTTTAAAAAGAATATTGAATTTTCAAAAAAATAAAATAAAAAAGTTAATTGTCAACCAAGAAAGATAAATTTTCAATCTGAATTGAATTTTCAACCAAAGAGTTGAATTTTCAGCCAAAAATACGAATTTTTTATAAATCAGTTGAAATTTTAACAAAAAATTAATTTTCAAAAAAGAAAGATGAATTTTTTACTTAATTGGATGACTTTTCTACCATTATTGATGAATTTTCAAGCCAAAAGGACGATTTTTAAAAAAAAGCTGTTTAATTTTCGACCAAAGAAGATAATTTTTTAACAAAATAAATTATTAACCAAAAACCATTGGATTTTTAACCCAATAGTGGAATTTTCAAGCCGAAAAGACGAACAGTTTGCAAATCGGTTGAATTTTCAACAAAAAAGTTAATTTTCAATGAAAAAAGATTAATTTTCCACCAAATATTCGAATTTTATAAACATAATATTTTTGAATTAGAAACAGTTAAATTTTCAAAAAACTAGTTGAATTTTAAAGGCAAAAAGACGACATTTTTAAAAAAAAGTTGAATTTTCAAGAAAAAAAGTTGATTTTCATCGAAGAAAGATGAAATTTCCACCAAATAGTTAAATTTTCAACAACGACAAAATTCTAATTAAAAACAGTTCGATTTTTAAGCAGATAGTTGAATCTTAAAGTCAAAAAGATGAAATTTAAAAAATACAGTTGAATTTTCAACTGAATGGTTCATTTTCGACCAAAAATCCTTTATAAGTTGAAAATTCAACTAATTGATAGAAAATTAATATATTTTGTTTGCTGAAAATTCTTCTTCTTTTTGTTATCAAGAATTAATTTTTTTAACTGAAAATGTAGCTATTTGATTTTTTGTTTGAGGATTATATTTTTAATTAAAAATTTATCTTTTCTAATTGAAAATTCAACAATATGACTGAAAATCCATGTATACTGTTGAAAATGTGGATTTTTTTGTTGAAAAGTCAATAATATAGTAAACTATTAAACTATTTGCTTGAAAATTATCTTTTTTGTTGAAAAATCATATTTTTGGTTGTAAATTAAACTATTTTGGTAGGAAATTCTGCCAGATAAGACGAATTTTGAAAAAAGCCATAAATTTTCAACAAAATTGTTGACTTTTCAATTAAAAGTACCTTATATTTTTAAATGAAAATTTAACTTTTACATTTTTTGATGAAATTTTTTTTCTTTATTGACTGAAAAATCTTGCTTGGTTAAAATTTCAATTCATGTTGAAAATGCATCTCTTTTGGTAAAAATTTAATATTTTTTGTTCAGAATGCAATTTTTTGGTTGAAAATGAATCTGTTTTGATTGAGGATTCAACTATTTTATTGAAATTTTTTTTTTTTTTGGTTTAATTCAACTGTTTTTTATTTAAAATTGAAATATATTTTGGATAAAATATTAACTATTGCATCTTTCTTTAAAAATTCATATTTTGTTGTTGAAAAATGAACTACTTGGCTTAAATTTAATCTACTTTGTAAATAAATATTTTTGTTGTTGAACATTCATCTTTTTAGTAGAAAATTCAACTTTTTTGTAGATAATTGATCTTGTTAGCCTGAAAATTAAATAATTTTGTTGACAATTGATGTTTTTTTGTTGAAAATTCGTCTTTTTGGTAGAAAATTATTCGTCTTGGACGAAAATTTACCTTTTTGGTTGAAAATTTACCTTTTTGATTAAGAAATTCATCTTATTTATTGAAACTTTATATTTTTGTTAGAGGATTCAACGACTTTATTAAAAATCCGTTTTTTTTTTTGATAGTAATTTATTTTTCAACTAAAAACGTAACTAGCTCTTCCATTTTTGGTTGAAAAATCATCATTTTTAGTTAAAACTTCGTGTTTTTCGGGAGAAAATTAATCGCCTCAGGCGAAAATTCCGAGGAAAATTTAACTTTTTGTTCAGAAAATTTTTTCAAACCAAAATTTTTTCGATTTCATTTTTGATACAATAAATCTCTGTTTTCGTTGAAAATCCAACTATTTGGTTTAAAATATCAACTATTACATTTTTTGTCGAGAATTCATCTTTGTTGGTTGAAATTTGAACTAATTTGGTAATTTATAAAAAAACAATAATGACTAAATGCAAAAAAAAAATTTATTGGCCAAAAATTTTGAAATTTTAAGAAGATGGGGGGGGGGGGGTACGTGGTCAAAATTAGGCCCCTTGCCTAAAGATTTCCACTTTTCATGGGGGTAACAAAATAACCCTCTCGCAGAATTAGAATGGGTTCTACCTGTGCATGGGGGTGGAGGGGGTGGGTGTAGGGGTAGGGGTAGAATAGCGAATGATGTGTGATGATAATAATAACTTACGGTTGTAACAGGAAAGCGAGCCTACCCCACCAAAATTGTTGGCAACTCCTCCCCTTTCCCCGGTTCTCCCCCTTAGGGTTACTTTTTGAACCCCGTGAACACATGCTCGAGGGGTGGCCCTTTCGAGCCTAAACTACCACATATAGATCTCGCACTTTAGTATTTGCTATGGTTTATTCCATAGTGAGCCTACTAAATAAAATCAATAAAAAAATTACTGAATAAACAAAATAAACAAATTAGTGAATAATATATGAACTGAATAAAAAAAGGTTTTATTCAGGAGGGCCCAAATTAATTTCCTCACTTTTAGTGTAAAATACTGAGCAAAAAAAAAACGCAAAAAACCGGAACTAGATTGCAAGAATGATTATTTTATTGCATATCACCTAATTTTATTATTATTGCATATCATAGTTTCGTCTATGACTTGAGATGATTTATAAAATAAAATAATCGCAACATATGATCGAAAATATGGAAATAATTTTAGTTTGTGTATTTTCAGTATACCTGGCCATTAATATTCAATGACGACCATTTTCATCTTGCAACATTTTTAAAATAGAATCTTGTATAAACGATATACAACAATATAATTTCAGGTAAAAAATTAAAAAAAATTAAATTTATTTATTTATTTCAACCAAAAAAGATCAATTTTCAATCCGAACGGACGAATTTTCAATAATATATATATATTTAATAATAACCATGTAGTAAAATTTTTAAACAAAAAAGTTTAAACTTCAACCAAATAGTTGAACTTTAAAGCAAAAAAGTCGAATTTTTAACTCAACAAAAAATGTAATAGTTGATATTGCAGCCAAAATAGATGAATTTTATACCAAAAGAGATTATTTTCATAACCAAAAAGCAAATTTTTGATCAAGATTAATTTTCTACCAAAAAAGGCGAATTTTTAACGAAATACATGAATTTCCAAGCAAACAGTCGAATTTTTGACAAAAAAAATAAACATTCAACTAAAATTATGAATTTTTTATAAAAAAGATGAATTTTCAACGAATAAAGATTTATGAGTCAAGAAAGAAAAAAAGTTTATCTAAATTGTTGAACTTTCAAGCCGAAAGACCAATCTACTGTAAA
This sequence comes from Andricus grossulariae, assembly GCA_011634705.1. Taxonomy (NCBI): domain Eukaryota; kingdom Metazoa; phylum Arthropoda; class Insecta; order Hymenoptera; family Cynipidae; genus Andricus; species Andricus grossulariae. The sequence continues at coordinate 100,600,094 of JAABKJ010075445.1, read as the reverse complement.
ACAAACTTTCAACCAAAAAACCTTCAATTAAAATAATAAATTTTTAACTATCGATTTTATATTATATATATATATATATATATATATTTTAATAATTTTTAAAGATTTCGTATTACTTGATTTAATAAATATTTAGGATTTCGTATTTCTTGATTTAATAATTCTTCAGGATTTCGCAATTCTTGATTTAATAATTATTTAGGATTTCGTATTTCTTGATTTAATAATTTTTAAAGATTTCGTATTACTTGATTTAATAAATATTTAGGATTTCGTATTTCTTGATTTAATAATTCCTTAGGATTTCGTATTTCTTGATTCAATAATTATTCAGGATTTCGTATTTCTTGATTTAACAATTTTTCAGGATATCGTATTTCTAGATTTAATAATTCTTCAGTATTTCGTATTTCTTGATATAATAATTCTTCTGGTTTTCTTGAATATATATACTTTCTGTACAATTACTGCGAGTTGTTTGTTTCATTTGCGAATTTCGAAAAATTACGAACATGAATGAAGGACTCCCCCCCCCCTGAAATTGAAAATTATCCAAATTTATTGTAATCTTTCTTTGTTGTAGGACTGCCAAGACTATCAAAACGGCCGTTGAAGTTTTTCACGCAGCTATAGCAACACTTGGAGATAAAATGGATGAGGAAACAAATAAAGAACCTTCACGGTACAAAGTGGACGGAAGCGCAGGTAAAATAGATTTGCAATCCTTTTTAGTAGCTGATAAGGCTATTTATTTTAATCCGGGTGTCTAGTGCCTTGAACATTCTTAAAAACTTTGAAAAGTCCTTAAATTTGCTCTTGGTCTTGTTTTTGTCAGGTTTATGTATATAATAATTCATACCTCCGCCATTTTTTATTTGACTTCTCATTTTTTGACTTATTTGAAAGTAGAAAGACACATTTCTAACAATAGATTGTTAATTGTATCACGGTGAAGAATCACGAAGCTAGAATCGAAAAAAATTTCAAGTTTCACATTTATTCCCGGTTTTTTTCAACTTTAACAACAATTTAATAACATTTTTTGAAATATAATAATTTTTTGCTGTTATTATATTGAACGTAAGTTCAATTCAGCGTGTAATGAGCTTTTTTTATTAGAATTGATTGGTATTTGACTGAGTTATCCAGTACCCAGTCAGGGAATTTTATTGGTGAGGAAAAGTCAGGAATTTCGAGAAAAAAAAAATCTTTCAAAAGTGAGGGAATTTCTACAAGAGATATTGAAATAACTGACAAGGATAATAAATTTGAAACTTTTTCATGATGATTTCAAATTCTTTTATTCCGTTCATAAAATATTATATGTTGAAAATGTTACAAGATTAAAATTCGGGGAAAATGAAACATTGGCCAAGGAAAAATTAGTGAATTTTGAAAATTATATTTTTAGTCAAGAATTTTATTATTTGGTTTAAAAATCAACAATTTTGTTCAAAAGTCATCTTTTTGGTAAAAAATTCAATTGCTGGATTGAAAGTTGAACCACTTTGTTACAAAAGCATTTTTTTAAAGATTCATCCTTTTTTTGAAAAATCGTGTTTTTTTGTTGAAAAATAATTTTTTCAACTGAAAATTGAAACATATTTTCTATTTTGATCTAAAAATTGCTTTTTTTAATGAAAATTCAACTACTTGTTTAAAAACTGAACTAGTTTGTTAGTTTCTTGAAAATTCATTCTATTTTTGATAAAAATTAATTTTTCACTCGAAAATCAAACTTTTCCAACAACTGTTTTGTTAAAAATTTAACGATTTTGTAAAAAAATTAATTATTCTGTTGAAAATTCAACCATTTGGTTAAAAATGTAACTATTTTGTTGAAATTTGTTGTAGTGAAAATTTATCTTTTTTAGTTGAAAATTCAACTATTTATTTGAAATATTATGTATTTTGTTGAAAATTCGTTTTTTTGTGTGTGTGTGTGAAAATAAATGTTTTTAATTGCAAATGTAACTATTCAAGATGAAGATTCATACTTTAAAACTACATTGTTGAAATCTCATTTTTATTGTTAAAAAATCAATTTTTTAACTGAAAATTCGGCTTTCTTGGTAAAAAAAACTAATTTTTTAGTTGGAATTTCTTTTTTGGGGTAAAAATTAAACTGTTTTATTGAAATTTTCATTTTTTTTTTTTGTTTTGTTAAAGATTCATCTTTGGTTGAAAATTTAACTGTTTTATTGAACATTTTTTTGTTTTAAAATTTATTTTTTCTTACTTGAAAATGCAACTATTTATTTTGAAATGTATGTATTTTGTTGAAAATTCGTCTTTTTTTATTGCAAATTCGTCATTTTGTTTGAGAATAATTTTCGTAGGTTGAAAATTCAACTGTTTGTTTGCAAATTTATGTATTTTGTTGAAAATTCGTTGTTTTTTTTTGTGAAAATGTAACTATTCAAGATGAAGATTCATACTTTAAAACTACATTGTTGAAATCTCATTTTTATTGTTAAAAAATCAAACAGTTGAATATAAACAAAAAAGACAAATTTTGTACAAAATACTTGAATCCTCAACAAAAATAGATTACTTTTTAAAAATACAATGTATTTTTAATAAAAAAATTTGATTTTCTACCAAATAATACGAATTGTAAACCAAATATATATATAATCAAATGATTACATTTTTAACTAAGAAGATTTATGTTCTGCCAAAAATATGAATTTTTAACCAAATAGTTTAATATGTATCAGAAAGACGATTTTTCAACAAAAAATAAAATAGTTAATATTTAAACCACAAAAGGTTTAAATTTTAAATAAAAAACAGTTGAATATAAATAAAAAAGACAAATTTTGTACAAACTATTTGAATCCTCAACAAAAACAGAATATTTTTTTAAAATACATTGTATTTTTAATCAAAAAATGCGATTTTCTACCAAATAATACGAATTGTAAACCAAATATGTATATATATTTTTTATCAAATAATTAAATTTTCAAATAAGAAGATTTATGTTCTGCCAAAAAATATGAATTTTTAACAAAATAGTTTATTATGTATCAGAAAGACGAATTTTCAACAAAATACATAAATTTTTAACAAAATAGTTGAAGTTTCTATAAAAAAAATAAGAATTTTCAACAAATTACATGCACTTCAACTAAATATTTTGACCAATGGATGTAATGTTTGTCCAAATTTTATTTGAATAATTTTTAGTTTATATTTTTTTCGTTTCGAAAAATTTTGAATCAAATAGTTGAATTTGTAAGCTAAAAAATATAAATCTTTAACCAAAAATGATTTCGTGTAATTTTTATTGAAGCGAATTAATTTTCAATAAAAAAACTAATTTTGTACAAAACAGTTTAATTTTATACCAAATAGTTGAATTTTATACCAAATTGTGAAATTTTCCAGTCAAAAAGACGTTTTTTCTATAAAACAGTTGAATTTTCAAACCGAGAATATGAGTTTTCAAAGACAAAATTATTTTACAGCCAAGGAGTTTAATTTTTAATCCAAAAAGATGAATTTTCAGCGAAAAATGTAATATTCGATATTTCAACAAATAATATTTTAATTTAAAATAAAAAATAGTTAGATTTAACCAAAAAAGCCAAATTTTCAAGACAATAGGTAAATACTCATCTAAAACAGATTAATTTTCGACCAAGCAATTGCATTTTTAACCAAAAAAATGATTTTATTCGAAAAAATACGAATTTCAACAAAATACACCAATTGTCGACAAAATAGTTAAATTTTATACGAAATTGTTTACTTTTGTTTTTAACAAAAAAGTTAATTTTCAACCCAAACAGATCAATTTTTAACCAGACAGTTGTATTTTTAATCAAAAAAATATGAAATTTCTACAGAAAGAGATACATTATCAAACAAAAAAGATAAATATTCAACCAAAATAGTTGAATTTTCTATTTAAAAAATTTTTGTAAAGAAAGAAACAAAATTTTAATCAAACTGTTGAATTATCAAGCCAAAAAGAGTACTTTTAAACAAAACAGTTGAATTTTCAACCAAGAAGTATGAACTTTTAAGAAAAAATTGTTGAATTTTCAACAAAGAAATTCAATTTTGAACCAAATAATAAAACTTTGAAATAAAAAAGATGAATTCTTAACGAAAAATTTGATAGAGCATTTAAATAAACAAATGATAAAAATGGGGAAGACTGTGAAGCCTGCGATAAATAAATAGGATTTTCGATAATTTATAGACTAAAAAAAACATTTCAAATAAACAGAAGTTCATTTTTAATACTTGGAAAATTTGTTGACACTATTTTTACACTATTTCAGGGTGCACAGTCTTCCCCTTTTTTTCTTAGTTTCCCCTTTTTCTTGGAATTCCCCTTTTCTCCCCTATTCTAAAAAATTTTCCCTTTTTCCCCTTTTCTCTTTGAATATACGATATTTGAAAATACCATATTTGAATTACGCGGAAAATTCTCTGAAATTAGTATAAGTACTTCAATAAATTATTTATTAAGTTTTCCTATTGGTTAAAAAATTATGACGAATTTGTTATATTTACAGCTTTTACTTGTGAACAATAATAAAAACTACGAAATTTAAACTATTCCTTAATTTTTTTGTAATTGAAAATTGAAATATTTTATTTGTTGTTTCAAATTGATCATTTTTAGTTAAAAATTCAACTCTTTGGTTAAAAATTCATTAATTTTGTTTAAATCGTCTTTCTTGGTAGAAAATTAATTTTTTTATTGAAGTTTCTACTGTTCCAGTTGAAGATTCATCATTTATTTAAAAATTCACCAGTTTCGTGAAAAATTAATTTTTTCAACAGAAAATTTAACTACTTTCTTGAAAAGTCATTTATTTTGTTGAAAATCTTCTTTTCTGTTAAAAAATTAATCTTTTTGGTTACTCGTGGTAATTTACTTGGTTTTCTACGGTAATTTACCTGGTATTTTACGTCATCAGTTTTCTACATGATTTAAACGTAGAGGGAATCTTCCCTCTACGGTGGCACTGTGAAATGTTGAGTACGGCCGACAGTGGCGCTGGCTGTAGTTTTAAGCCGAAAATATTTGTTAAATTTATTTTAAGAGAATATTAAAAAATGATTATCTAAAATTTCGAAAAATAATGTAGAAATTTTTGAAGCAAAACTTTTCAATTCTGCACGTTTACAACATAAAAAATTTTTCAGTTGAAAAAAAAAATTATGAAACATTCTAATCACTTTAAAAATTAAAAAAAATGATTTTGAAAAAGAAAGTATAAGATTTTAAAGCAAAAATTTTTTATTTCGCAAGATCACAAAATTTTAGTAACTTTTCAAAAAATGATTATTTTACTTTGAAAAATTAATTTTAAGATAAAATTTAAAATTAGTTCAAAATATTTCCAAAATTGAATCCGGAAGATTTTAAGGCAATTGTTTGTATTTTACAGAATTTTCAAACAAAATTTAGGAAAAATCTAATAACTATATTTAGAAGTTTCTAAAATAATTTCAAGAAATTAAAACAAAATGTAGATTTTTCAAGACTTCGAATGAAGAAGCTTTTTGAGAGTTTTGAAAGCTTTCAAGACAATAAAAAAGTTTTCTTTTAAAGATTTATGGAAAAAATGTATATGATTTTTTATTTAAAAATATTAATTTCAAAGGAAAATTGAAAAAGAGTTTTTAAATTTTCAAAAGATTTCCAACATTGTCAAAAAAATATTTGGAAGATATTAAAGCAATCTTTTTTGCTAGATTAAACCAAAATTTTGAAAGATTTCAAAAATAATTTCAAACTTGAAACAATTTCAAGAAAATTAAGAAAAAACTAAGAATTTTGAAAATTAAAAAAAAAGGTTTTTTAAACTTTTGAAAGGTTCCAAGAGAATAAAAAAAAGCTTTTTAAAATTCCTGGGAAGATTTGAATACTGTTTTATTTGGTAAATTAATTTTAAGAGAACATTTAAAAATACTTCATAAGATTTCGATAACTAACGAACAATAATCTGGAAGATTTTTTGGGGAAATGTTTTTTTTTTGCAGGATATAAAATGATTTTCTAAAATTTCGAAAAATAATGTAGAAAATTTTAAACAAAATTGTTCAATTTTGCAAGATTGCAATCACTAAATTCAAAACAAAATCGATTTTTAAAGATTTCGAAGAAAAATGTTTCTAAAGATTCATGGGAGATTCAAAATGTTTATTTTTTTATTTTCAAAAATTATTTAAATAAAATATCCCAAAAGATATGCAAAATTATTTTAAAAAATCTGAAAGATTGTTGGGAAATTGTTTTTATTTTGCAGGACTTTGAATGACTTCCTAAAATTTCGAAAAAGAAAGTAGAAGATTTTTTGCACTATTACCAAATTAAAAAAAAATCGAGTTTATTAAAGAAATATAAAGAAGTTTTGAAAAGGTTCAAAAATAATTAAGAAAAGATTTCAAAGAATTTAAAACGATTTCAACCAATTTTAAACGATATGTAGACTATGAAAATTTCGAAAAAAAAGTATGGTTTTCAGAATTGTGTAATGTTTCAAGAGAATAACCAAGTTATTTTGAGATTCCTGGCAAGATTTAAATGAATTTTTTATTTTGATAAATTAATTTTAAGATAAAATTGAACAAGGTTTCAAAACATTTCAAAAGATTTCCAAAATTGCCGAAAAAGAATATGGAAGATCTTAAAGCTTTTTTTTTTAATTTAATGAAAAATTCGAATCATTTTGAAAGATCTTTAACCATTTTGAACCAATTCATAGAATATTTTAAAACTAGAAACGATTTCAAGACATGTAAAAACAAAATGTGGATTTTTGAAGATTTCGAAAAAAAAGCTTTTTACGAGTTTTGAAAGGTTTTAAGGGAATAAAAAAGTGTTCTATTAAAGATTCCTGGGAATACTGAAATAAATCTTATTTTGAAAAATGTATTTTAAGATGAAATTGAAAAACATTTTTAAACATCACAAAAGACTTCCAAAACTGTCAGAAAAGTTTCTGGAAGATTTTATGAAAATTTTTTCATTTTGCAGAATTTTGAAAAGAAAATTAGGAAAAATTCTAGTTATGTAAAAAGATATTGAGAAGTTTTGAAAAAAGTTAAAAAATAATTGAAAACCTGGAACGATTTTAAGAAATTTAAAACAAAATGTAGATTTTGGAAGATTTTGAAAAAAGAAGGTTTTTAGGAATTTTGAAACATTTCAAGAGAATACAAAAATTATGTCAAGATTCCTTGGAAAATTTAAATGATATTTAATTTCGAAAAATTAATTTTAAGATCAAATTGAAAAAAAATTGAAAAAATGGATCTTTTTTGGTTGAAAATTCAACTATTTCGTTGGAAATTCAAGTATTTAGTTGAAAAATCATGTTTTTGGTAGAAAATGAATTTTCTTGGTTAAAAATTGATGTTTTTTGTTGTTGAAAATTTAACTATTTTGTTGAAAATTCTTCATTTCGGTTGAAAATTAAACTCTTTTGTTAACTGAAAGTTTAATTATTCAATTTTTAGTTGAAAACAGATTTCTTTTTAGTTGAAATTACAACTATTTGGTCTTGTTTGGGAGAAATTGATCAGTTTGGTTGAAAATTAATTTTTTTTAACTGAAAATTTATCTGTTCCATTTTTGGTTAAAAAATTGGCAAAAAAAATTGGCGAAAAAAAATTAGTTAAATACACAATTTTAATATATTTAACATCGTTCTCATAAATATTTCTTTCCGAGATTTATCTTTTATTCCTTACTATAATTAATACTTTCAATGTAAATTTAAAACTACACTCTTCAGTTGAGCGAAGTAAAAATGCTAAAATTAATCGAATCGTTTGAGAGGGATAACAATTTGTGAGTCAACATCCAAAACAAGTAGAGAAAAAAATTTTGTTAATCGGTTAATATCTTCCGTTCTCTTTTTTAAATTTACAATTAAAAATTTTTTTAATTCAAAAATAAATTTTGCCTTATTTAGAATTTTTTGAAAATGTACAAAACATGTTTTTTGGATTGATTCGAACATTAATTTTCTTCAGCTTGAACCAAAGAAACATGTTATTATTTTTTATTCATGGAAAACATTATTTTCTTGGTGTTTATAACGTTCCAAAAACGAAAAAATAAAATGAAATCCCAAAAATCTTAAATCACGACAAAAGTTTTGTCTGAAAAAGCAAAATAATAAAATGTTTCTTCGGTTCAAGCTGAATAAATTTCAGGTTTCAGAATTGGTAATCATTTTTGAACCAATAGGAAAAATTCATAAATAATTTATTTGAGTGCTATAATTGCTTTAATTTAGGAAAAAAAACCTGTAATTTGTTGAGAATTATCTGTTATCGAACATTATTTTTTTAACAGAAAATTAATTTTTTTAACTGAAAATGTAACTATTCGATTTTAGTTGAAAATTCATGTATTTTCTTTAAAAATCTTATTTTTTGGTAGAAAATTATTTGGTTGTTTTGTTAAGAATGTAACTTTATTGTTAAAATTTAATCTGTTTTAGTTGAGGATTTAAGTATTTTGTTGAAATTTCGTCTTTTTTGGTCATATGCAATTGTATTTTATATAAAAATAAAGCCATTTTTGGTTTAAATATTATACATTACATTTTTTGTTGAAAATTCGACTGTTTTGTAACAAATTCAACAATTTGGTAGAAAATTCAACTGACTCGTGGAAAATTCATGTAATTTGTCCTGTATTCATATTATTGATTGAAAATGTAACTATCTTGGTAGAAAACTCCACTGTTTGGTTGAAAATTAACTTTTTTGTTGAAAATTCCATTATTTAGTTAAAAATTCACATTTTTGGGTTAAAAATTCAACTATTTTGTAGAAAATTCGTATTTTCAGCTCGAAAATTAAAGAATTTAGTTGAAAATTAGTTTTTTTGGTAGAAATCATTTTTTTTGTTTGTTAAAAATGCAAATGTTTGGTTTTCAACAAAACAGATGAATGTTCAACCAAATGATTGAATATTCCACTAGAAAAGGTACATTTTTAACTAAAAATGAAACAGTTAAATTTTCAGTTGAAAATATTAATTTTCAACGAGAAATAAAAACGACTTTTCAACCAAATAGTTCAATTTTCTACCAAATTGAAGGATTTTCAACTGAAAATATGAATCTTCAACCAAAAAGGTGAATTTTCAACCAGAGACAAATTTTCAACAAAAAAGATGAATTTTCAACCAAGTACTTGAATTTTCCACTAGAAAATGAAAATTTTTAACCAAATAATTAAATTTTCAACAAAATACTTGAATTTTTAACCATACAGTTCAATTTCCAATAATATACTTCATGTTTTAACCAAATAGTTCAATTTTTAACCAAATAGTTAGATTTTTAATCAAGTAGTAGAATTTTCAACAAAATAGTTTCAAATTTGGACCAAATATGTAGTTGAATTTTCAACCAAATAGTTGATTTTTCAACCAAATAGTTAAATTGATAAAAAAATAGTTACATTTTCAAACCAAATAGTAAAAATTTCAACATAATAGTTAAATTTTCAACCAAATAGTTAAATTTTCAACCAAATAGTTAAATTTTTAACAAAACAATAAAAATTTTAATCAAGTAGTTGAATTTTCAACATAATAGTTAATTTTTTTACCAAATATGTAGTTGAATTTTCAACAAAATAGTTGAATTTTTAACCAAATAGTTAAATTTTCAACCAAATAATTGACCTTCTGTAATGTTCACTGCACCACTATTGTCATCTCGGTTCAGTGAATTTTACATATCTTACAGTATTTAATACTAGGGAATAGAGGTTTGATTTACTGAAGGATTACGCTTAAATTAACCTTAACTTCACTGTGACTTTTACGAAATGCTAAGTGATTTTGACATTTTCACATCCTCATTAAGAGCAGTTTTTACTGTAAGGGTTACAAGAAACACTTTACATTTCTTGATAAGTAAATATAAAATTTTTTTTTCTGCGCGTAGGTTCAAATTTAATTACTGTAACAATTTCATATTTCTGAAAATAAATAAGGATTCTTAAATTAGTTTTATCTGGATAAAAAACATCACATAAGAAAGTCGATATTACAAAATGAGTACCGTATCTCATTGAGAATTTAAAAATTGAGAAAAATACTTCTATTTGCTTATATTATCCATACCTATGAATTTTAGGCTTTCAGAGCTAAACAACTTCAGTATCAAGGCTTAAAAAATTAAAATATATCAGAATTGTGCATTTAAAACTATAATTTTCACTCGAAATCATAGAAATTTTGAAGGTGATAAAAATCATCAGGATACATTATATTACGCAGTGTAAAAAGGATATTTTAAGTGATCAGATAAATTGTAAGTCATCTTTCAAGCTTTTTCATGTTTAAAAGATCCAATTTTCGGTGAAAAATATTAACGTTAGCTCACATTTTAAAAAAATTGTACATCGTCTTTAAAATGTATACCCATTTGCGATGAAAAAGGCGAGCATAACCTAATAATTGTCAAAACTTCTTAGCTTCGTAAAATTCAATAATTTTATACTAGAAATAACGATTTTCGGTGCGAGTTGTCAGCATAATCTAAAATTGTTCAAAAGTTGTGAATAATTAAAAATTTTTTTTTATTATAATATTTTTATTAAAATACCAATACTCAGAAAGAATCACTTGAATAAATCAAAATTGTTGAAGGACTCTAAATCTTGTTGAAATTGTCATGATATTCCTTTCAAAATACCAATTATCGGTTTAGAACGCAAACGTAACCTAAAATTTAAAAAAAATCTGAATTTTATTAATATGTTTGAACATGCAAATTTTATTATTTAAAAATATATATATGAACTAATGTAACATTACAGGAAATTCTACAGAAATGTAAATATTCAAAATCTAATACGTATGCTTAAAATATCCGATTTCATGTGAAGAATGCTGATATAACCTAAGACTGGTGAAAAATTGTTCAAACTATAATGATTGTTATTTTCAAATACTTTGCTTCAAACCATTTTCAACTCTCGGGGACAGGAGTGTCTTCGTGGGTTGAAAATGGTGCATGTGTTGAAAAAGGCCATGCGGTGGCGCTAGTAGTAACTTTGTTCTTGTTGTTTTGATGGTTATATGCCTTTCGTGATGTAGAGTCGTTACAAACTCTTGAGAATGTAACAATAAAACGGTTTCTTTGTGCAATTATTGTAAAAATGGCTCAGTGAAGTTTTTTACTAGTGTTTTATGTGTGTTTATCGTATTCATTATGCATCGTTCCCGAAGCCCCAGATATCAAAGCTTTACGACAGAAAGCTTTAATTCGGAACAATTTTACTGTGAAACCTGGCCAGCTCGTTTCGTGTAAACATTTTCGAAGGAAGACATTGTCAACGAGAAAATCCTAAAAGGACCCGATAGCACTATTTTTTGGGAAAGGTAAGTAATTATCCATATTTTCTGTTAAATCGAAATCACAACTTAGAGATAAAACAAAAGTAAAATCTTTTTTATTCAATAAACTGTATTATTAGGTATTTTCACTTACAACCCGTAAAGAATGGTTTGTTTTCCCCTCATCAAGTACAACAACAAACACAATTTATTCAGATTTTTCGTAATTTTCAAAATAAACATTTTCACCAAGTCAATCTAATAAATAGTCTACTGGTGCAGAATGCAAAAAAGTTACATTAATTCAATATTTTGGTTGCTTGAATTGTTAAAGAAGAAAATTTGAGATTAGAATTAGATATTTTGTATCCTTCTGATTTAATCCTTGAATTAACTTCACTTTTTTGTATTCTGAAAAATATGAATAAATTCTGCTTGTTGTTGCACTTTCTAAGGGAAAAACAGACCGATTTTTTTGTTTACGAGTAGAAAGTGAAAATACATAATAATGCAGTTAAATGAATGAAAAAGAATTTAATTTTGCTTTATATTTCAATTGTGATTTGGATTTTCTAGTAAATATATAATTAATTACCTTTCCCAAAATAGTGCCATCGGGTCCTTTTAGGATTTTCTCGTAGAGGATATCTTCCTTTGAAAATTGTTTACTGCAAACGAACTAGCCAGCTTTCACCGTAAAATTTTTCCGAATCAAAGCTTTTTGTCATAAAGCTGATGAATTTTCTATCAAGAAAAAAACGAATTTTCAACTAAATAGTTTTTTTTAATGAAATAAATTAATAGAATGAATGAATTAAATGAAGGAATGAAAAAAATGAATGAAAATTAAAGTAAATTTTCAACGAAATAGTATAATTTTCAACCAAGAAGATTTAATTTCTATAAAAAAAGATGAATTTTCGACAAAAAATGGAACAGTTGAAAAAATATTTAAATTAATTTATTAATTTACTTTTTCCAGTTGAAAAAATTAATTATAAATAAGAAAAAACTAATTTTCATCCAAAGAGATCAATTTTCAACCAGTAAGATGAATTTTCTACCAAAATAGATTAAATAAATTTTGAACCAAACATTTATGAGTTAAGTTTTCAGTTAAAATAATTAATTTTCATCTAGAAAACATAATTTTCAACAAAATAATGAAATTTCTAATAAAAGACAAGTTTTTCAACTAAAATTATGAATCATCAACCAAATAAATGATTTTTTAACCAAATAGTTGAATTTCAACCCAAAAGATTATTTTTCTACCAAAAAAGACTAATTTTCAACAATATATTTTTTTTTTCATAAAAAGAATGATTTTTCAACCAAAAATAGAAGAAATAAATTTTCAGTCAAGACAATAAAATTAAAAAAAAAAACAATTAATTCTGAACAAAATAATTCAATTTTAAACTAAAAAATATAAATTTACAATACAAAAATATAAATTTTCAAGCGAAAATGGAACAGTTATATCTTCAGTTGAAAAAAAATTAATTTTTAATCATAATGATGAATTTTCAACCAGACATATGAAATTTTGACCAAATATTGGATTTTTCAATCCAAAAGATGAATTTTCTGTCAACAAAAAAAACGAATTTTCAACTAAATAGTTTTTTTTTCAATGAAAGAAATGAATGGAATGAAAAAATGAATGAAAATTAAAGTAAATTTTCAACGAAATAGTATAATTTTCCACCAAAAAGATTCAATTTCTATAAAAAAATATAAATTTTCGACAAAAAATGGAACAGTTACATTTCCAGTTGAAAAAATTAATTCTAAATAAGAAAAAACTAATTTTCAACCAAAAAGATCAGTTTTCAATCAAAGAAATGAATTTTAAACTAAAATGATGAATCTTCAAACAAAAATATGAATTTTTAACCAAATAGTTGAATTTTCAACCCAAAAGAAACGAATTTTCAACCAAAGAAATTAATTTTTAATCACAATGATGAATTTTCAACCAAAAATATGAAATTTTGACCAAGTATGGGATTTTTCAATAAATAAGTTGAATTTTCTATTGACAAAAAAAAAAACGAATTTTCAACTAAACAGTTGCAATGAAAGAAATGAATGAAATGAATGAATGAAACAAATGAAAGAAAATTAAAGTAAATTTTCAACGAAATAGTATAATTTCTCCAACCAAGAAGATTCAATTTCTATAAAAAAAAGATAAATTTTCGACAAAAAATTTAAGATGAATTTTCTACCAAAATAGACGAAATAAATTTTTAACCAAACATGTACGAGTTAAGTTTTCAGTTAAAACAATTAATTTTCGTCTAGAAAACATAGTTTTCAACAAAATGATGCAATTTTGAATAAAAGAAAAGTTTTCCAACTAAAATGATGAATCATCCACCAAATAAATTATTTTTTAACAAAGTAGTTCCACTTCCACAACTAATGACCTCTTACTCTTCACAGATCTACAAAATTCAGCAGTTCCGCAGGAACTTGTTACCCATCGAAAACTGGATGTCATTCAATGTGAACAGTGATGTGGAGCAGTTGACTGAAAAGCTGGGTTCCATCACGCTGGACAATCCAGGATCAATTGGAGATCGAAGACCTGTGAAAGGACGTGGTGATTCCTCTGGTTCAGTCTCACCAACTGGAGACAAACCTCTGATTCCCATTCCTGGAGGGAATGCTGTTTCAGCAAACAATTCTCCAGTTATTGTCTGGACGGAATGGTACCGACCTCCCAAGCACTATACCAGGATCCTTGGCTTTACTGGTCATCCAGCTGATAGTCTCTGCAGACCCTGGGGTGTTGCTTGCGACAGATTTGGTCATGTTATCGTATCAGACAGGTCGAATCATCGAATTCAAATCTATGGAGAGGATGGTTCTTTTGTGAGGAGGTTTGGAAAGCAAGGAAGGTTGCAGGGAGAGTTCGACAGACCTGCAGGAGTCGCTGTTGATGGACAGCGTCGAATCGTTGTGGCTGATAAGGACAATCATCGAATTCAGGTTGGTGTCAATCTTATGAACTCTTACAGGCCTCACAGCCCGGTCCCTATTAGTAATGAAAACATCCACCGCGCCAAAAGGGGCGCTGCGGTTTCATATAAACATGGCCGTGGAAGCCATATGGATAATATCACTTCGTCAAACGGCGTGAATGATTATTTCGGAAAATCAATCAGAGTTTATGAAATTATTAAATGATTCCATTTTTACAATTTTTTTTAATTATTTTAAAATTCGGAATCACTGACAGACGTCAATCCCTTTGCCAATCAGCACAAAGGATTGATTTAACTGTTCGAAATACGTCACTTTTTCAAACGGCGTAAATGATAATTTCGGAAAATCAATCAGAGTTTAAGAAATTATTAAATAATTCCATTTTTTCATTTTTTTTTTTAATTATTGTAAAATTCGTAAACACTGACAGACGTCAATCCCTTTGCCAAATGGCACTAAGGATTGATTTAACTTTTCTAAATTCGTCACTTCGCCAAACGGCGCTAATGATTATTTCGGAAAATCAATCAGCGTTTTAGAGATTATTAGATAATTAATTTTAAAAATTCTGAATTATTGTAAAATTCGGAAACACTGACAGACGTCAATCTCTTTGCCGAACGGCACAAAGGATTGATTTAACTTTTCGAAATACGTAACTTCGCCAAGCGGTGCAAATTATTATTTCGGAAAATCAATCAGAGTTTTAGAAATTTTAGAATAATTCATTTAAAAATTTTGAATTATTGTAAAATTCGAAAAAACTGACAGACGTCAATCCCTAAGCCAAACGGCACAAAGGATTGATTTAACTTTTCGCAATACGTCACTTCGCCAAACGGCGCAAATTATTATTTAGGAAAATCAATCAGAGTTTTAGAAATTATTAAATAATTCCATCTTTACAATTTTTGAATTATAGTAAAATTCGAAAACACTGACAGACGTCAATCCCTTTGCCAAACGGCAAAAAGGATTCATTTAACTTTTCGAAATACGTCACTTTGCCAAACGCGCAAACGATAATTTCGGAAAATCAATCAGAGTTTTAGAAATTATTAAAAAATTCATTTAAAATTTGCGAATTATTGTAAAATTCGATAACACCGACGGACGTCAATCCCTTTGCCAAACAACACAAAGGATTGATTTACCTTTTTGAAATACGTCACGTCGCCAAACGGCGCAAATGATTATCTCGGAAAATAAAACAGAGTTTTAGTAATTATGAAAAAATTCATTTAAAAATTTTGAATTATTTTAAAATTCGAAACCACTGACAGACGTCAATCCCTTTGCCAAACGGCACAAAGGATTGATTTAACATTTCGAAATAAGTCACTCCGACAAACGTCGCACATGATTAATTCGGAAAATCAGTCAGAGTTCTAGAAATTATTAAATAATTCCATTTTTACATTTTTTTTTAATTATTGTAAAATTCGAAAATACTGACAGACGTCAATCCCTTTGCCAAACGGCACAAAGGATTGATTCAACATTTCGAAACACGTCACTTCGCCAAACGGCGCAAATGATTATTTCGGAAAATCAAACAGCGTTTTAGACATTATTAAATAATTCATTTAAAAATTTGGAATTATTGTAAAATTCGAAAACACTAACAGACGTCAATCCCATTGCCAAACGGCAGAAAGGACTGACTTAACTTTTCGAAATACGTCACTTCGCTAAACGGCGCAAATGATTATTTCGGAAAATTACACCGAGTTTTAGAAATTATTAAATAATTCATTTGAAAATTTTGAATTATTGTAAAATTCGAAAACACTAACAGACGTCAATCCCTTTGCCAAACGGCGGAAAGGATTGATTTAACTTTTCGCAATACGTCACTTCGCCAAACGGCGCCAATGATTATTTCGGAAAATCAATCAGATTTTTAGAAATTATTAAATAATTCCATCTTTACAATTTTTTAATGATAGTAAAATTCGAAAACACTGACAGACGTCAATCCCTTTGCCAAACAGCAGAAAGGATTGAGTTAACTTTTCGCAATACGTCACTTCTCCAAACGGCGCAAATGATTATTTCGGAAAATCAATCAGAGTTTTAGAAATTATTAAATAATTCATTTAAAAATTCTGAATTATTGCATACATTTTTAATAAAAGAAAATTGCATCAGAAAATCCGAATATTCCAATGAACAGGTTCAAAAATAAATACAGGAATTCATAATCACAAATTTTCATGAATACATAAACACATTATTAGAACTTTTGAAATTTTCAATCCATGTTAGAAGTAAGGATTTAAGTAAAGGTTTAGGTTAATGTAACGTAGCGAAATAGGAATAATAGCAAAGATACGTATCCCACCGCTGCCACCAACAGTTTGTTGCGTATGGTTAATAATTAATAAAGATTAATTAATGAAAGGGTCCATCTCTCTGGTACCTCGATTGAAGCTCTTATTCAATCCTGGAAAGTTATCTTCCGACGGCGGAGGCTGATACAAACTGTGAAGACAGGCAAGCTGTCTCCTTATTAATTTTGTGGATTAGGTAGCAATGCTTTCATTTCAAGAGAACTTTTTCTCTGAGTGTCATTCGTTTTATCTACATCAAATCAGTTTGGATGACAATGATAAACTTTTTGTTTGACTTTCATTAATTTTCAACTGAAAGAGATAAATTTGTAACAAAATTTTTCCATTTTTAGCTAAAAATATTAATCGCATATCAAAAATAGAGTAGATATAATTTCAGTTCGTAAAATTTTTTACCAACAATATAAAATTTTTCAACAAAACTGTTTAATTTTCTACAAAATATTTGAATTTTCAATTAGAAAAGATAAATTTGCTACAAAATATTTGAGTTTTCGATTGAAAAAGATATATTTGCAGCAAAAAATGGAATAGTTAATTTTTCAGTTAAAAAAAATAATTTTCAACCACAAAAAGCAAACTTTTGACAAATAAATTAAATGCTGTAGCAGAAAATGAATTTTTAACTATATTGATCAATCTTGAAGTGAAATAGTTTAATTTTAAGGTAAACGAATTAATTTTTTGGCAAATATAACTGTTAATATGAAAGACACAAATTTGGTTATTTATGATAATTTTATTTCTTCTTTTGAAGACTTTTTTTTCTATAACCTTGTTTAGTTATTATAATAGTCCTAATATGATATCATATAGTTTTGATAAGAAATTAGTAGTTTTCTACTAATGAATGAATAAATCTTTCGACCAATCAAATGATCCGATTTGACCAAACGCGACGTGGCGCTCTGCGCTGTCTCAGCGCCACGTGGGCCCATATGGAATATAGGCGATGACTAATTAGTTATCATATAGTTTCACTAAAAAATGAGTAGTTTTTTAGTAATGAATCAAAAAGCAGTTAGACTGATCGAATGATTCGATTAGAGTAAATGCGACGTGGCGCTGTGTACTGCGTAAGCACCACGTGGTGCCATATAAAATGAAGGAACTGAATAATTAGTCGTCGTATATTTATACTAAAAAATTAGTAGTTTTTTACTAATGAATTACCAAATATTTTTCCTAACGAATGATTCGATTACAACAAATGCGACATGACGCTGTGGACTGCCTGAGCGCCACGTGGTGCCATATGGAATTAGGGAACTGAATAATTAATAATAATACAGTTTCATTGAAAAGTAGGTGATTTTTCGCCTACTAATCAATTAATATTTCGACTAATCGAATGATTTGATTAGACCGTATCCAACGTGGCGCTGAGCACCTGCATAAGCGCCACGTGGAGACAATTGGAATGAAGGAACTGAATAATTAGTAATCGTTAAGTTACACTAAAATATTAGTACTTTTCCATCAATGAATCAATAAATATTTCGACTTATCGAATCATTTGATTAGAGTAAATTCGACGTTGCTTTGTACACTTCCTGAGCGCCACGTGGTGTCACATGGAATGATGACACTAAATAATTAGTAATCGTATAGGTAAACTTGGAATAAGTAGTTTTTTACTAATGAATCTACACATATTTCGTCTAATCGAATGATTCAATTAGAGTAAACGCTACGTGGCGTTGCGCACTGCCTGAGCGCCACGTGGAGCCTTATGGAACGAAGGAACTGAATAATTAGTAATAATATAGTTTCACTAAAAATTAAGTGATTTTTCACCTACGAATCAATAAATATTTCGAGTAATAGAATGATTCAATCAGAGTAAATGCGACGTGGCGCTGTGCACTGTGTAAGCGCTACGTGGAGCCATGTGGAATAAAGGAACTGAATAATTAGTGAACGAAAAGTTACACTAAAAAATTAGTTGTTTTCCTCTTATGAATCAATAAATATGTCGACTAATCAAATGATTTGATTAAAGCAAATGCGACGTTTCCCTGTGCACTGCCTAAGCGCCACGTGGAGCCATATGGAATAAAGGAACTGAATAATTAGTAATCGTATAGTTACACTAAAAAATCAGTAGTTTTTTACTGATGAATCAACAAATATTTCGACTAATCAAATGATTCGATTAGACCGTATCCGACGTGGCGCTGTGCAACTCCCTAAGTGCCACGTGGTGCCGCATGGAATGATGACACTAAATAATCATTCATTATAAAGTGACACTTAAAAATTAGTTGTTTTCCACTAGAGAATCAACAAATATTTTGAATAATCGAATGGTTCGATTAAAGTCAATAGGACGTGGCGCTGTGCACTGCTTGAGTGCCACGTGGAGCTATATGGAATGTAGGCGCTAAATAATTATTCATTTTGTATTAAATATTCTGTAGCGCCTCACTTTTATCTGATACAATCAAAAGAAATTTAATTAGTCATCAGTTACATTTCACTAATTGATACATTTAGAGAGTACTGCGTTTTGAGAAAGAGTTTTTTTATAATTCCAACTATCTCGAAGATCAAATAAGTAAACATTACGGAAATATTATATATAATATTATTATTATTCATTATATATAATATTATTATTGTTTATTATATATAATATTATTATTATACCATTAGTCCATTTCCATTTCGGGGTAGCGTGACTCGTTCGGTTGATTGCTCCAACCCAGGTTGTTGATCAATCTATCTAGCTATCACCTCAAGTGAAGAGCCTCAGAAGGCTGTTACGTGAGGCTCCCTACTCGCGGCCATTAATATCCAAGGTATTTTGTTTCAGGCGTCATTCGCTCTGCTGACATTCTTTTTATAAACTATTTGTCGCCACACTTTTCTGTCCTGGCATACTTCTCCAGCTTCCTTCGCGTCCATGCATTTTTTCATGCAAGCTCTCGTGTTTCTGTGGCTTCTTATATCTTTTCGGATTAAGGTCTCATTCACACATTCAAACCTTTCTTTTCGCGGTCTGCCTCTGGGCATTCTGCCATTTACTTTACCTTTATACAGTTGTTTCGTTATGCGTTTATCTTTCATCCTTTCAACATGTCCGAACCATCTTAACTGATTTCTTTCCCATGTGTCAACTATTGCCTCTTTTGCACCACATTCTTTGAGGATTATTTCGTCTCTCACTTTGTCCATGAGTGTTTTCCCGCATATTGTGTGCAGAGGTTTCATGCCAATTGCGTTAATTTTACTCTTATCCTTTTCTTGACAGGTCCATGTCTCGCTACTGTATAGCACAGTCGGTACGGATATAGAATTATGTATTGCCATTTTAGTTGTTTGTTTTAAATATATTTTTATTCCGGAGAATGGACCCTGCTCTACCGATAACCTTCTGACCTTCCTTTATGCGCCTATCTGACACCCCATCTATCTTCCCGTCACTAGTGAATAGGCTACCTAAATATATGTAGGGTAAGGAGGGGCAGCGCCGACCAGTTAACAGTCATTGATTTTTTTTAAGGTAATAATATG
Organism: Andricus grossulariae; assembly: GCA_011634705.1. Classification (NCBI taxonomy): domain Eukaryota; kingdom Metazoa; phylum Arthropoda; class Insecta; order Hymenoptera; family Cynipidae; genus Andricus; species Andricus grossulariae. The sequence goes on along the minus strand of JAABKJ010075445.1, from coordinate 100,579,889 downwards.
TAGAATTGATCCATTTTTTTTTCGAGTCCTACATTATTGTATATCATATATCTATAAGTATTGATTACATGAATAAAACAATTATTTAATAATTTAATTATTATTAACAACCTGTATTTCGTCGGCTTTGCCCCACACCGGAGGGCAAAGTCGACCGCAGCTTTTTATAAAAATAAAAACATTAGAAGAGGGGAAAACATGATGGTTCGCGTCTGTGGTATTTTATGTACTGAAAAAATTACCTTCAAACATATCCAGCAAGAATAGTAAGTTATTAACAATTCCGAGCTGCTTTAATTAAATTTTAGGCACTTGTTATCAATTAATTTTTTTATTATTCATTCAAAAAAATGTATTTATTTTTTATTATTTCAATTTATTTTATTTTTTAAGTGTTCCTTTCTCAAAGTACCTACAGTTTTTTCAAAACAGAAAAGTGCGACTCCTAAATTATCTAAAATAGGTGTACAGATGTGTGATATAAGGCATATTTTTATAAATATTATAATAAATTTTACGAACTTTTTTGAAACATTTTTTTGCACATATATGTCTATGTTAAATTGTCTATGAACCTATATTAATATAGCTTGTTCACAGATTCTTTAGGTGCTATATTCATTACATTCACGTACTGTCGTACAGTATCTTGAAAGTAACTCATTGAAGTGGTTTTATTAAAAACTTGTGTAACAGTTATTTTAATTATTTTAATTTTTTAGAGCTATATAGTTTTATCGTATACCAAATTTTATCAGGAAAATTTACAGAACTCTGTTGCAGCAATTTGAAAAATTATTATGAAACACAGGACTTCGGTAGAAATTGTGATTTTTTTAAAAATTTCATAATTTTTTTATAATTTCGAAACCTCGTATATCAAATAATATGATGGTTTCTTTTTTAGCTTCGATCCATATATTTATTTTAATGAAAGGTTGTTACTAGGAGATTTATTTCTCCAAGCGGTAAGATCTATATGCGCTTTTTAGCAAGTTCGAGGAAAATGATTTTATAATTATACCAAATAATACATATAGATTGTAAGAAAAAATTTTCAATAGCCCTCGGATGGCACTTGCAGCCTAACGGTAACGTTATTGAGTCAATAACGTAACAGCTGGGCTATGTGGTTATGATAAGATTTTTCTCGAAACTGGTTGAAGAGCGCATCTCGCCGTTTCGACAAATAAGTCTTCTAGTAATGACTCTTCATTACACAAAAAATAATGCGAATAGAAATTTAAAAAAATCTGCCCGCCGAGCGGGCACATTCTTATCGCGCGCTGTGCGCGCGGCTTGCAAGTTTGGGCGCGCACCTGTTAAATCTCGCACTTCACATTCCAACCGAGCTACGCGCTCGGTCTTTGTACTTCTACCACATTTGTGCGCAGACCTTTTAAAATTATAGGTCAAAGCATCGACAACCGTAATTTGGTGATTGTGAATTCTCTTTTTCTCAAAAAGCTGTCTCGATCCTAAGCTACCAGATCTGGATCTATTAAGCAGATCTCGATTTGATGGCCTACCTCATATTTTTTGCCCTAAGTTATAATTTTGTTGAAATTTTCCTTTTTTCTTCACTGAAAAATTTCTTTGATTTGAAAATTTATTATTCTGGTTGAGAATTTATTGTTTTAGATTTGTTTTCAACTGTTTTTAATTGAAAACTAGAATTTTTCATTGAAATAGCAATTATACATTTTTCGTTGAAAATTTAGCTTTTTTGGTGGAAAATTCAACTTTTTTTGGTTGAAAATTCGACTGTTTGGTTAAAACTTTTTTTGTTGTGGTAATTTTGATTGACATATAGAAATATTAAAAAATCTTTGAAAATTTTCTCAAGAATCTTAGGAAAATTATATTTATATACACTTCAAAATACATAAACCCAAAAAAGAAATAGTTATTCAAAAATTGTCTTTTGTATTAAAAATTATGTTTTTCCTCAAATTATAATTTGTTTGAAATTTTCCTTTTTTCTTGACTAAGAATCATTTTTACTTGAAAATTTGTTCATGTTCTTGAAAGTTCATTATCTTAAAGTTAAATTCGACTATTTTTTATCTAAAGTAATTTTTTTCTATTGAAATAGAAATTATGACATTTTTCGTCGAGAATTAACCTTTTTTGTCTGAAAATTAAACTATTAGGTTGAAAATGTTTTTTTTTTCTTTAAAGTTTGATTTGGAATCAAAATCTTAGAAAACTTATATTCATATTCATTTTTACAATTTTATTTTAAGTGTAAAATAATTCTAATTGTAAATTAATTGTAAATAATTGTAAAATAAATTTAACGAAATTTATTTTATAAAGAAATAGCCCATGATTTTAAAGGGACGAAAAAATTTCAAAGGTAATTCTTTGTCGTATTTTACTAACTAATGAACATGTGTTTAGAATATTTTTCCTGGATTCTGCCTTAGGGTCAAACATGATACAAAAAACTGTCGTGAAATTTCAAATAAAAACTGTACTCTGTGTACGTTAATTTGAAAATTGAAAAATATTTATACTTTTTATCAATATTTCTAAATTGTATTTGAATATGATACACATTCATTTTTATTAAAAAAATTACTGTAAATAGTTGGTAATTTTTTTAATTTTACGACATTTTTGTACCATGTTTGACCTTAGGGACTAGACTTCAGGAATGAAATTATGAAAATATCTCCATTAGGTAGTGAAATACTATGGAGGCTTGCCTTTCAAATTATATCAAAAACTTCTTAAAATGTTAGCCAACGGTTGTACAGCTATGGGTTCAACCTTTTGGACCAGTTGGAGAAATAGATATGTTCTGTATCGTTTTTCAAGACCGAATAAATACATTTTCTAATCGAAAAAATTTTTCAGTGAAGAAAAGAAGGAAAATCTCAACAAAATTATGATTTAATGCGAAAAATATTTCTGTATACAAAATAAAATTTTGGAATAACTATGTATTCTCTAAGTTTTTTATTTGATTACTCTAAGGTTATATAAATATATTTTTTCACAGGATTCTTGATAAAATTCCACAAAATTTTTCAGTATTTCAGATCTATAAAATAAAAATTTCAACAAAAAATATAATTATCAACTAAAAACTAACTAATAAAGATATTTTTATAATTTCATTCTTCAAATCTATTCCCTAAGACCAAACATGGCACAAAAATGTCGTAAAATTTAAAAAATGACCAACTATTGATAATAAATTTTTAAAATGAAAATCAATATGTATCATATTCAAATGAAATTTAGGAATATTTATAAAAATTATTAATATTTTTAATTTTTAAAGTTGATGTACACAGAGTATAGTTTTTATTTGAAATTTCACGACAGTTTTTTATACCATGTTTGACCCCAGGGCAGAATCAAGGAAAAATATTCTGAAAATATATTCATTAGCTATTAAAATACTACAAGGTATTACCTTTAAAATTGTTTTGTCCCTTTGAAATCATGGGATATTTCTTTATGAAATAGATTTTGTTTAATTTATTTTACAATTATTTACAATTAATTTCCAATTACAACTATTTTACAATTAAAATAAAGTAGTAAAAACTAAATTTTGTAATTTGGAGATAAGTATTTTCAGACAACAAAGGTTTTGTAAAATATTATATATTAAGAAAGCATATGAGGTAAAGTTAATAACTTTTTGGCTTTTTCTCTTGAAATCCCAAAAATTATGATTAGAGCCTAAAATAGCATGAAAAGAAAGGTAAGTATCAAAGGTAAGTATACAGTAAAAATGTTGATTAATTTAATAAATTATAAATAATTATAATTTATTATTATTTTGACTTTACAATATTTAAAATCAATTGAAAAATAAAACATAAATAATGAAAACACAGAAAACTTTCTTTCCTACTCTCAAGCTTTTTTCTGTGATCTGTCGTAAGCTGAATATCTGATCTGTACATGATTAATTTTTTTCAAACTAACAGTTGTATCAAAAAACTAAAATCACCTATAGATTCATCTCCGAAATATCTAGGTGTGGATATTTATTTTTTTTTTTTGTTCAAACAATTTGCTGAACAATTACATTATTTTTATAGTTCTGCAATCGTTATAAACAAAGTAATTTTAGGTTCGAAAAATGAACAATACCATTGAATTCGTCTCGAAAATATCTAGATGTGGTTTTTTTTATATAACCATTTGTTGAACCATTACCGCATTTGTTGCTTAGCCTGTATTTACTGTGTGCCTGTAGGTATGGATTCGAAATTTGTGTAATTATTTTCTCTGAAAATAACAGTCGTATCAAAAAACTAAAAACACCTATAGATTTCTCTCGAAAATATGTTGGTTCGAATTTTTTGTTTTTTATATATTATAATTCGGAGAAGAATCTATAGGTGTTTTTATTTTTTCGATTCACTCTGTCAGTTTTTTTAAAATTAATTACATTAGTTTCAAATCCATATCTGCAGGCACACAGCAAATGTACTCTAAACAACAAACGCGTTAATTGTTCAACAAACGGTTTAAAAAAAAAACACATCTATATATTTTCGAGACGAATTAAATGGTATTGTTCATTTTTCAATCCGTCAATTATTTTGTTTATGACAATTCCAGAACTATAAAAAATAATGTAACTTTTAATAAATTGTTCAAACAAACAGAAAATCCGCACCTGAATATTTCGGAGACGAATCAATAGGTTTTTTTAGTTTTTCGATCCGACTGTCAGTTTTTTACATTCTCATCATAATAAAAAGGTATTGGTTTTATTTGAAAAATAAATTTCGTGGATTACATAAAATTTCGACGTTTTGAGACCCTCTGAGTCAGAAACAATAGTTTTTACGTCGGTGCCTGTCCGTCTGTCGTCGTCGTCGTCTGTATATCGGATAACTTTCGAAAGATCAATCGGATTGGATTGTGCTTTGGCACACAGTTTCAGGGACGGAAAATAAAGATCAAGTTTGCCAACCAGCTATTTAGGATAAAAATTCAAAAAGTTAGGGCACTTTCAAAATTATCAGACCATATTTTTCGAAATTCATATATTCCATGGACAGCCGCCCGTAGTATTCAAAAATTAAATCATATTATTCTCACGACTTTTTCCAATACAAAGAAAATTGACAGAGTTATAGCATTTTCAAAATCTCCCAAAAAAGCGAAAGTTAACATTTTAAGCAAATTAAAAAATGATATAAAAAAAGTCAAGAGAAGAAAAGTGTTACATTTTCATATTCATACAGGATTCTCATGACGACTTTTTCAGTATTCTTAAAAAATTGAAAATTCAAATTTTATTGGCCCAAAACAATGAATTATTACATTCTCATCATAATGAGAAGTTCTTGGTTTTATGTGAAGAATGACTTTCGTGAATTCCATCAAATGTCGACGTTTTGAGGCCCCTTGAGTCAGAAAAAATAGATTTCACGTCGGTGTCTGTCTGTCTGTCGTTGTCGTCGTCGTCTGTATACCGAATAATTTTTTAAGACTATTAAAACAACCTTTTGAATTTTCTTCAAAAACCGAAAAATGAAATTTTGATCGCAAAAACAAATAATAAACAATCAAAAATTCCATTTGTCGATCAAACTATGCAATGTACAGAAAAAAATTAATTTAGCAAAAATTGTGGCCTCAAGAAGGCTATGAATAATTTTTGATATGGTGCGTATTTTCTGTTTTATTCGTAAAAAATCACATTAAAAGTTGAAAAATAATTTTTGGGACAAAAGTTGCTCTTCCGAAAAAGATTAAAAACTCATCGATATTTGTCATCAATAATTTCTTGATATGACGCCCACTTTTGTTTTAATCGTGAAAGATAACATGCAATGTAAACAAATTAAATTTTGTTGAAAAGCGACACAATGTACGAAAAAAAAATTAATCGATAAAAGTTATTAACCCAAAAAAAAATCTACAAGTTTGTTATTAGTCATTTTTAGATAGAACATGACGACTTTCATTCAATCGTAAAATATAAGATGAAATATAAAAAAATTAAATTTTTGGAAAAACGACACAAGAGACGAAAAAAATGATACGCTGTTCTCAAATTATAGGAGCAAGACAATGAAAATACTTTTGTTTTAATGCCCATGCATGTTATGAATTGTAATAAGATAAATTTGTTGAAATAATAAATTTTTCAGGGTAGCTGAGAATAAAATTTAATGCAAAATAAGAACTCAATATTAAAGTAATCATGGCCGAATTCATTTCCAATCGGACAGGCTGTGCGAGCTGAAGTCACAGAATCATTTCAGCTTTATTTTGGAGACTAAAAGGTAATGATCAGTATTGCATTCGGATCCTCTCATGACTCTTGTATCTTTAACTAGTTCATTGGTTAAACCCCTAACCCTTTTCAACGACTCAAGCCTGTTGCACTTACTGAATTTCAAGAATCAAAAATGTTTATTTTCATCGGATCTACAACTTTTGTCAAAAAACTTTTCTGAAATATACCTGTACATACCTGTATATACCTATATATCTGTATATACCGAGATAAATTCGATAAACCCTGACTTTTTTGGGGTTTCCATTGTTTCAACCATGCAAATCAATTTGCGGGTAAGTTCACTATCATTTTCGTAATCAGCGTGGCAAAATACATGGATGTACCAAAGATATATCTTTGGATTTACGGAGTTCCATATTGATCGGAGGCGTGCGCTTTTCAAAAGTTTATCACGGGAATCAATCAGACATTCTTTGTTTTTTCATCCGACATGTCACTCGATTATTATCTGTGTATGTCCAGAATCTGTGCAAGAAATTGTACATGATGCCTATATTTCAACTGTAAAACCGAATTTGATCCGGCTTCTGAGTAGAAATTAAAATGGCGGGCGAGTGAGGTACATAAATAGCTGGCCCTACTGTAATTCGGTGACTAGTCGGAACAACTGACTACCCCGCGACAAATAGTGATGTCACGTAGGATTAGTCGGGGGCAAGTCAGTTGACCCGACTTATTCTATATCCGCGTACGGTCTGTACGATTTTTTGCTTCAACTTGTATTCGCGCGAAGTAAAATATCGAATCAAAAGATTGAAAAATTAAATTAAAGACACTATGGATCGATACGTGACCCAAAATGTCTTATTTAATTTGAAAAAAAAAATTAAATCGATAATTCATTTTATGTGGACAATATTTAGTGCAAAAAATCGCCAACATGTAAGTGTTTGCATCTCTGGATTTGATCATACATGGACTTGATGAAGTCTCTATCATCGCACATTATTTGAAGCTAGGTTATCACTCTGTAATACACATTTAAATTGTGAATACAAACACCACTGTATACGTTTTCTCGAAAATATACTAACCAGGAAATTCCGATTTACTTTGCGCAAGCTTTATCAAGTTATAAACATTTAAAATTTTTATTTTAACCACGATGGGCAGGGGTTTCGAGGAGTAGGACAGGGTGGGGTGAGATGGACATAGTTTTCTTTTTCACGTCAGTATTCATTATATATTATTTATAAGTAAGAGTATTGTTAAGTTAGAGTATTATAAAACGAAAACATATCTTACACATATTTTTCAAACATTTTAAGAAACGTTGAAAGTATTTAACGATAAAATGATGCAATCCGAAATCATAGCCTCTACCGTAACTAACTCTACAAACAGTAAATATAAAAACTATTTATGTCTACATATCTTATAATAATTGTATTACAGAAATATATATAGAAATTTTTCGACTTACCATTGTCTCTGTAAAAGTTAAATTCTACAGTAAGAAAAATCCCAAATACTAGACGAGTTTGCAAACAAAGTTACTTAACAAATATACCAGAAAAACCGTGCTCTCTTCTGGTTGCCAGCAACTCATATAATTTTCTAATACAGACCTACAACAGTACAGCGGTCAAACTTTTTCTAAACATTTTTTTTCGACGAGGTTAGTTTCTCATACGTTTATACCTTAATTAACACATTGCACAATCTGATACAATGAAACGTTGCATCTTAACCTACTGACTGCTACACTAAGAGGTTAGGTTAATGCATGGACAGAGATGGCTCATTTCGCCCGATATGGCAAAACTTCTAATATGTGATTTTGTGTGATTCTGGAACTTTGCAAAAATTTCTTCATTTTTAGGTAATTTTTTATTACATGGAAAATAAATTTAAGTAAACGGTGTTGAATGTTAAAGATTTAGAATGGAAAAATCTTCAACTTGCATGATTTTTCATTGTATAGTTTAAAAATTAAAATCTGTTTATTTTTTAAGATGTGCAATTCAAAGTTGTGCAATTTTTACGAGGAGGGGCAATGGAGGGGCTGAAAAGAGGGGCAATTGAAAATTCTTAAATTTTTACATTTTATAATTAAAAATTCTTTACTTTTGATGAAATGCTCCTGAAGATTCTTCAACGTTTAATGTGTATAATATAAAATGATATAATTTTAAATGCTTTCTTAAAATAGTTCAGTTTTTCAGATTTAAAATTATTCAATTCTGAAGATTCAAAATTGTAATTTTTCCATTTTTATAGATTTTCAATTGGAAATTCCACAATTGTGGACAGTAAACATAAAAGATTAGAATGCATATATTACAACGGACAAATTTTTATTTACAGACAGCTTATATATGTTATTCAAATAATTAGAGATATATTATAGTATTATATCTGGGAGCCGATGTCATTTTTTAGATGACAGTTGGTCCCAGTGGGACCCTGCGGTGGTTGTTAACCTTTAGTTTTTAATACATATATATATATATAATAAATATCTATATAATAGTAGACTTTTCAATTAGAAACGATTAACTTGCAATGAAAGAAAGGTGGACTTTGTTATTGGTTTCTATTAATTCAGTTGGAATTTAAACGAAAAACGAGAAAAAGGGAAGTTTCTTGAAAACGGGAAAAAAGTCATTCTTTAAAAAAGTGGAAAAGAGGAGAATAGGGGAAAGAGTGTGAAGTCTGTATATACAGGGTCTGTTCCATAAGTAGTAGGACTTACTTTCTATAGCCCAAACGAAGCAATGGAGGAATTTCCGGGCCGGATGGGTGGTGGGGGATGTCAGGAACCAAATGCATGCTCAAAAAGTCACCTACGAGCATTTGGGGAGTAAATATCGCGCGAGAAGTCAACCTTTCGGTCTCAAAATGGACCGTACGCTCGAGCAGCGCTGCGGGGTGAAGGTTTGTGTTAAACTTGGAAAGTCTGCAACTGAGACTTTCACCATGATTAAGCAGGCATACGGAGACGATGTAATGAGCAGATGAGCTGTTTTTCACTGACGCTGTTAGAGCGTGCCGTCCATTTTGAGAGCGTGACGGAAGCCTTAAAAAAGGGTTGCCTTCTCGCGCGATATTTACTCCGCAAATACTCGGAGGCGACTGTTCGAGCATGCATTTGGTTCCTGTAATCTCTCACCACCCATCCTGCGCGTAAAAAACTACCTCTATTACTCCGTATGGGCTATAGAGATCAGCCCTACTACTTATGGAACAGGCCCTGTAGATGCTTTACTTTTAAAATAAAATAAATCATTTTCATTTTTCAAGCATATCAAAAAATTGTTATTCAAATGTATACTTTCTGTGTGTTCTGCGTTAACCCCTCCCCCTGCGTCAAAAACCTTCACAAACCCTGTTAGCCCCCCCCCTGGCAATGTGACGTAGTTTTTGAACGGCCCTTTATATAATTTAATATATTAATTCATTAAATTAATATATTTAATTCCAAATTAAAACTGATTTCTTTTATTCTGAATAATCATTTAAAACCATTTACTTTCTAATCCTTGAAATAATAAAAGGTCGAAACTAGAGACACTATAATAAAACTATGAGATCGAAATTAAGTGATGTTCGTTATCGGCTTTAAATACCTATTGTAATCTCAATTAGAGCACCAAAATAAATGACTTTGTACAACTTTTCCAAAAGATTCACTTTGGCTTCTTTTCTCAGAGTGACAAAAGCTACCACTTAAATTATTTACAAATATATTTGAAAGAATCCGCAGAGATTTATAGATTTGTTTATTCGGAACAAGTCTAGAATCTTAGTTTACGAATTGCAAAGAATATAGTGCTCTGAACTATCTGCAATTACGAGAAAGAGAATTATTATTCCCGGCAACCCTAGAAGTTTTTGGCACGCTCTTCCAGATTCAGTTGCGCATGTGTGATGCTGAGATCGCAGTTTGATAGCGCGGAGTGCTAAAATGTTGCGTTCCTTTCGCTTTTCGCTTCGCCTTGCTCTCATCAACTTCGTTAAGGGCTATTTCTGTCAACTGCAAGAATTTGCTTGTTTACGCGCTTTCTTCTTGTGGATTGTAAAAAGAATTATAGGTAACGAAGAAAACGAGGTGTAGCGACCACGAATCATCCTTAACTCTCCTAAAACTTATTTCCTGATAAAAGAACCTCTTGTCAGATTCCATATTGAACCACATTATTACCTACTACCTATATTTCTATATGTGGCAGTATTTCTCAAGAGCCCTCAATGAAAAAATTAAAGTTGTCTGATCTAAGTCAAACTTCGGCAGAATGTTCTCTTATCGGATACTATTTTATAGAGGGATGTTGTAATTTGAAAAAATATTTGCCAAAGGGGGTAGGGGGGGGGATTTTTGGGATTTTCGTGGATATCGTCTATTTCTCGGCAAGGCCAAAGCCAGAAGAAAATTGCAGCTGCACACAAGAGAGTATATGTATATTACGTACATGTTTCAAGAATTTCAGAGGAGGGGGCGGATCAAACCCGGGTCATCCCCCTGACTACGGCCTTGTTTCTCGGCGACGTCCAGTATAGTTACGATAGACTTTTTCACGCCTTTTTTTGAATGGTCATAAGCATTTTTTTAAAATGAGGGGCTGATAGAAAAAGCGTACTAAAAAAAGATACGGAGCAAAAGCGGGTTGATTATTTCTCCACGCAAGAACGAATTAGCCCACGCGCTACGAGCAAAAACGAGTTAACGATTTAACTCGTTTTTGCCCGTAGCGCGTGGACTAACCCATTTTTGCCCGCATTCATATTTCGATTCGGTTCAACTCCAACCGAACTCTTCGAGATATCACCAAAGAAACACAAAGCAGCCGTCAGGATCTCTTTTGACACCAACGACCAGACGCCATTGCCCATGGCCATGGACCATGCCATTGCCTGTTCGTGCATTGTAGAAAGTAAACTTCCCGTTGAAATACCCGAGCTTTGTCTCCGAAGCGGCGAGTGCGCTAGTGTCCAGTGTACGGTCAGCTTCCACTCTCTTTATTACTCTCTGCTCCATGGGACTGCACCCTAATCTGTTAATATTTGAGTAATTATCTAGTAATATTAAATATGACAAAAAAATTACAAAAATATTACCAGATTTATCAGTGGTTGGAATGAACACTTGTAAACAGTGTTCCCAATTAGGTATTTTCACTTCAACCACCAGCTAACTTCACTTCGTTGAGTGCTGAGGGGGAAACCAGTATACCAAATGCATGGGACAAAACTTTATTTCTGTAATATCTTCGTAATGATTAATAATTATTATCATTTTATTATTTCATGAAATAGTTCTTAAAAAATAAATTATTTTTCCAATACACTTACATGAAAAAAAATTAGTTTTTTACGAAGACATTAGCAAAATAGGGCAAAAATGGGCGCATGCGTTGCATCGGCAGTCCCTTTGGCTGTAAGTGGCGCGCTTTTTTTTAAAACTATTACCTGTTTAAATCAATGTTCTATAATAAATCATCAATGTGGAAATAATAACATTTAATTTTCAGATCACAAAATAGTCTTTTAGAATACAAGGTGAATAAATTATCTGATTGTACTTTTCACAAATAAATGATTGATTTGAAATACAAAGGAAGAAATACCTATTTTCACCAATGTAAATTTTGAATCATTCATAATATTTTTTTGTACTTTATGATTATTATATATTGTGAAAAATTGATTTGCATATTTATTCATTTCAAATAAGCGCGCGATCAGCATCCAATGGGGCTGCCGGTGCGACGCATGCGCACTGCGGTTGGGGAGCCAAATTGGGAGCACTGCTTGTAAAAACATGCGTATGCGCGTGCATGCATGCAGAGGTGTAAAAGCACCCAACTCTGTGAATAATAATTGATAATACAAAAAAATTACAGTGTTGTAATTGTCCACAAATCTGTTTGTGACAAGTCGCACAAATGTCGGTTGTACGTAGGATTTTGTTTCAAGATTTTAAACATAGGTTGCAATTTTTCCAGAAGATATATACACGTGAGTACTAACCGTGACCATTTCTGTAGAGCTTAATTATTTATAACAACTTTAACCAACTATATTAATTTAGCAGGTTTAAACTCAACAAGTACACAGCTAGGGAATGGTCCACTGTAGTATTTAGCTACTTTGCCATGGGACATAATTTCGAGGTTATAACATTCATTTTCAAGTGATACCAATCCCCTAGCGACAGCTTATCCCTCCACTACTAAACTGTTTTATTTAATTGTCTCAGAGGCAAGTTTTTGGTTAGATTGCAGAATAGGGGCGTCAGTCCCTATTTTGGCTGGAAACATTTTTTTCTCGGCAACAAACCATTAGACTCTTTAATTGAACGATAAATGAAGCGATTTGACAAGGCAAAAGTTTAAAATTATTGTTACTCTTGTTACTACGATGTCTCAAATCTGGGTCTTCCACGATATCGGAATCGTCATATTATGATCGAGATTATTAACATTATTTTCGTGACCTGTCAAAGAGGTGCCTTCCCGCCCCCATGAGACGTTGGAAAGGGGTAGGGATTTCACCAAAATTATTTTTGTGACTAGTCAAAGGGGTTTAAATTAATTACTTACAATGTTTCTTGCCGTACGGATGTTTAAAAGCACCTAAACGGTGAGTTAAATATGATCATTCCGATATCATGACAGACCCATAGTTAAGACATCGTAACAACAAAAGTAACAATAATTTTAAACTTCTGCTTCTTTAAATCGTTTCATTTATTGTTTAATTGAAGATTCTAACAGTTTGTTTGCCGAGAAAAAAATTTCCCTGCCAAAATAGAGGTGACGCCCCTATTCTGCAATAGCACCATTAATTTATTTTGAACTATACTCACACAAACGTACATAACAATTTACATATTTGAAACAAGCTTCGTTTAGATTGTGGGTATAATATTATACCCACTTCGTATACTTATACTTTTCGGAATATTTATTTCAATATTATTCATTTGTATAACCATTTTTCCATAATTATGTTCTGGTGATTTTTCCTATAATCGCGAAAAAAATGATAGGAAATTCATCATAGGAAAATTACTGTAAGCTTATACTGATTTTCCCATAATACTGTTTAGTAAGGGATACAGAAAAAAGTCTAAAAAAAGTTCATAACTAAATTTCTTTTCATTAAAATTTTGTTATCATACAAGCCTGTTATCACACTTACCCGTATAGGCAGATCAAGCAGCGGTTGGGGAAGCGCTCCGCGTACATATCCATTTTTCGAGAGGTAGGTACGTTGATTTCGCAAGGATCAATCTAAGCGTGCTGAAGCTCCGGGTGTTTTCTGAATTCTTGAAATTCTTCCTAATTCTTTGAATTCTTCTTAATTCCCTGAATTCTTTCGAATTCTCTTAATTCTGCTCAATTGTGCGAATTCTTAAAAATTCTCTGAAACTTTTGAATTCTTTGTATTCTCTAAATTCTTTTGAAATTCTTTAAATTTTTTTTTAATTTCGTGCATTCTTTTGTACTCTCTGAATTCTTCCGAATTCTCTGGTTTCTTCCAAAATCGTTGAATTCCCTGATTTTTTGAGAATTCTCTGAATTGCTTTAAAATGTTCTGAAATCTCTAAACTGTTTTGAATTTGTTGAATTCACGATATCACTGAATTTTTAAAAATATTCTTAAATTATCTTGAAATCATTAGAATAAACGTTGAATTATTTGAACTGTCGATGAATGTATTTTTGCGGTATTTTTTTGAGTAAATTTGTACTTGAAAGGATGAAGGTTCTATTTTTAAAATGGATAAAGTTTGTTTTCTAATATATAGTATTTATTCTAATTATACACTTAGAACGGAGAAATTCGCGATCGGGTTTAGATGTTTATCGTTCGGAAGCTAGGAAGTATCTGCCTGTTTCGTCAAGTTGAAGTGCAGTCGGGGATATTTTGAACCTACAGAAGGTATGTCGAAAGTTTCTAAAGCTACCTGTGATTGGTACAGAGAAGGGTCGTCGATTCCTATTGGTGCAAATTCGGCAAACCCCAAAAACAATGTTTTCAACTAGTGGCCCTGCTTGGGCCAGTCAGACAATCGGCGCTGTAAATTTAGTTAGGGAAGTTCGAAGACTAAATCCTTAAGATGCGCGATAGAAGCACGTCTTTGCAATAAAAGCATCAAATTCTAAATTGGAAACCCTCTTGCTAACCTGGTCGAGGATTAAAGTTAATTAAGTGAAAATCTAGATATAGTTTGAAAGATGCTGACAATTTTAAACATCTGCTTAAAGGTCACTTAAATATATTCGAAGGTTGTCTATGTGCTTTACGGAGTTGTAAAATAATAAACCTGACGAAGCGAAATTAAAGAACATAAATGTTAAGATGGTTCAATATTGCCTTAGTTGCTCAGACCCAAATTAAAAAAAAAATATTATTAAAAATCAATAAACTTAATTGTCGCGACGTAACATGCCGGCCCCCTTTGAATCCGTGTATTCAAAATGATTCATTTTATTTTATTTGTACTAATGCTTACGTTACCAAATCCTATTATTGATTTAAATACACGTACAATCCAGCAAAGTGACTTCAACTAAAAACACTTAACGATTACACACTATATTAGCGGGAGATGATAAACAAAACAAGTTCAAGAATTCTAATGTGAGAAATTAAGATATGTACTTAGAACTAAAAAATTACATGTTAGAATACGTTAGTTGAACGCAAATATATGCAGATTTACGATACAAAAAAGATGTGCTAAAATTTGTATATTTATTACTCATGATCAATTGCAAGTGAATATAAGCATTTTAGAGCTCGCTTATACAAGCCTGATGGACTTCTAACTATCACGGTTCGTATTATTCCGTCTAGTCCTGGGTTGATTTCCATGATTCGACCAAGTTTCCAAGTCATGGGCGATATGTTATCTTCCTTGATAACGACGAGAGTGCTGATTTCGACATTGTTCTGTTTTGACGATGTCTTCCATTTACTACGTGCTATCGGTTAATTCAGATATTCCTTGTGCCACCTGTCCCAGAATTGGTGACGCATTTGTTGGGCTAATTCCCAACAGGATAGTCTGTTGACTTAAACATTACGCAAGTCTGTCTGCGGAAGGGGCGTCAGAGGGTTTCCAATCAAAAAATAACCTGGGGTTAAAGGAAGGAGATCGTCTAGATGGGAAGACAAAGGTGTCAAAGGGCGTGAGTTGAGGATTGCTTCTATCTCTACAACATAAGTATGCAATTGCTCATACGTTAAAAGAGAGGTACCTGAAACTCTTCTAAAATGTTTTTAAATCATTTTACCGCAGCTTTCCATAGGCCTCCAAAGTGAAGAGCTCTGGGTGGAATAAAATGCCAGGAAATCCCATTTTTTACGAAAAATGATGTTCCTCGTCGAGCAGAAAATCGTTTCAAACAAGCCAGAAAGGCTCCGGTCGTTAAGTCACTGGCCAACTCTAATTGGACTGCCTTAGTGGTCTGTCAGGGACGAAAACGGCAACATAAGTTTATACTTTTGTGACGTTCCTGTGAAGTCTTTCCTTGATAAAGAAGGGACCACAATAATCCACACCTACATTAATAAATGGTCGAGATAATGAAACTCTACTTTAAATTGAATGATAGACCGCGATTATACCTATGCAGAAAGAACAAAATCATCGCGCACTACTCCTATCCGATATAAAATATCCGGCTCCAAAATAATTCAAACTATAAGAATTATTCGTTGTAAAGCGCCAGACCATGCTAGGCCTGATACCTGTCACAACATGCGGGTGCAAACCTCTTGTGCCGGCTGGCATTCCACTTATAGGAATGGTGCAAATTTCATCTACCTCAGTCCCAGGAGCCAAGCTCGGGAGTGCAACACTTACTTGGCTAAGATTGTGGTGGGAGCGGAAAGGAGCAAGCAATAAGACGCAGGAAAGATATAGTCTCGTGTTGGCCATCGGCTTGTTGAAAGGACTTCGAGGAGTTGGCATACAGAAATGCTTGGATGAGTCCATTTTCCCGCCAGGTTGGCAATGTAAGAATTGTAGACTCTGGGATTCTGATATTAATTAGGGCGTCTAAATTTTTCTTTCCGTTAGTTTTGTTCCCTTCTTGTTTGGATTTTGTTCGGTTCATCATTATTTTTTTCTTAGTTTCTAAGATGTAACATTTTAGTGAATAACTTGTAATTTTGAGAAGCGTGGCTACTCGTGAGAAAAGTTTGGTTAGCGATTCAGGCCTACGCCATTTTTTAGGATGTTCAGTGGTGATTTTTTTTTTGCACCAGACGAAAATGGATTTGCTCTTTTGCGGTTCCGGTTTAACAACTCATAAATTTTAGACTGTGACCCTTCTGGTTCACTACCTTGTTTTTCGTCGTCGAAATCGTTAAATGGTTTCAAATTGAATAAGTTTGTGTACCTTTCCTGATATTACAAAATAATGGGATTGTAGAATTTTTCTCGCCCCCACCAAATCCCTCTAACTACAAGCTGGGAAATTTCTTGAAATATTTGAGTGGCTCACGATAAATTAACTTGACACTTTTTTGGGATGTCGAGTTTGTCAAATAATACCTCATTTATTCGCAAGATTCCAAAGACTTTTGAAAGATTTAAACAAATGTAAGGAATTTTTTAACATAAATTTCAGGATTTCACAAGATTCAAAAGAAATTAATAGAATCTACAAAGATTTTTAAGATTTCTCAAGGTTTAAACAAATTCTAGGACATTTTAAGGAATAAATTAATTCAATTTTGCTTCAAAGAATTTTAAGGCATTCTAAGTAATTTATAGAGAACTTTTTTGGAAAGAAATCAGATTTTACTTCAAAGGGCCTTCTGCTGATATTAATAATTTTAAGATTTTAAGGCCTTCAAAGGAATTGCAAGGAATTTTTGAAGAATATTTCAGGATTTCGGAAGATTTTAATGGATCTTCATGCAAATAAATTGTGCAGAATCTAATTCTCAAGTATTTCTAGCGATTACAAATATTTCAAGGAATTTGACGGTATTTTAAGGAATTTTACCAGATTTTAAGGATTTTATTGAATCTCCAAGCATTTCAAGGGATTCGAACGGATTCTAATTCAGAAAACTTATATGAACACGTTCGATTTCATTTATATTACAGAGATTTTTACTTATTGCTACACATTGAACTCGAGAAGGAGTAGATTAAACGATTAAACTCTCGAACAATCAATGATTAAAAAAAAAGAATACAAATCGAAATAAGCTTTCAACACAAAAAATGTGAAAGCGTGCCCAAGACTAAATCGGTTGGTCCAGTGGTGACTGCCGTGTCTTGTCACACATTTTATCTGCGATAACAAAAGATCTAAGCTCTACTGCTGCCCAATTAACCGTTTTTCATCTTGGGCGAGGTTCCCCATTTTTTATGATTATACGAGAGCCAGTAAATACTTTATTATGTTTTTCGTCTTATTTTGAAGAGGCGATTTCGAGTATGAATTTAGTGAAGCTTCAATTTCTCTATGCGCTTCATTTAAGATAGCAGAGTTTGAGTTTGGAGAATCGAAAATTTGTCACAAACCAAGTAGAGAAAGCAAAGGTTAAAGAAATCCGCCAATAGATTCTCGACAAGAAAATGCACAAAACTTTTACAGAAATGTAGATCAGCCCTTGTCGAAGGAGCAAACTTTTGCTTCTCTCAGATCTTCAGGAGCTAATGCATGTACAAACGGTATTACTTTTGCATGCCAGGACGGTATCATTGCCACTTGAGTACACCGTGTCCGAGTTTTACGTCAAGAAGTACCCAGTCTGACCCAGACCTTCTGAACACTCGGAGGGGGATAAAGTCCATTGCCCAAAACGATAAGTGCCACATTTTCCGGAACAACAATCTTCGAACAGCAGTCTCCATTGCACACTCAAGGCTTGTCATCGATCTCCGTGACTTCAAAAAACGAATTATATTCGCAGCTAAATGTTCAGCTTCGGCCGACTACAACATCGCTACCAAGCAGAAGGAAAAGGAAGAGAGAGAACACCCTATACATTTCTGTAAAGATTGTGAAAACTGAATGTTTTTGAGTAAATTTTACTATTTTTGTACAATAAATATGCATTAACATTCACTATCCTGCTTTTCCTATGGAATTACCGACATGAATCACTGTAAAATATTCTTATTATTCAGGTCTTCAAATAATTCAACTTATTGAAGCCGCCGCCAATGGGTCTATATTTTTTCGAAGGTTATAGTCTAAGCTTTAAAACCTTGCAACGATTTGAAAAAAATGTATTTCTTGCAAAATTATGCATTTTTTAACAAGTATCGATTTTTTCTATATTTTTACCAAATTTAAATTTTTATTTTGAAAAGTTTTTGACGATTGACACTAACAAAACTTGGATCGTGTAGTAGATACTTAAAAAAATAACCCTGAATTTTACTCGATTATTTGAAAACCAGAAACGGTTCAAAAACTGAATAGGACTTAAAAGACCCTGTGTGTAAACGGAAGGTGAGTAAAAGAAGGGTGTAAACGTGAGGCTAATTTTGAAAAGTTCAATAAATGCCAGTAAGAGGTATTATCTTAAGTAATACAATACGAATTTGAGGCCCAAATTCAAAAAGTTGACACAAATGTTGAAAATATTATATAATTGGTAAATTTCCATGAAAGTCTTTACAAGAAGGCTTTTTGAGTCTCAGAATACAAATTTAGGGTCAACATTCGTATTTTGAGATTCAAAAAACTCTTTTGTCATGAAATTGTCGGAAGTCTACTAATTTAATAACATTCTCGAAATTGAAGTTTACTTTCTGAATTTTGACCCGAATTCGTGTTCCGTGACTTGAAAACCCTCCTCGTACTGACTTTCATGGAAATATTCGAATTAAATAGAATTTTCATAACTTAAGTTGCTGTTTTGATTTTTTGAATTATTTGAAGTCTTTTGTGACTCGAAACCCCCCTCATTTTTACTTCTATATTCTACTGCGCATATATAAATGCCCCCTAACTTTACTGCGCATCCGTCAGTGACGTGTAGCTATACTGCGCGTCCGTAAGTTCCATGAAATTCTACTCTGCATATATAAGTGTTATTTAAATCTACTGCGCATATATGAATACCCCCTAATTTTACTGCACATCCATAATTTACTTGTAACTGCACTGCGCATCCGCAAGTTCCATGGACCTATATTGCGCAGCATGAAGAGCCGTGTACCTTTATTGCGCAGCCACATGTGCTATTGAACTCTACTGCGCAGTAAAAAGTACCGCGTGACTCTTATACGCAGACATACGAGCTGCGTAACTCAATTGAGGCGCCGGATGCAAAAAGGAGATATAAAATTATTTTGCTGGAGTGGGGAGGCCCCAGGGCACTTCAGAATGAAGTTTGGAATTTTGATCTTGCAAATACGCATTCGTATTGAAAATTTAATTACGCTTCGTTGTCATCGAATAGAAAAAGTTGTAGCTTTTTTAGTTTTTGAATAATTTACAAAAAACTGTTTTTTTATATGATTAAAATATTTCGCCTTTTTTCATTTCAACTCGGCGCGAAGTCGGAACTTTTTAATATTTTAAAGTAAAATTCATAAGAAGAATGCATTGACATCTTCTGCGACCGATGATGACAGCAAAGGTTAAAAATAGTTATTTGAAAAAAGTAAATAATTTTTTTCCGAGGCGTTGCAGAATTCGTGCACAAGAAACTTTGATCGTTTCGGGAGTTTTGTAATAATTTCCGCAAGCTGAGACTGCTAGGCCGTATTAGGTCTGAACATGAATTTTCTTAATTTACAATTTTTATTAAATACAAATTTTAAGCTAAACAATTCTTTCATACCTAGAAAGTATTTGTTATTTATAGAGGAATAACCCCTAAAATTGATCAAACGAAAATGAATTTGTTTTAACATATTATCAGGCCTAGAAAAAGAAAATTTGTAATTTCTTTACAATTAATGGTCTGAGATGGCCCCTAAAGAAGTTCCCCCGAGAAGTTCTTTGTACCTCTGACTGCTTCTTTCACCTCATCGGCAGTGATTGACGAACATTCCTCCTCAGATTTTCTGAGGTTTTCGCAAAATTCCTTGAAGCAGATGATATTCTCGATATCTTCTTTCAAATGTAGTGTTTTCGGGATCTTATATACCTCTTTCCAAAAAGTCTCTACCTCGTTGGGCTTGGGTGGATTTTTGACAGAAACAGCGTGTTTACTGAAGAGGCGAGATGGTTCAGAGAGAAACTTTTGATACTACCTGATCCACCTCTCCCTCTTCTGTATTCTCCTCCTTAAGTCAGGTAACAGCCGTATTTTTTCAACAATATGCTGCTTGATTGGCAGCAGCTTTGACTTGTTCAATGTGTGATTCAAGATCCTCAGTTCTTGGGCGAACTTTCGAACCCTTTCCGTGAACGGATATATTTTTAGCAATAAGAGTATATATAAAATCATGCAGACATAATTCAAAAACTTTGGAAAAATTATTTAAGATGGCAATAGGCCTGTAGTTGGTAACTACAGATTTGAGTCCTTTCTTAAATACAGGACATACTCTAGCCTTTTTCCATTCCTCAGGATATGTACTACGTTCTAATGCTAGATTACATATTTTGGTAAGAATTAGAGTAAATATAAATTCACAATCTCTAACTACAAACGCGGGTATCATATCAGGCCCAGCAGTAAGTTTATTTGGTAACTTTTTAATTGCTTTTGACACAGTGCTTTCGGAAAATTGAATATTATCACCTAGTCGCCGCTGATGAGACTTATCTAGTAAAGATGTAGGAACAGTAGACTTAATAAAAACACTACTAAAGTAGTAAGCAAAAGCTTTTACTGTTTCCTGAGGGGTGGAAAATTCGATGTTGTTAAAACTTATTACGCCTGATATTCTATGATCACGCTTTAATCTATTGACATATGACCAAAATGTAGATGGTTCTAAGGTTATGTTTACCTCCGCTTTGTGCGTAAATACAGCAAATGCAATTTCAATACGCTTTTTTATACTAGCGCGTAATTTTTTGAACGTAACGTAACGAATTATATCATAAACGAGCATGTTGAGACGGTTCAAACCATCACCGCGCCGGCCAATATAAGAACACAATTATAGAGCGCAAATATAAGTCAGCTGATTAGCTAAAAATCGATAAATTCGCGTCATCAGCTGTGCACAAGGAGAAGGAACGTGACAGCGATAAGGAAAACAGAGATAAGAACACGAAATTCAAGCTCAGCGATATAGGTCAGTAAGGCAAGCGGAAAATCGATGAACGCGCGCGCAACCAGACTCCGAGGGTAGGGAGACCAGCGGGACTGACGATAGATAGTACCACTCGATCGAAACCGCGCGATCGAGACCTCACTTGCGATCCAACCCAGAGGTACAACGGAGTTCTCGGAACGGCAACCAGGCTATCTGGAAAAGAAGCAACGAAGGCGTTGGTCGAGACTGTCACGGGTTTGCGAATCATCGCAAGACACGGTATCCAGGTGATTAAAACACTCAGGTTCTTTTTTTTATTTTTAAAATTTTTATTTTATCACTCAAAATTGGTTCCTTTTCACAACGTTCGAATCCTGACTTACCCGGATCCATAGTGGGGACGGTTGACTTGTGTCTTGCCAGAGCAAAAGTTCTCCTTCAACCGGGCTCAGACCTGTAAATTGAGAACTAATGCTCATAATTGTAAGAGATAGGTGAACTGGCTTCCTATTCTGGAGTTGCGAACTGACAGTGCTTTTCATTTTAATAATAAAATTTTGTCACTTGCTTGTCACAACGGACATCTCAACCAGGTTCAAGACCTGGAAATTGGTCCGTCTGACATTTGACGTGTGAAATTTGTATGAAAATTAAAGTGGGAGAATTTGGTCACCCAAGTTAGTATTTGAACAGAATTTTGAAATTTTGCAAGCAATATATCTGTGAGTCCTGAGTTCACTTTTCGCAATTAACAGTAAGTTGAAAGGCTAGGTAAACTAAGTGGAATATTAATTTCAACATGGCACTTAGTTGAATTAAGATGAAGCTTGGTTTACAAAGGTGAAAAGGAACAGAGTGAAATTAAAGATTAACAATAAAAGCTCCTGGATACATTGTTAGGGATGAAAAACATGCGCTAGAACAGGAATCTCAGTATTTAGCGAACACTATTTAGACTCACAATAAGTAATTTGGAGCCAGGCGTGCTCGTAAATACATCTAGCGGGAATAAATATATTCTTTCGAACGATCTCAGTGGCCAAATAATAGATGAATGTTACAATGTAAAAAGAAGAAACTGTTTGCTCAGGTCCGTCATAAAGCCATAGCAATGACAAATCTGTATTGTGAAGACTCATATAAAGTGAATTAAAATCAGCTTTTTTGAAATTATGCCTAACAAATTTGGAGTTATCAGTAAACTTTGGTGTGGAATTCTTATTTCTCAAATTTAAGTAACATTGAACATTTAGTGATGGATGATACGTGTCCTCTGGTAGGATAGGAGCAACAACTTTATTAATTCTGACTTCAAAGTTAGCAAATATTAAATCAAGGTAACGATTATTACAGTTCTCAATAAAATGAAATTGTCTTAACTCAAAGTATTCACAAAAATATGTAAATAAAGCTGCTTTATTGTCAGCCTTAATATTAGTAAAATGATTTTTGAAGTTTGGAATATTGAAATCCCCCAGGATAATCATTTTATGGTCAGAAATTTCTCGGACAGATACCAGAGCTAGGAGTATCCTCTCAAGAATTTGAGCGGAGATGACAGGTGGAATATAAATTACAATTATGACCACGCGTAATGCTGAGTAAGAAATTGAGTGAGAGGTAAAGAGAAAGAGAGAGATGAATTGAGGCTGGGGGTTGAAAACAGTTTGGAATGCTAGATAGTATGGAATCGTGGTAAATAGGAGTTGAATTTACTAAAGAGTAGGAATAGGGGTCTTTATCTGAGGTCGCAATAGATACTGTTATGGGGGTATGGTTAGGAACTTCTTTATTTTGATTGGTCCGTAGAAAAAATGTGTTTCAAAAGTGGGGTTCTATTATCTATTGTATCTATCCCATATGTATATTGGGGATTTTAAAAGGAAGTTCAGTTTTGGAAAGAAGTGGTCATGGAAAGTACAACAGAAAAATGGATTATAGTTAGAGTATATTTAATTGATGACACTCAAAAATGTATTCCTGAATTGACGTCATTGAAACTAAAAAAACAAATGTTGAACTTCTGAGATATGACAAAAAATATCAATTTAACTTTGTTTATGGCTTAAGTTGCAAGCATATTATATTTTAAAAATCTGATTATATATTTTAATGGTTTTGCTGTTTGATGAATAATACTGAATTAGGATAGTGATATTTTATGCCAAGACATATATATTGCTTCTCGATGGCTGGATTCTGTAAAATAAATGCAGACATGAATTAGTATTATTGAACATGTCTAATTTGATTGCTATAATTTATAAGGAAAATCCTATAGAGAATGTTAGCTGTTTAATGAATGTTAATTAAAGAATCAAAATAAATTGAGATTTCTAATTATTTTATATGATGTTGGGTCTACAATCTTATTTTAAAAAAACATGTTAATTGAGTATCCAGAATAAGATTCAGGGTTGAAGAAAAAAAAGATTATTAATTCAAGTTATTTCTCTTTCTTTAAGGATTCTGAGCTTGTTTCTGGTAAATCAATTAGTGAGCGCTTGATTCGATTA
Organism: Andricus grossulariae; assembly: GCA_011634705.1. Taxonomy (NCBI): domain Eukaryota; kingdom Metazoa; phylum Arthropoda; class Insecta; order Hymenoptera; family Cynipidae; genus Andricus; species Andricus grossulariae. Next base: position 100,555,945 of record JAABKJ010075445.1, on the reverse strand, counting down.
ATATGTACGACTCTTGGGGAGTTTTTTCTTTGAATTTTGACGTTTCCTTTTCCTGGAATTTCTAATACATCGTATGGTACTGAATATTGATTGTTCAGTTTTTTAATTTTTCCTCCTTCCAATAAAAATACTTTGTCTCCTACTTTGAATTCTTGAGGATTGATTTTCCTATCATAATATTGTTTTGATTTTTCTTTAGCTGTAATTAAATCTTGTCTGACTAATTCGTGAATTCCATGTAGAATTGTTGCTAGATTTTGTGTATCGTCATCATACGTTTGTAATTTTTCGTGTTCTGGCGGGGGTTCACTGGAAGGTAATCGAGCTAGTTTTCCGAAAACTAATTCATACGGGGTACATTTAGTTGCTTCATGAGCACTGGTATTATAAGAGAATGTGGCTGATTCTAACCAATCGTCCCATTCTTCATATTCCTATATAAATTGTTTTGAATATTCCGCTAAGACGTGGTAAGATCTTATAATAAATTACTCAAAAAATCTTCACCTTGATCGGTTAAAACTCCTCTTCGTGAGCCAAAAGTGCAAATAAATTTCTTTGCAAATGCGTCTTCTATTGTACTAGCTTGATGATTTGGAAGAGCACAAGCTACACAAAATTTGGTAAACTTATCTTGAATTGTTAAAATGTATTCATTTCCTTTTTCTGTTTTTGGTAATTTTCCTATGATATCCATTGATATATTTTCAAATGCAGTTTCTGGGGTCTCAATTATGACTATTTGATTTTTAGTTTTGACGCGTACTAATTTTTTAAGTTGACATTGTGAACAAAGTTGAATATATTTTGTATGTCTATTTTCATGTTTCCCCAAAAAAAATGTTGTCGTATTCTATTGTACGTTTTTGTCACTCCTTTGTGACCACCTAATGCTGACGAATGAGCTTCTACTAAAATTTCAATTTTTTTGTTCTTTTGTGGGATACTGTGTGATTCCTGAGCAAATAATTATCTTTGTATTCGATTCTGAAAATATGGATTTAAGTTGCTTTAAGATTTCTTCCCATGGTATATTATTCACGTAAGCTGTTTTGGCTCGACTGATTGATTTCAAGTTTAATTTGCTGGCTAGGTTATGCAAAGAAAAAATTGTTAACTGTATACTAGTGAGTGTTTCTGCAAGATTTTATTTTTCTTCTTCTTCGATAGGAAGGGCGATCTGATGATTTTTTCCTTTATGAATTTCTTTGGCAAGACCTTTCTGATGGTTTATAAACTTGGGTAATTGTTCAAGCTTAGTAATAATTCTGACCCATTATCTCGGGGGTTTCCATTCGCCGTACTAAAGTATGCATAGTTATCTTTTCTCATTGTTATTTTATCACGGCAGACATTATATTTGGATGCTTAGTTGACGTTCCGATGGCTGGTTTATCCGGCGGCGGCTCTGGGGGCGGACGATTTTGTGCTGAATCTCCGTCGTGAGTTTCTTTCTTGTCATTCGTTTCTGGTAAATCTTCTATCCTTCCAGTAACAGCGTTACAGAACAGTGTGACCTTTATGTTCTGTAATTGTTCTGGCACACGATTGTAACAATATTATGTATACATGTTCCCTTTTTGTTATGTAACATTTACAGAACGTGTCCGCTGGGATATGTATATATTGTAAGGAATATTTGAAATCAGGAATATTTTAAACTCTTGTATAGATGTCGCCACTAAGGGCACGACTACCGCGCCCTCCCCTGGACCAGAAGATAGCCTCGTTTGAGTCCTCAAAATATGAAGGATATGGTCAAGGATAAGTCATCGCAGATCAGCAACATTTCGACGAAGAACAACGACGACGAGAAATTTTTCAAGGATATCACATACGAGATCAGCTTCGCAGATGGCAAGTTTGAGCTGTCGTTGGACACTCTTCTCCATACGGGTAGCCCCATCAGTTTTATGAAGAAGTCGTTCGTAGCTGAGGTGGCTTTCGGTTCTGACGATTTAAAAAACAGTGAGTACAAAGGCATCAACGATAGTGGTTTACAGTTCTTCGGATTGGTAAGTGCGAACATAAAAATGGATGATTATATCTGTAAAAATATGCCAGTATTTGTTGTACCCGATTCGACCATGAAAACTTCAGTTGTTTTAGGCCGTGATGTAATAAATAGTTTTGGATTAGATCTGATTTCCCGTGATAGCAATGATAAAGAACGAGCTATTAAAGAAATTGTGTCAATTAAAATTGATAATGAATTAGAGAAAATCTCTGGATGTTAACCCTAATATTGATTTCAAAACTCAAGCTTTTGTTAGAGAATTATTTGGAAATCAGTATTTAACTCCAAAACGCCCACAGCTTCCTAATGTAAACATGGAACTTAATTTAATACTCACGAACGACCGACCTTTTAACTTTAATCCTTGTAGGTTATCGTTTGATGAAAAAGCTAATTTGGAAAAAATTTTAGAGTGATTATTATTATCTGAAATAATTCGTCCGAGCGAGTCTCCATATGCGTCGCCTATATTGTTAACTAAAAAAAAGAATGGGGAGTTGAGACTGCGTCGACTACCGCTTTTTGAACAAAATTACAGTTCGAGATAATTACCCAATTCCATATATTGAAGATCAAATTGACAAGTTACGAAATAAGAAATTTTTCACATTGTTAGATCTCAAAGATGGGTTTCACCATATAAATGTCGCAGAAGATTCTGTTAAGTATACAGCCTTTATAACGCCCCTTGGACAGTTTGAATATCTGAAAATGCCCTTTGGGCTAAAAACTGCTCCACCTAAATTTCAGCGGTTCGTTAATACAATTTTAGCAAATTTAATCAAACCAGGCGATGTATTAGCATATCTAGATGATTTCTTAATAGCAACTGAGACTTCGAAGCATCACTTAACCATTTTAGATCAGGTATTTAAATTACTAGTAGAGAACAAACTAGAACTCAGACTTGATAAGTGCCATTTTTTACAAACTGAGATTGAATATCTTGGTTATCATGTAACTGAAAAGGGAATAAGTCCAACTAATCGTGGAATAGAAGCAGTTTTAAGTTATCCGGAACCTAAAAATGTGCGTGAACTTCAGGGTTTTTTTTAGGATTATGCTCATATTTCAGAAAGTACATAGAAGGTTTTTCGGTTTTTGCCAAGCCACTCTATGATTTACTTAAAAATGGTGCTGTATTCAAGTTTGGAGAAACTGAAGTAAACGTTTTTGAGTCTCTAAAAAACAAAATGGTGCACGCGCCGATTTTAGGTATTTATAATCCTAGAAGCGAGACTGAACTCCATTGCGATGCAAGCAAGCTAGGATTCGGTGCTGTTTTGCTACAAAGACAGGCTGATTTACATTTTCATCCAGTTTTTCATTTTTCAAAACGAACCACTGAAATAGAAAGCAAGTATCATATTTTTGAGCTTGAAACTCTGGCTATTGTTTATGCCCTTCGACGGTTTAGAACTTATTTACAGGGCATAATGTTTAAGATTATTACTGATTGTAACTCGCTAAAACTGTGTTTAGACAAAAGAGATATTAACCCTAGAATCTCTCGATGGGCTCTCGAATTAGAGCACTACGATAAAGTAATTGAGCACAGAGGCAGTGATAGAATGAAACATGTAGATGCATTAAGTCAAATTTACTCGGTAATGATTGTTGAAGAAAACAGTTTCGAGGCCAATTTGATTGTAAGTCAAAATCGCGATGCAAAAATCTGTGAGATGCGCGACAAACTTCAAAAATGTGATGATCGTTTGTATGAAATGAGAAACGGGATTATTTATCGCAAATGTGATGACAAAATATTATTTTACGTACCGGAAAAAATGGAACACCACGTGATGAGAAAATACCACGACGAATTAGGTCATTTTGGTTGCGAGAAAACTACTGAAGCGATCGGTCCTACTGGGAGCCGGTGTCATTTTTTAGATGGCAGTTGCTCCCAGTGGGACCCTGCGGTGGTTGTCAACCTTAGTTTTTAATTATATATCAATAATATGGTCATCCCAGGAATGGTGGGAGCTGGGGGCGCCACTTAACTACTAGCTGACATTTCTAGTGGGTTGTTACTCTCTATTTCTCTCTATTTATAACATATACATATGTTGAATATCACAAAAAATGTATACTTTAAAATTCTATATTAGCGGAAACGAAATAAAAAACTTTTAGAATTATTAACAATATTAAACTCTGTTCAGTACAATCTTTAAAATAATTGGTAGAGTCTACAAAAAATTCCTAAAAATCTCTTTATCTTTATAAATGAAAAACTTTTCATTAGCAAGATTTCTTCTAAACGAGATGTTTCTTTCATAATAGACTAGAAGATTTAAAATACTTTTCGCATTCCAATAAAATAACTGTTTGAAAAAAAAAATTTAATTCAAGGTTCTCGTGAAAAATTCAAGATTTCCAGGTTTTTAAGGCTCAAAAAAAATTCAAGAAGAATTTCCGATTTTCAAGGTCGCTGGACACCCTGCGTGAGTCTGAGATGTATGGTCCATGAATGTCTAATATATAGCCATCTAGTGCTACAATTAAAGCAGGTTTGACCAAATGATGGCCCTTTTGCAAGCAGTAGGACTGTCGCAGACTCCGGAAGTTGCTACTCTTATGAATGTAACTATGAGTACCGTCAAAATATGCGATTATTCTACGCACATGAGGCTCTGGACTATATAATTCGTTGGCAAAGTCGGTCACATAATTTGCTATATAATCCCCTCTCGTTATCGCACCAAGTCCTATATTTTGAGGAAGAAATCTTAGCAGTAGTGATTATCTGACTGTAGCAACTGCTAGACTCGTAGCTTGCCTGCTTGAATACTGAAATATAACCTTCAGGAATTCGTCAGAAAATCCTTGCCGCAATTTACATAGGAAAATCAGCGGGTCTGTTTTCGTCTCGACCTTCAGACATGGATATTATTGTTCAAGGAGACCTAAACTACAAAATGTCAAAGGGGCAAAAAGCTGGGAATGATCCTTGAGCGTTGTGCAAAACAGACCTAGCGTGTCGGTAGAACTCCTTTAGTGTGCATGAAAAGTGATTTTTGGTACAACTCTCACGAAAAGCTATTCTTCTCTCGGCCTTCAGACATGGAGACCTTTTTCCAATATACTTGATGCGGGGTCCTTTATGGAAATTATTGTGAGTTTGTTAATATTAATATGAAGTAACAAATATTGATAAAATTTGGGATATATATGTGATGTTGGGATAAAAAGCTTCCTCTTTAACCAAGTTGATGGTCATCCCCCACCAAACTGAACACAGGCGCGGGTTCAATTCCCTAAGCAGGAAGCGCGGCTGGATGTGTTTTTTCAGAAAGCTGTAGATACCCTACAGTTTATAATTAACCCTATAGTACAGTCGCTAATGACCCTGGCAGTTGATGCTACTATAAACATGCACTTAATAATAATAAGTTTTTACAATTCCAGGTATATGTAATCTGCCTGAAAAAGTTTCTAATTTGACAGGCAATAAATTAAGGGACTGAGAATGACAACTAGGTAAAGCCCAAACATTAAAATTTACAGGACAAACAAAAAACGCTTTCTGTCATAGGATTCAGAATTGAATATTCTGAGAAAATTATTTAAGCAAGTGCTCCTTATGAGTTATGCTTTCAACATTGAAAAATATTTTTATTTTAAATTTTCAGAGTAAAATGAAGGAAAAAAATGGGCTTTACCTAGTTGTCATTCCTAATTATTTGAATGGTCATTTTTTCATGTTTTAAAATGAAAAACTTCAAAGAGTTTGAAAATGATTAGTATAAAAACATCACATGAAATAGAAAACATAAGTTTAATCCTCATCATTACTTCTGAGAAAGAGGTAGAAAAAACAAAATGGACTTTACCTAGTTATTGTTCGCAATTATTTCAAAGTACATTTAGATGGGTTCAAATAAGACTATTCCATCATTTGGTTCTGACATTTAAAAAACGTAAACGTTCATTTTTTATACACATGGGTCTTTAAGACGCGAGTCTGGCGCCGCCAAACCTTCAGAAACTGAGCCATGGCGATACCAGGATTGGCCAGGCCTCGACTACAACACTGCCCTTCCCAGAAAAATATTTTATTTCATCCTATTCTATTAGCTAAAGAGTCTCCTTTAGGCTCTACTGAAATATCTTTGTGATGTTTCCCTCGACTACGTTTTAGGTGAAACTATGTGGATTTACGCGTGTAAATTACGCGTCTTAGGGTTAACAACCACCGCAGGGTCCCACTGGGAGCAACTGTCATCTAAAAAATGACATCGGCTCCCAGTAGGACCAATATTTGACTTAAGATTTCTATACGTATTTATGTAAGAAAAAGTATCATTATTATGAATGAAAATGTCGTTATGGCCTAGCAGTGACTTCTCTAACCTCTTACCATTAGTGTCCCAAAAACGGCAGTTCCAATTCAAATTATGTGCGTTAAAGTCGCCTACGAGTAGAGGATAGTTATCTTGTTTAACATTATTTATAATGCAATCCCATTCCATTTGACTTAGAATGGAACCAGGAGTTCGATATCACGCAATAATATCGACGCAAGGTTGAATGCAATTTAAATGTATTCCGCATAATTCGACAGAGTCACAAGGAGATTTTAAATTATGAATTTCAACAAAAGCTAGAGATGTACGAATTAAAAAGATGATGCCTCCTCCTCTTGAATGGCATCGGTCTTTTCTTACATTAAAAAAACCTGGGAACTGTACCTTAATGTCAGGGTGTAGCCAAGTTTCAACACATATGAGGATGTCCAGGTCGACGAGAATTTTTTCTAATTCAGTGCGCCGTTGTTGAAAGCTTCTGCAGTTCCAGTAGAGAAATTTGAGTTTATTTTGTCGCTCTTGCTCCATCTTGAATTATTCTTTTTTCGTCGTCGTCTGCCTCACTTTGAGTATCTGAGAGCTCCATGTTTTCGGTAGCACTTAAACGTACAAGAATTCTTTCGATGCGGTTTTTTAAGTTTTTGTCAGTCAGGTAATCTCGTATATCACCAAGCATCTTTTTTAGAGAGCCAATGTCCTTTGTAAATTCAGCAGCCAATGCGGAAATATCGGCTCTGCCGAAAGAACCTGCTAAAAAGTTTGTTAGTTGTTTGAAATCAAGAGGAAAATCGTCTGAGTCTGCCATAATAAACTCCTTTGCAGGAATAAGTTGCAGCTCAACTTCACTATCTGAGACGGTTCTTTTCGCCGAAAGTTTTGGTTTCTTGAAGGTAGGAGAAACTTTTTTATTGGAGAGATCAGCTATCTTTTTAATTTTTTCTGTTGATAGCCTCTGAGATTATGCTAGTCGTCAGGTGCTGACTGTTTATGTTTACGTGCGCGTTAATTACCACGCTCTCAGAATTTTCCGTCAAGCTTTGAACGGTCAAAGAAGGATTTTTACAGTATTTCGCCAAGTGACCCTCCTCTCGGCATAGGAAACAGGACAATTTTTCAGCATAAAAATATAAATAATATGTCGTGTCTTCAAAATTGATTGAAATCGACGCTGGAATTTTGTCTAATTCATCGGGATTTATATACATTTGACGTCGAAAGCTCAAAACATGAGAAAAACCGGGATCATTCAGACCGGCACGAATATACGTGATTTGCGAACAAGGACTGACACCAAAGTTACTAAGCTCTTCAATAATAACATCATTAGGGATAATTGGGCAAACATTTGAAATAATAATACGCTTGGCTCTTGAAATCAGCGGGCGAATTTCCAGTGCGTGTTGTCCGATAATAACCTTCATGCGACCTTCTGTGAGTCTGTCAGCGGTTTCTCTGCTATTCATATAAAGGCAGATTCTACCATGAGAAATGCGCGAAACGAAGCGAATATGAGCTGGATCGGTTAGTTTTCCAATAGCGAGAGTGTATTCTTGAACTGTTTTGCCTCTCATGGCATCGATGACGATAGCTTGCTCCTTGGTTGATACTTGAACTTGTTGCGCAACGTGTGCGTAAGAAGACTTTGTAGAGGGAAACTGTGTGCTTGGAGAACGCTGCATGTTGCCGATCATTTTTTTGCAAGTGCTTCCAGAACCAGAAGCACCCACGGGTCAAACAAGAACAGGCTTTTTAAGCCCGAAAAGGGCTTTTCACTAAATATAGTATTCAATTGATTAACGCTTAAATACACAGAACGGGCAGGCACCATTAAACTCACAACTGTAAACACACGCGTGCACGAGCAACTCGTAAACACGTCCGATCACGACGGTGTCCTAACACCGAATCCAAACTATGACTAATAGGTTAAAAATATTATGAAGCAAATGTAATTTAGGAATTATTTTACGTGAATAAAGGACGGTGAAGATGCAGTCATTTATAAATTAATAGTGTAACGGCAACAATTACATCCAATAATTTTAATTAGGCCTCGTTCAATGTCTTATATTTAAAAAATCTGCCCGCAGCGCGGGCACAGTTTCATCGCGCGCGGCTCGCTTCGCTCATATGTTTGAGCGCGCCTAGGGCGCGCGACTGTTGGTTCTCGAGCTTCGCGCTCGGTAACGTATGTACCTCGCGCTACGCGCTCGGTCACTGTATTTTCCTCACTTTTAAAATTAAAGGTCAAACCATCAACAACTATAATTTGGTGATTATGAATTATCTTTTGTTAAAGCTCCTTCGACTTTAACGAACACATTCTCATCACGTGTCTCGTGCTTGGGCATGTGATACTTAGAAAATTATCGATTTTAGCAGTGTTAGGTTCCCCCGGCTTTTTTCCTACAATAATAAAGATGTTGCCTAAAAAATTTGGGGAATGATAGCGAACATGCTAACGGACGTCCCCGAACTCTTCTGTTTTGAAATAATTTTAAAACATTTCATTTTGCTGAATTTGATTAATATGTGTGTATTTTGAGGTACAACAGAGACCGTCATTATCGGAATGGCAGAGACCTCAAAAGCAAATCCCAATCTCAAAATCGTGCACATAGAGACAATTTTTATTTAGCGGAATAAAATTTTTTTGCTATTATCCCTCGAAAAAGAGTTCTGGGACATCTGTTGTTCTATTTTATAGCATCTCCAAATTCAGTTTTTGAAATTTTTAATTTTTGTGGACAAAAACTCGAGGGAACTGAACCCAATTTACCACACGACGAAGTATCACATGCCCTTAAGGCCTTATATTTAATTTAAGCCAATAAAACTTTCAAAAATCTTCACGTGTTCTCGAGATACGACTAAAAATGTCCAAACGTGTCTGAACCAAATTTCAGTCGCTTTAGCAGCAAGTCTGGCCATCTGCGGTGATCGCTGACTGAGACGCGAAGCAGATAAGCTTGAACATTTATGTCATGTCTTGAGAATCCGTGAATATTTTTGAAGTTTTATTGGCTTGAATTGAGGATGAGATTTCACAGATTACGTCCTGTCAGTTTTAGGTTTTTCCCTTAGTATAGTAAGTCACAACACGAGTTAAAGTTAAGAAACAAAGTCTGAGAAATTCTCGGCGATCACCGCTTTCGCGGCCGACAGCAAGCATCACCGACTGAAAATTGAAGTTTGAGACTTGGACATTTCAAGACGTATCTCTGAAACGCGTCGAGATTTTTCAAGTTTTATTGGCCTAAGTTAAAGATAAGACCTCAAGACCTATGCCGTGTCACAAGTTGAATTAGAGGTACAAAATTCGAGAAATTCTTGCATTTTCTTTAAACTTCTCGAGTGGCATATTTTTTTCAAAATGTCTAAAATATCTTTATTAGGGCTTATTCAACGTGTAATTTAATAAGCTTTTCAACGGGTTTTTAAAACAATTTCTCGCTCATTTCGTGAACAAGTAATCACGTTTCAAAGTCAGCAGTGATTTTTAATAGTACTTTCACTGATACTACCGAGAATTTCCGAAGGTAATGTACTATTTAGCTTCCCAGCAAAAAAGAATTTATTGATACGAATTGGATTGAAAAGACAAAGGCAACATGCAAATCTCGCTTTGCGACAATGACGCATTGGACCTATGTGTCAATGCGTGTAAATTCGTGAAGATGGTATTTCAATTTTGAATCTTTCTATACGTACAAATACGGTGCAGAAGTCTAAAGTCAGCGAATACACTTCAATGCGTCAGCACGCAAACGCTTCAACATTGGTCAATGCGTCTGAATTCGTGAGAGTAAAATACACACTTGAATTCGCCCCAATGCGTCACGGCGAATTTCAGAAATTGTTGATTTATACAATTTAAGCCGTAACAGAAAAACCAACGAGCGGGACATGTAGAATTTATTGTAAATGCTTAGTAACTTGTCTCGTAGCTCAGTGGCGCGTACTCTGGACTGATACACGAGGGATCGCTGTTTCAAGTCTCGACGCATGCACTTTTTATTAATTTCTTTTCTAATTGAGCTTGACCACGCATTCATATGAATTCACACGCATTCAATTCGCGCTGTCTCCATCCATCTAAATGCGTCTCAATGCGTTTGAACAAATCATAAAACGGGATTCACGCGCATTACAAAAATGTTGATTCGCCCCAAACCGTATCAATTCTTTCTTTTTTTCTGGGTTATGGTCCATATATGTCGAGAAGCATCCGACCGCCAAAAATTTTGAGAAGTTCATTCTCAAAAACAAAATGTGTAACTGTAATAAGTGAGGACAGTGACGAGGATTACGTTTTTAATCAATATTAAAGTAAATCAGATATACAGTAAGGACAAGATTTTGGTAGGGTTGCTGCGTGTATAAGAAATAGCCCCAAATGCAACCCGTAATGCACCCGAGTTTGGAAAAAGATATTTGCGCAAGAGACATTTTTAAATTCTCGCATTTCATTGCTCGACCGCTATGATGAATTGACATAGGTGCATTGATACAGTGGACCAAGTTGTAAACGAAATTTGAATTCCCGTATTTAATGTTGTTTATTGTTAAACATACTTAAAAACCCAATAAGAGGATAATTAAATATCTTAAATGCTGCGGAGGTATGAAATAAGAATTTAATTAACTCATTTAGAACCGATCTTGTATATTTTCACGATGAAAAGTATCTTGTTTTGTTTGCGAGGTTATGGTCGATGACAGTTTTCACAAAACAAAACAAAAAATTATAACCAATATTCAATTACATAACCATAAAGTAAATAATCAGTTCATGTTACTCAATCGAAAAAATTGAAATGAAATATTTGCAACATTTGATATTGTAAAAAATATTAATCAGTCAATAATCAATCAGTAAGTTTACAAAATGAAAACCCTTAAATAAATATTTTCCTTGAAAAATTCAAATAATTTTCCATTTATATTTTTGTTAACTTGAAATTTAATTTCTAAAAAATGTAATTATTAATAACTTTCTATAGTAATTTTCTGAAAAAATGGAACACATCAACATTGTACATATAATTTTGAAAATTTAATTCAGCTACTGATTTGACATCATAAATCTCATGAAAAAATATATCATTGTAATAGAGATAGGCTGAAAAAAACTTTTATTATACTAATTATATCCAATATTCATTCACATCACCTTAAAGTAAATAATTAATTTATGTTGCTTGATAGGGAAAAATTGAAATTGAATATTTATGTTATTTAATTTTGTTACAAAATTAATAAGACAATAATTAATAAATCATTTCATTACACAAAAAGCATTAAATAATTATTTTCATTGAATCATTCAAATATTTTTTACTTCATACTTTTCTAACAATTTGAATTTTTAATAACCTTTCAAAGTATTCCAGAGAAAATTAAAATATATGTGCACATAATTTCGAAACAAAATTTAGATACTCGTTTCACAACATCGGATAAATCTGAAAAAATAATATAATTGGAATAGAGGTATTTTAAACATTAAAAAACTTTTATTATACTAATTATAGTCAATATTGGATTACATAACCTTGAAGTAAATAATCAGTCCATTGTGCTCAATCAAAAGCAATTAAAATTCAATCATCATGCAATGTATAATTGTTGAAAAAAATAATCAGCTAATAATTAATTAATCTGTTTATAACATAAAAAACATTAACCTATAATTTTCATTCAAACATTGGAATAATTGTTATTCTACATTTTAAGAAAATGTTCATTATAATTTTGAAAATGTAATATATTAGTAACCTTCCATACTACTTTCAGAAAAAATAAAAACATATTCACATATAATTTTGAAAATTAAATGCAGACACTCGTTTCACAACATAAGAATCATTTAAAAAATAATATAATTGAAATAGTGGTATTTCAAATTTAAGTCAACTTTTATTACGCAATCTTAATGTGATTCAATATTGTGGTTGAAATTAATCAGCTAATAATTAATTAAACAGTTCACAACATAAAAGCCCTCAAACAAATATTTTCATTGAAACAATCGAATTATTTTTACTTTATATATATTTTTTAAATTGGAACTTTCATTTCTGAATATTTTGATTTGTGAATAAGCTTTTGAAAAAATTCCAGAAAATTTAAGTTCAAATATATTCAATAATTATTCAATCATTTCAAAACATAAAAAGCATTACACAAATATTTTCATTTAAATATTCCATTAATTTTTAATTCATATTTTCATAATTTTTAATTGCATTACTTACAATTTTGATTATCAATAACTTTTTATACAAATTTTATAAAGAATCAAAACATATGTACATATAATGTTTTTAATTGAAGTGAGATAATCATTTTAGACCATCGCAAACATGTACAAAAATGATATAATTATAATCAATGTTTATAAAAAAAAGCCTTTATTATAAAACGATTACATCACCTTCAAGTGAATAATGAATTTATGTTACTTAATTAAAATTATTTGAAATCCAATCTTTATTTAATTTAATATTGTGAAAAAAAATTAATCAGCTAATAATTAATTAGACAGTTTAGAACATGAAAAGTATCAAATATTTATTTTTATTTAAACATTTAAATAATTTTTACTTTGTATTGTTATGAAATTTTGAATTATGAATAACCTTTTAAACTAATTCCAAGAAAAATTGAGCATATATACATATCATTTTGAAAATTGAATTCAGATACTCATTTCGCAACCTCAGAAACAGTTAGACATTTATGTCACTGGAATGGGGCTATTTTGAATATAAATAAACTTTTATTATACAAATTATAGCCAATATTCTATTACATAATCTCAAAGTCAATAATCAATGCATGTTACTTAATTAAAGAATATTAAAGTTCAATTTTTATGTAATTTTATATTGTAAACAAATAATAATCAGCTAATACTTAATTAATTAATTCACAACATAAAAAGCACGGAAAAATTATTTTCATTGAAACTTTCAAAGAATTTTTACTTTATGTATATTTTTTTTAAATTTGGATTTTCTTTTATTAAATTTAATTTATCAATCATCTTTTAACTAATCCCAGAAAATGTGATTTTTAACAGAATCAGTTAATATATAATTAATGAGTTCAGACAATAGAAAGCATTTAATTATGATATTCAAAAAAAAAAAGAATTTTAAAAACCAAAAAAATTTTAGGTGAATTTTCAACAAAAAACTTATTTTTCGACCAAAAAGATGATTTTTTAAACCAAAAAGACGAATTTAAAAAAAATTTTAATTCTTAAAACCCAAAAAGATTTTAGGTGAAATAAAAATAAAAAATTTTTTTTTTTTTTTAAATACAAAAAAATTTTATTTAATAATTAAAAATATTGTTATAAATAAATATTTAATAAAATATTAGTAATTATAATTCATTTAATTAAATACAAATATACAAAAAAGTTACTTCTCTACCAAAAAGATGAATATTTAAACCCAAATATATTTTAGGTGAATTTTCAACAAAAAGTTACTTTTCTACCAAAAAGATATATTTTTCAAACAAAAAGATTTTAGCCGAATTTTCAACAAAAAGTTACTTTTCTAACAAAATAATTAAATTTTCAAACCATAAACAGAAATTTTCAACCAAAAAGACGAATTCAAACAAAAAAAATAGTTGAATTTTAAAACCCAAAAAGATTTTAGGTGAATTTTCAACAAAAAAGTTACTTTTTTACCAAAAAGGATGAATTTTTAAACCAAAAAGACATATTGAAAAAAATAGTTGAATTTTAAAATCGAAAAAGATTTTAGGTGAATTTTCAACAAAAAAGTTACTCTACTACCAATATAGTTCAATTTTCAACCTAAACACAGGAATTTTCTACCAAAAAGTTGCATTTTTAATTAAAAACAGATGAAATTTTTACCAAAAGAAATGAATTTTCAAACCGAAGACGAATTAAAAAACTATAGTTAAAGTTTATAACCCAAAAAGATTTTAGGTGAATTTTCAACAAAGAAATGACTTTTCTGCTAAAAAAGTTACTTTTCTACCCAAAAAATTGAATTTTTAAAACAAAAAGACGAATTTAAAAAAAAATGAATTTTAAAACCCAAAAAGATTTTAGGTGAATTTTCAACAAGAAAGTTACTTTTCTACCCAACAAAATGAAGTTTTAAAACAAAAAGACAAATTAAAAAAAAAGTTGATTTTAAAATTGAAAAAGATTTTAGGTGAATTTTCAACAAAAAAATTACTCCACTAACAAAAAAGTTACTTTTCTACCCAAAAAAATGAATATTTAAAACAAGAAGACGAATTTAAAAAAAAATTGAATTTTAAAACCCAAAAAGATTTTAGGTGAATTTTCAACAAAAAAGTTACTATCTACTAAAATAGTTAAATGATCAACCCAAAAACAGAAATTTGCAGCAAACAGTTGCATTTTTGACCAAAATAAATGAAATTTCTACCATAAGAGATAAACTTTTTAAATCGAAAAGATGAATGTAAAAAGAAAATAGTTGAATTTTCAAAGAAATAATTAAATTTTCAATCAAATAATTAAATTTTCGACCCAAAAAGATTTCAGGTCAATTTTCAACAACGAAGTATGAATTTTCAAGAAAAAAGATACTTTTCTACCAAAATAGTTTGATTTTCAACTCAAAAACAGGAATTTTCAACCAACAGTTGCATTTTTTAACAAAAAGAATAACATTTCTACCAAAAGAGATGAATCTTACCAAAAAGACAAATTCAAAACAAAAAAAATAGTTGAATTTTAAAATCCAAAAAGATTTTAAGTGAATTTTCACCAAAAAGTTGCTTTTCTACCAATATAATTCAATTTTCGACCTAAACACAGGAATTTTCAACCAATAAGTTGCATTCTTAACCAAAAAAAGATGCAATTTTTACCAAAAGAGATGAATTTTCAAACCGAAGACGAATTAAAAAATATAGTTGAATTTTAAAACCCAAACACAGAAATTTTACACCAACAATTGCATTATTGACCAAAAAAGATGAAATTTCTAACAAAAGATATGAATTTTTAAACCAAAAAGATTTTAGGTGAATTTTCAAGAATGAAGTGTAAATTTTCAAGAAAAAAAGTTACTTTTCCGCCAAAATAGTTTGATTTTGAATCCAAAAAAAAGGAATTTTCAACAAAAAGTTGCATTTTTCATCAAAGACGACGACATTTCTACCAAAAAAGATGAATTTTTAAACCAAAAAGACGTATTTGAAAAAAAAAGTTGAATTTTAAAAATCAACAAGACTTTAGATAAATTTTCAACAAAAAAGTTACTTTTCTACTAAAAAATATGAATTATTGAACCAAAAAGGCGAAATTAAAAAAGAAATAGTTGAATTTTCAAACCCAAAAAGATTTTAGGTGATGTTTCAACAAAAAAGTTACTTTTTTATTAAGAAATATGACTTTTTAAACCAAAAAGACGAGATTTAAAAAAAATAGTTGAATTTTAAAACACAAAAAGATTTTAGGTGATGTTTCAAGCAAAAAGTTACTTTTCTACCAAAAAAGGTGAATTTTTAATGTAATAGCATAAGTAGATTAAGATGCGTTTGGGTTATCTCTCTCTCTCTCTCTCTCTCTTTCTCTCTCTCTGTGTCTCTCTCTCTCTCTCTCTCTCTCGCATTCTCGCTTTCGATAACTCGCACACTCGATCGCTAACACGTCCAAAATAGCGCTATCGTCAAAAATAGAAATAAAGTCCTAGACATAAGATTTTATGCAAATAGGTGTAAATAACTGTAAATAATAAGAATAATATTTATAAAATATGTAGACAGAAGTATTATAAGAGGATATTTAAAACGATTTCAAAATATTTCAGCAGATTTTTAAAATTGAATAAAAGAAGTCGAATGCTATATAGTAAAAAAAATTTTTTTGATTAAGAAAAATTTCTTGATTACCTTTTTATCTAAATTAAACAAATAGTTTCTTGTTCTGAAAAACATATTTGTTTACGAAAAAATATTTTGATATATTTAAATAAAATATATTTGAATCAAAGAACCATTATTTGTGTTCATAATTCACATCATTTGTTTGAGCAAAATGAATAAATTGTGTAAATATTCAAAGCTTTTAATTATTCTAACTGCAGTATTTTTTTTGGTATTGCTATCATTAGGTATTATTATTTATTCATAAAATCAAAGAAATAGTATCACAGAAATAATTTTTGGTTTTGATAATATAAAGCGAACTCTATAATTATGCATTTTTTTACGGTAGGATTAAAATTAATTAAGTCTAACAATTATTTACAAAAATTATTGGATTATCTAGTTAACAGTTTTTATACCTTTTATGCCTCATATTATTATTATTTCTAAAGAACTTTAATTTGCTTCTGAAAACAAAAAATAAAATAAATAATAATGATAATAAAACAATAAAATAAAAATTATGAAAGTTTTAGGTTGAAAAATTAAAAATTATACAAATTTTATGTTTAACAATTAAAATTTTTTTGATTTTGATAATTAACATTTAAATTAAAAATGTTATGTTCATAATATAAAACAAACTTTAGATGCGTTTTTTCATGATAGGATTGAGATTCATGAGGACAAATAATTTTTTATAAAAATTAATTGTCTACGCACCACAGTTTCAAAAATTAAAAAATAATTTCAAAGGTATTAGATAAAGTAATAATAAAATCATTCTAAACTGTGAAAATTCAAAATTAATAAATCTTTAATATTTTCAATCTTAAAAATTGAAAACTTTTGATAAAAAATCGTTAAAATTGAAGAATTTTCAGTAAAAAATTTTCAAAATTGAACTATTCCAAAAAAGGCATTCGAAATTGCATTTTTGCTTATTGTGCACATTAAATATTGAAAAGGCTTCAATTGTAATTTTTTTGTTAATAATATAAAAGTGTAGTGAGGAGTGGAAAACATTATTTTTTTTAATATTTTAGGAAATTCGAAACTGTTGCAAGAAAATAAAAAATAGTTCTTAAGATTCCTAGGAAAATTAAAAGTCATTCTTTATTTTGAAAAATTAATTTTAAGAAAAAAGTGATCAATATTTCAAAACATTTCAAATGATTTCCTTAAAGTTTGACACTAAATGTAGAAAATTTTCAAGAAATTCTTTTTTTTAATTTTGTAAGATTACAAAACGTTAGAAAAAATTCGTGTATCCAAGTAACTAAAAAACCTTTCTTGAAGTTCTTAGGCTGATGAAAAATGATATTAAGAAGCTTTGAACAAATTTCGAAAATAATTTAAAATTTCCAAAGTTTTCAAAAAATTAAAAAAAAGTGTAGATTTTTGAAGAATACGAACATTTAACAAAAATTTATTTGATGAGAATAATTCCAAAGATTTTAAAGTACTTTAAAAGTTTTCCGAAATTGTCAAAAAAAATTTCCAAGATTTTAAAGCAATTTTTCTAAATTTGCAGGGCTAAAATAATTGGAATATTTTGAAAGATATTTAGAAAGGTTTCAAAATTAGAATAAGTTCGTAAGGGTCTTGGGAAAATTTAGAACGACTTTTATTTTGGAAAATTAATTTTGAGAGAGTATGTAAAAGGATTTCAAAATATTTGAGCAGATTTTTAAAATTTTCGAAAAAGAATCTGGGCAAATTTTGAACAAAAAAATTACAAGCTTTTTCAGAATTTTCAAAAGCTTTAAGAAGATACAACATTATCTTAAGACGATTGTTTAATATTACAGTATTTTTGATACATTTTAAGGAAAATGCAAAAAAAAAATTAAAAATATTCAGAAGTTTAGAAAAAATTTCAAAATATTAAAAATTTTTTGAATATTTAAAAAAATAAGACAAAATATATATTTAAATTCTTCAGTGTTGGAAATTGTATAATTAGATATGTTTTTTCAACTTACTGAAATTTTGCCTTAAATTTGATTGACGAGACGGGAATTTTCAACAAAAAAAGGTTTTGTTGTTGTCATTTTTTTTTAAACTGAAAATTAAATTATTCTATTTCTGGATAAAAATGATATTTTTTAATTAAAAATTCTTGCATTTTGTCTTTTTAACTAGAAAATTATTATTTTGCGTTGCAAGTTCAATTATTGGATTGCAAATTCATTTTCTTTATTAGTTAAAGATACTTCATTTTAGTTAAAAATTCAGTTTTTTAACAGAAAATATAAAAATTCGCATTTTTAGTTGAAAATTAAGTTTATTACATGTAAGTATGACTATTTTATTTTTGCTTAAAAATATATCTTTTTTAGTTAAAAATTAATTTATTTAGTTGAAAATTCGTATTTTTTTGGGCTGAAGATTCATATATTTTGGTAGAAAATTTAACTCTTTTGTTATAAGTTCCTCTTTATTTTTTGTTTAAATGTAACTATTTTTAGTGTAAAATTCAAATCTTTTTTTGGCTCAAATATCTACTACTACATTTTTCGTTTAGAATTTATATTTTTTGGTTGGCAATTCAACTGCTTCGTTGACAATGGAACCACTTTGTTAGAAATTAAATTTTTTTTTATAATTTATTATTTTTGTTCAAAGTTTTATTTGTTGTTCAAAATTTAACTATTTTGTTGGAAAGTTTTTTTTTTATTGGTCGAACATTAATTGTTTCAACTAAATACCAACCTATTCCGTGTTTGATTAAAAACTTACCTTCTCCAGTTGAAAATTCAACTATTTAATCCGAAAGTCCTGTGCTCTGTTTAAAATTATATTTTTTTATGGAAAATTAATCTACTTGGTTGAAAATTATATCATATTTATTTTATTTTTGATTCAAAATTAATTTTCTTCGTCGAAAATTCAACTATTTTGTTGAAAATTCGTTGTTCTAGTTGAAATTTTATTTTTCTGACAGAAAATTGTACTATTTTATTTTTTGTTAAAAATGTATCTTTTTTAGGTGAAAATTTATGTGTTTTGTTGAAAATTTGTCTTTTTTGGTAGCACAAAAAATACTAAATAATCAAAAATTCCATTTTACGGTCAAACTATACAATATACAAAGAAAGACAAATCAACAAAAATTTTGCACTCAAAGAAGATCTACAAATCTGTTCCTAATCACTTTTTTGTAGGACGTGTAGCTTTTGCCTAAATTCGTAAAAAACAGCATTAAAAATAAAAAAATTAAATTTTTGGACAAACGACACAAGCTACGAAAATAAATAATTTAAAAAATGTTGTTCACCCAAAAAAGAGCTGCAAATTTTTTATAAATTAATTTTTGATAGGATGAGTGGTTATTGTTTTATTCGTAAACAATTACATTGAAATTTAACATTCTAATTTTTGGACATACGACACAAACTATAAAAACAATTAATTGACAAAGTTTGCTCATCCAAAAAGGAGCTACAAATTTTTCATCAATAATTTTTTGATATGACGCGTAGTTTTTGTTTCAATCGTAAAAAATAACATTGAAAATAAAAAATTTATATTTTTTGGAAAACCGCACAAGGTACGAAAACAAATTGATAAATAAAAGTTATTCACCCGAAAAGAATCTACAAATTCGTTGTTGATAATTTTTAGATGGAACGAGTAGATTTTATACTAGTCGTAAAAAACAAAATTAAAAATCAATAAATCAAACTTTTGGAAAAACGACACAAGAGACGAAAAAAAATTAAAATACAAAAGTTGTTCAACAATTTTGAAAGTTCGTCTTTCTTTTTGGTGGAGTTCATTTGTTTTTTGTTCAAAATTCAAATATGTTTTGGTTCAAATATCAGTTATTACATTTTTTGGGTCAAAAATTATTTTTTTCAACTGAATATTAACCTTTTCCATGTTTCGTTAAAAATCTTCTCTAATTGAAAATTCAAGAATTTGGTTAAAAAGTCCTGTATTTTGTTGACAATTAATGTTTCTTGATAGAAAATTAATATTCTATTTTGAAAATTGACGTTTTTGATTTAAAATTCATTTCTTCGGTTGAAAATTTAACTATCAGTTTGATACATCCTTCATAATTTTAAATATTTCTTTGATTGAAAATTATTTTTCTCAACTGAAAATCTATTTGAGGTAAAAAATTGAACTACTTTTTTTTAAATTCGTTTTTCATTGTTTGAAAATTAATTTTTCTAATTAAAAATTTAAGTATTTTATTTTTGCTTGAAGATTTATATTTTTTAGTTGAAAATGTATGTATTTAGTGGAAAATTGATCTTTTTTGGTAGAAAATTGATCGTTTAGGTTGAAAATTCAAATTATTCGATAGCAAATTAATTTTGTTGTTGTTGAAGATATATCATTTTAGTTAAAAATTTCCTTTTTTCAATGAAAATTGATCTTTTTCATAGAAACTTAATCTTCTTAGTCTCTGGTTGAAAATTAATATCTAAAATTTTGTTGAAGATTCTACAAGGTTGTTGGGAAATTGTTTTTATTTTGAAGGATTTTGAATGAATTCCTAAAATTTCGAAAAAGAAAGTACAAGATTTTTCGAACGATTTCCAAAAATTTAAAACGAAATGTAGATTATAAAAATTTGAAAAAAGTAGGGGTTTGAGAATTTAGAAAAGTTTCAAGAGAATAAACAAGTTATTTTAATGTTCCTGGAAAGATTTCAATTATTTTTTAATTTTGATAAATTAATTTCAAAATAAAATTGAACAAGATTTCGAAACAATTAAAAAGATTTCCAAAATTTAAAAGACATCGAAAAATTTTGAAAAAATTGCAAGAATAATTTAAAACTAGAAACGATTTCAAGAAATGTTAAGAAAAACTGTGGATTTTGGAAGATTTCGAAAAAAAAGAATTTTAAGAGTTTTGAAAGGTTTCAAGGGAATAAACAACTGTTCTTTTGAAGATTCTTGGGGATAATGAAATGAATCTCATTTTGAAAAATTTATTTCAAGATTTTTCAATTTTGATAAATTAATTTCAAAATGAAATTAAACAAGATTTCAAAAAATTTAAAAAGATTTTCAAAATTTAAGAGACATTTAAAAATTTAGAAAAAATTTCAAAGATAATTCAAAACCTGGAACGATTTTAAGGAATTTAAAAAAAATGTATATTTCGGAAGATTTTGAGAAAGAAGGTTTTTGAGAATTTTGAAAGATTTCAAGAGAATAAAGAGAAAAAAGTTATTTCAAGAAATTGAAAACAAATTGTAGATCTTTAAAGATTCCTGAGAAAATTGAAATGATTTCTTATTTTATTAACTAATTTTAAGATAAAGTTAAAAATGATTTTTAAATATTTATAACGAAACAAAATAGATTATTTTCTAGCTTGTCAGTCCTGGAAGTAAAATTTTCACTTTGTAGAATTATTATTGGTGCTTTGTGAAAAATGTATTCGTATTTGATCACCAAGATAAAGTGAATGATTTCAATCAATAATTAGAGTTAATTTTCTCCATATAATAATTTCTTGTCAAAGTATAGAACTGGAGAAAAAATTTACCCAATTATAATAATTTATAACCATTGTCATTGTTAACTTTTTATTATTTTGTTAAGTAAATATGAATCTTATATGAGTAAGAAGCAGTTTTTGCGAAAAGAATTTATTCAAAGGATTAAATTCAATATTTTATCTTTGTGTGATAGAAATAAGTTTTTAATACCCTTCTATTGCAGAAATATGCAAACACGAGTTATTTTATAATTCAGTATCAAGTATACTTATAGATAAGATAGTTAAGCCTCTTCATCGAGCTCTCCAATAATTACATTCAAATTTATCTTCCTCTATTTCACAATAAACCTAGTATAAACCTTGTCCTTCTTATTTTTGATATCATCGTAGACAGAACAAACAATGTATCTAGATATTACCAGAAAAAAAAGTTTGCTGGTCACTGAGTTTATAATAAATTAACTAAAAATTGAACATTGAAATTATATGCTTTCTAAAATCTATTGCTGTTACCTAAATAAAAAATATTGCAATAAATAGTAACAAAATGCAGCACAGGTTTATCAGTTTCCTTAAACGGATATTGAAATGTATGAAAAGAGAAGTATAGAGGAAATCAAGGCAGGCAAGATTTAGAAATAAAGTTTGAGGAAGATCCAAATGAAACCTCGAAATTCGACATTGCGGGATTTTGCTATAAAAAAAATAACTTCGAATTAATTTGATTGAAGCCATACAAATCTTTGCAGCCTCTAGTGAACTGGAGCAATCCATGATTTTTCTCAAAAAGTGTCCCAAACAAAAAAAGTAGAATAATTTTCAAAAACAAAATTTCCATTAAAATTTTTGGCAATCTATATTTTCTGTACTAAAGAAAAAAGTAGCAATGAAATTGATGATTCAAAGATTTGGTTTGTTTAATGTTGTTCTTGATTGAACACTATGAACGCTATCCATCACGCGTTGGACGGCCGCGTAGTGACTTCATGCTAGGTCTGGACAAGAGATTCTGTTTGCGCATGATTTTTTTTAAGAAACTTCTTCAATCGGGTCAAAAATTAATCGATTAATACAATGAAATTGACTTTATCAGCACAACTTGCTTTAGCACAATGTCATCAGACAACAACAAAAAACACAAGAATACATCAAAAGTCAAAACATTGACGTTGTATCAAACAATGACAATCTACTAAATTTCCAAATGGTTAAGGTTACGAACATGGCAGAAAAGCAAAGAAACACCATCAGTTGATGCTCAGAGTCACGAGAAATTTAGGAGAAATCAACGTATAAGTCGACCAGCACGTGATGGATAGCGTTCCAAGTAGGCTGCATAAAATCCAAGATAAAGTTCTATTCGCTAATTCAAGGAATTCCAAAAATTCAATGAATTGAAAGAATTCAAGGATTTAATAGAATTCAAGGAATTTAGAGAATTCGATGAATTAAGAAAATTCAATGAATTAAGAGAATTAAAAAAATGAAGAGAATTCAATGAATTAAAAGAATTCAATGAATTCGGCAAATTCAAGGAATTAAAAAAATTCCAGGAATTCATAGAATTCAAGGAGTTAGGAGAATTCAGGTAATTTCGAGAAATCAAGGAATTTAGAGAAAGCAATGAATTAGGAGAATTCAAGAAATAAAGAGAATTCAATGCATTAAAAGAATTCTTTGAATTCATAGAATTCAATGAATTAAGAGAATTCAAGGAATTCCAAAAATTCAATGAATTGAAAGAATTCAAGGATTTAATAGAATTCAAGGAATTTAGAGAATTCAAGTAATTCAGAGAATTCAAGTAATTCAGAATATTCAATGAATTAAGAGAATGCAAGGAATTCATAGAATTCGATGAATTAAGAGAATTCAAGAAATGAAGAGAATTCAATGAATTAAAATAATTCAAGGATTTCATGGAATTCAGTGAATTAAGAGAATTCAATTAATTCAGAAAATTCAATGAATTAAAATAATTTAAGGAATTCATAGAATTCAATGAATTAAGAGAATTCAAGGAATTCAGAAACTTAAATGAATTCATAGAATTCGATGAATTAAGAGAATTCAATGAATTAAGAGAATTCAATGATTAAAAGGATTCAAGGCTTTCATAGAATTCAATGGATTCAGACAATACAATTAATTGAAATCATTCAAGGCTTTCATAGAATTAAATGAATTATTATGAGAATTCAAGGAATTCATAGAATTCGATCAATTAAGAGAATTCAAAAAATGAAGAGAATTCAATGAATTAAAAGAATTCAAGGATTTCATAGAATTCAATGAATTCGGAAAATTCAACGAATTAAAAAAGATCCAGGAATTCATAGAATTCAAGGAGTTAGGAGAATTCAAGTAAATCCGAGAAATCAAGAAATTTAGAGAAAGCAATTAATTAGGAGAATTCAAGAAAATAAGGAGAATTCAATGAATTAAAAGAATTCTTTGAATCCATAGAATTCAATGAATTAAGAGAATTCAAGGAATGAAGAGAATTCAAGGAATGAAGAGAATTCAAAGAATTCAGAAAATTCACTGAATTAAGAGAATTGAAGGATTCCATGGAATTCAATTAATTCCGAGAATTCAGGTAATTCCGAGAAATCAGGGAATTTAGAGAACTCAATGAATTAATAGAATTGAAGAAATGAAGAGAATTCAATGAATTAAAAGAATTCAAGAAATGAAGAGAATTCAATGAATTAAAAGAATGCAAGGATTTCATAGAATTCAATGAATTCAGACAATTCCAGGAATTGAAAAAATTCCAGAAATTCATAGAATTCAAGGAATTCATAGAATTCAAGGAATTCGTAGAATTCAAGGAATTCATAGAATTCAAGAAATTAAGAGAATTCAGGTAATTCCGAGAAATCAGGGAATTTAGAGAAATCGATGAATTAATAGAATTGAAGAAATGAAGAGAATTCAATGAATTAAAAGAATGCAAGGATTTCATAGAATTCAATGAATTCGGACAATTCCAGGAATTAAAAAAATTCCAGAAATTCATAGAATTCAAGGAATTCATAAAATTCAAGGAATTCATAGAATTCAAGAAATTAAGAGAATTCACGTAATTCCGAGAAATCAGGGAATTTAGAGAAATCAATGAATTGAAAGAATTCAAGAAATGAAGAGAATTCAATGAATTAAGAGAATTCGATCAATTAAGAGATTTCAATGAATTAAGAGAATTCAAGAAATGAAGCGGATTCCAGAAATTCAGAAAATTCAATGAATTAAAAGAATTCATAGAATTCAATGAATTAAGAGAATTCCAGAAATGAAGAGAATTCAGAAAATTCAATGAATCGAAAGAATTCAAGGATTTCATAGGATTCAAGGAATTCATAGGATTCAAGGAATTCAGAAATTTCTAGTAATTCCGAGAATTCAGGGAATTTAGAAAAATCAATAAGGGTGTGCAAAAAGCTCGAAACTTCGAGTCAAGTCGATCCGACTTTTTTCGAGTCGAGTCGAGCATGCTCGAAATTTCGAGTTCTCGAAATTTTCGAGCTACTCGAAAGTTTCAAGAACTCGAAGAAATGCGAGCACTCGAAAGTTTCGAGTTCTCGAAGACATTCGAGTACTCGAAAGTTTCGAGCAGCTCGAAAGTTTAGGGTTCTCGATGCTTTTGAAATTAACAAGAATTTCTTCAAACCCAGTACTAGCGGGTTTTTCGAATTGCTTAACAGTGATTTTAGAATCAAAAGTAAGAATTCGAGATATTTTATCGAAAACGGCGATCAATGAACTTGAATAATGAAAAATTACATAAATTTTGATATCAGTTCTAACAAATTTAGTAATTAAACATTTTTTTCCTTGGAGCTAACTTGAATTAAAGGTGAATATCTGAGCGTGAAAATGTTGACCCATATAATCTCAGAGACAACGACCAGAAGAAATCCTATATAATCTGATGTAGATCTAGAATACTCATAGCAGAATTGTTAATTCAAGTCTTTATTATTACAATAATTAGCTTTTTCTCAAATTAATAAATATGAGAATTGTTCGCACTCTCGTCTTTTCGTTGGCGGTTATCTTCAATTCTATTTGTGAATAAAATAATACAATATGTCTGTAATTTTATGAACATTTTTAAAGCAATACGCAAATCAAATATTGTGCAATTCAATCTGCATTATATTTTAAGTGCTATCTTCTTTTAGACTTTCATTTAATTTGTCTGGAATGACTACAAATTTTACCTAACTTTACTCGTGGGAAATCCATAATGCCTGTGCATGATGGCTCTGTAGAATACACAGATAAGTTATACTATACGAATCCAAAATTAGCAGATGGTGATTTCACGTCGCTATGTAATCTGCTCAGATTGGATTACGGAGGCACGAAGGATGAAATTGTACGACGAATCCGCAATGGGTTAATGGCCAAGAACTCATTAGACGGAAAGTCCGAGGACGAAGACATAGAGGGAGCGCGAATAGGCGAGGAGAGCGATGATGCTGGAAGCGATGAAGAGACTTAGAGACGAAATAGCGATAGCGATGATACATAAGCAACAGCTGCAAATCCGGAGGTCAGAGGACTGCGTTCAGTTTTTCATTTCGCAATAAATTATAAGAATATTGAGAAGTTACTAAATCCTTTGGTGGCGAAGATAATTTCTCAATAGAAAGATGGCTTTGAGATTTTGAAGACGCAGCGACTCTGTATGAATGGATTGATCTACAAAAACTGATTTCTGCAAAAAAATCTTCAGAGGTGTAGCAAAGCTTTTCGAGCAGAGCGATGGAGCAATTAGATCTTTGAAAAAATAAAAAGACTCTTTTCAATATAGATTTGGCACGAAAATAAATAAGGCTTAGTGACAAGACATGCTCGTAAAGAGAAAAATGAAATGAGAGAAAAAGAAAATGCATTCAATAGCCTTTTTTCATTATAAAATAAATGGTCGCTCGACATCAAATTGAAGCATATATACTCATAAATTATTTCATCGACAGAATCACCGACGACAACAGCAAAAAAAGTTTGTCTCTTAGGGTCGTTGTCTATCTACATCCTTGCACGGGCTTAGTGCATGAGCTAAGATGACAGTCTGCAATGTAGCGCCTGAACTCGCGGTTCATTCTGGGCCAAACGAAATTTTGCTGGATAGGGCGGATTATACCATGGGCTCCAGGATGCCCGTCGAGTGGGTTGTCATGAGACTCCCAAATGACCTTACGTCGGAGCGGAACAGGAACACGAATCTGCCAGTGTCATCCTTCGGGGCAAAGTTTCGAAAATCCTTGTTTCTCGAACAAATTGTTGTGAACCAACTCCTCCTCTGGTTAATCCTGGGACCATTTTTGTGTAGCTTGAACCACTGTGCTATCATGTTGCCGATTTTTGCGTTGTCCTTGAAGGCCTCGGTCATCTCGTCCAGGAGCGCCAGTGTTCGATGGTTCGGTGTCCGTAGTGGTGAGTAGTGAGCTCTTCAGCGGTACTATCCACTCGCGGTTAGGTTACCCGGTGAGGGTGCGTTAAGGTCCGGGTGACGTGAAAGCGCGTCTGACAGCTGATTTTCTCTACCCGGGCAACGCTTCGTCCTAAAGTTAAGCTCCTTTGGACAAGTACTTCAACTTTAGAGTTTATCCCGAGTATTCTTGATCCCGCTCAGACATGTATGTGTAAACACAAAATTTTTATTTTCATTGCCAAATATTGTGTTTAAACATTCGTCATTTCCTTCAGAATTAAAATTTTGACTCGATTCTTCGTTCAAGTACAAAGGAAAATAGTTTTTCAACTAATCACGTTGTATTTTTTTTGTTTCAGAGGATCCAGTCACGAGCTACGATGCGCACCGCAAAACACTTCATTTTTTTGGACCTATGGCAGATTAACTATAACTTGCTTGCTTATCGATATTTTCATTTAAAAAAATTACTGTAACTTCTTGTAATGTGTATTATTCGAAATGTAGAACATTTGTCAATAAGTAAGAAAACATGTTTTCAAACAAAATTCTTTAAAAAATCGTTTTTTTTTGGACTCGCGAGTACAGCTTACATCGTTGCAAACGGAAAAGATTCTCTCCTAAGAATGGTCAGGAATCACGAGATGGTTGGCAAAGGAGCGTTCCTTTACAAAGCCGCGGAGCAGGCAGCTGAGACCCTCAGCCTGAATTTTAACATTTTTCCTGTTTTCAATTCTACGAATTTTTAGGTTATTTTGTTGCATATCGACAAAAAGTTGTTTTGCTATTGTGCAATTCACTTTATATGTTTTAAAATGTCTCTAATTATGTTTCTATATATTTCCAGTCTTGTCAGTCAGAGGTTTGTTCAAGATATGACAACCCCATTATACCAATTAAAAAATCTTCTGTCAGGGACCCTTTAAGGTTTTATGTTTATATATTCAAATTACAATTAAAGTTTTTAGTACGAAAGCATTATTTTATTTATTGAAAATATTAAAAAAAATTAGATCATTATTTTAGTACGCTTCGTGAAGTCGCACGAAAGTCTCATTTCACTCTGACGCGTGCATCAACTATCATCCGTGCGAGCAATATTCGTTGCATATGATGACACATATGTCTGCATCAGTGACTTCACGCGTGCGGAATAAATCCGCACGCTTGCAAGTAATATGAGTAGCATATGAAACTATAATTGTTATCTGGGAGTATATCGTAATGCATTTATCATGTGAGGTTTCCATATGGTCATAACAAAATTAGTATTTAGTTTTTTAACATCGCGCACTACTCCTATCAGTTCGGGGGGAAAATGTGGTAATCTAGGGTATTTAGAGATTTTTTTTGTAAAAAGATGGTTGTCGCATTTAGAAACATCACCTTAACATTTTTTTTCTAAATGCAACGATTTTTTACCGGTTATTTTGGCCATAAAATTCTCTTTAATTTTTTGGTAAATTGTCTTATCGGTCTTCATAACATATATATTGTTCATACAAATTGGTCAAGTGGTTTTCGAGAAAAAAACACGTTTTTTATTTTTCCTTCCCATTCCATAATTTTCAACAAAAAAATGCAATTCGAAGTTTGAAATTCTTCGTAGTTTGTTGCTACCTTAGGATGAAAATTTGGCACGAATTACAGCCTGATGCGAGGTGGGGCCGATTCGCCATGCTTACTCGGCTAGACCCGTTTGTTGAAATTTTTGTAAAGTTTTAAATTATTTTCTAATCTTTTTAAAACTTCTAAATGTCTGTTAAATTTACTTGAAATTTTTTCTAAATTAGTCATTGTTCAACTGTTATTTATAAATCAAAATTGATTTTTCAGCTGTAGAATCTTATTAGGCTCAAATATCAACTATTACATTTTTTGCTGCGAATCCATCTTTTTCGGCTGAAAATTCAACTACATGGTTGAAAATTAAACTAGTTTGTAAAACATTAATTTCTGATGTTGAAGATTCATCTTTTTAGTTGAAAATTAATTTTTCTGATTGAAAAAACGTCTTTTCGGTTAACTATCTAAGTATAAAATTCAACTATTTGGTTGGAAATAAACTTTTTTTTTTAAATACTCATATTTTTCTTTTAGAAATTGAAGTGTTTTGTAGAAAATTTATCTTTTTGAGTTGAAAATTAAATTTCATTGATTGCCAACATGTTTTGACTTGATATTAAATTTTCTACTTTATACGTAAATTGTAACGTTCAGTACACCGTGGGTGAGCGTTACCCACGCTCACATTCTCACAATTTCGATTTTGCAAGATTACAAAAATGTAGAAATAATTCGACTAAGTTTAAAAGATATTTAGAAGTTTGCGAAAGATCAAAAGATTCAGAAGTTATTATAAACTTAGAAATATTTGTAATATTTTGAACAAAAAGTAGATTTTAGAAAATTTCGTAAAAAAAATGTAAGAACTTTTTAAGAATTTTGAGATTTTTCAAGAGAATAAAAAAACGTTCTTAAGATTCATGCTAAACTTTTAAATGATTTTTCATTTATAAAAATTAATTTAAAGGAAATATGTAAAAAGCTTTCAAGAGATTTCAAAATATTTCCCAAATTTTTAAAGAAGAATCTGAAATATTTTAAGGAAATTTTTGTAATTTTGCAGAAATTGAAAAAAAAGTGTTAGGAAAAATTTGAATCATTTTAAAAGATATAGTTCAGAAGGTTTAGAAGGTTTAGAAGTTCTAAAAAGATTCAAAAAGAAGTTTCCTTAATATTCATGAACATTTTTTTAATGATTTTTTATTTTGAAAATGTAGCAAATTACTTTAAATTTCAACTTGGCGCATTTTAGAGTGACATCTATCTGAGACTTCGGTCAAGAGTCAATCTGTATCGAACCACGATCGAATAAACTTGCTTTATTATCTCCGCTCAGAGTTGAGTTTTACTGAGTTAGATTCAGTCCCTTTTACCCATAGCTTACAGCTTCAGAAGTGGGATACGAGGGACTAAATCCTGGAATGATCTAAGGGTAGAGCCGAGTCAAAGTATAAAAAAAAAACGCTCGAGATACCGGGTCGCGAAGACAGGCTGAACTTTCGTGTGGGAATTCGTATATCCGAGTGTGGATCTGAAAAGAAGTGAAATATTTGAAATTTCGACCATTTGGTTGAAAATTCAAATTAGTTTGTTCAAAAGTCATCTTTTGGTCAAAAATTGTACTATTTTGTAGAACATACATCTTTTTGAATGCAAAATTTATCCTTATGAATCGAACATTCATCTTTTAAAAATTAAAAATTATTTTTTTTTTAAATTCAACTATTTTGTTGAAGTTTATTTATTTTTTTTTAATTGAATCATTTGGTTTAAAATTAATCTTTGCAGATTGAAAATTAAATTATTTGTCTAAACCTTCAATTCATTTGTTAAAACATCGTCAATTTTGATTAAAAGTTCTCAACTATTTGGTTGTAAATGCAACTGTTTTGTTTCATTTTTTTTTAAATTCAACTATTTCATGGTGAGTTAATCTTTCGGGTTTAAAAGTAAACTGATTTCTAAACATTTCATCTTGAAAGCTCAACTCTTTTGCTAAAAATTCGTCTATTTTGTTTGATAATTCTACTACTTTGTTGAAAATGAAATATATTTCCACTTAAAATCTTAGAAATTTAAAGTGTTACATACTGAATTCAATATTTTATCTATATTAATTTCATTTAAAAGAATTTATTTTCCTATTTTCGTGAAAAGTCACCCTATTTTTCCTGTTTCGAGCGAAATTTGGGCTGTAAAGTCTGAATTATTAAAAAATGAATAATTTCATATTCTACTTATACAGTCTCAAATTCAAAGCCTTAATTCTTTAGTCATTTCAAGTTTAAATTCATAAAAATCAATGTTCCTGAAATTCAAAATTAATGTAAATTACAAACTTCTTTCATTTGAAAATAATCCAAGTTGACACATTTAACAGTTCAGAAAGAAATATTTTAAATCCAGATTTAGAATCTTTCAAGCTGAATGACTATTGTTAGAAAAATATTTCAACTTTGAAGTTCATTTTCAGTGTGTGATACTGCTTTTTTTCATTATCTTCAAAAATTTGATGCGATTTTTCGTGGTCTTTTATCCAGTGGTGTAGTCCTAAAAAAAAGTGACCTGGCGGTACTTTTCACTAACCACGTTTAGAACTTAGATAACATTTAGAATTAAACTCAATAAGAAAATCCAATTATATTTTTGAATAAAAGCTAATTTTTTTATATTGAAAAAGCTACTATTACATTTTTTATTCGGAATTCGTCTCATTTGGTTAAAAAATTTGTTATTTGGTTGAAAGTTTAATTATTTGGTTGAAAATGCAACTATATTGTTGAAAAGTCATCTTTAAAAGATAAAAAGATGATCTTTTTATCAAAAATTCAACTACTTTGTTAAAAGTTCATTTTTTTAGTTGAAGGTTCATCTCTTTGTTTGAAAATTTAACTATTTTGATGATAATTCGTTTCATATTTAATTGAAAATAAGTTTTTTAAACTGACAATTAAAATATTCCATTTTTGGTTAAAAATTTATCTTTTGCAGTTAAAAATTTAACTATTTGGTTAAAAATTTATGTTTTTTAGGTCAAAGTTCAACTTTTTGGTTGAAAATTCATGTATTTTGTTGAAAATTTATCCTTTTTGGTTAAAAATGCAATTTTTGATTGAAATATTCACTGTTACATGCTTCTTTCAGAATTCATCTTTTTTTGGTTGAAAAATCGATTATTTGACTTAAAGTTGAATTACTTTATGAAAAAAATTTTTTTTTAATATGGATTCAGAATCATAGTATAAAATTCAACTATTTGCTTTTAAATGAACTTTTATGTTAAAAATTCTACTGTTTTGTAGAAAATTCATCTTTTTGTCTTGAAAATTCAACAATTTGGTAGAAAATTAAACTTTTTGGTTGAAATTAAACTTTTTGGGTAAAAAATCATATTTTTGGGTTTAATATTCAACTTTTTAGTACATAATTTATCTTTATGGCTTTAAAATTAAATAATTTTGTTGAAAATTCATGTATTTTGTTCAAAATTCGTCTTCTTGGTCGAAAAGTGATCTTTTTAGTTGAAAATTTAACAACTTTGTTGAAAATTCATTTTTTTTATCAAAATGATTTTTTTTTTTAATGAAAATTTAACTATTCCATGTTTGGTTAAAACTGTATCATGTGTATTGGATAAGTTGGAAATTCGTCTTTTTTGATAGAACATTAATCTTACTGGTCGAAAATTAATCTTTATGGTCTAAAATTTAACATTTCTTTAAAAATTCGTTTTTTTCTGTTCCAAGTTATTTTTTAACAGAGTTTTTATCTGATAATTTAACTATTCCATTTTTTGTTGAACCTTTATCCTGTACACTGTATAAGTTAAAAAATCGACTCTTGGTAGAAAATTAATGTTTTTTGTTAAAAATTCATCTTTTTCGATTTAAAAGCCCACTGTTTTCTAAAACATTCGACTTTTTAGCTTAAAAACTTTACTCTTTTATCAATTATACGAAATCCTTTTCCCTAGTGATAACAAATTAGGGTATGCACAGACATTAAAGTGCACAAATTTACAAAGCATATTTAGATATATATATATTTTTTAAATTTATGATTATAAATTATGTTTTAGTGTGCTTGATATTTAAGCATATTTTTTATTTTCATATTCAGGCAATGTAAGAAAATGCAATGAATGCATTATTTCAATTATATGAATATAAGAAGAATCAATTTTCCACCAAATAGTTGAATTTTTTAGTATTTAAATACATTTTTACTTAAAGAAATTTATTTACTAAAAAAAATCATTTTCAGAAAAAAGTTCAATTTTCAAGAAAAAAAAAATGTGGAACAAAGTAGATACACTTTTGAACAACCAGTTGAGTTTGTCATGAACAACGGTGTTAATTTTTAATCAAAAACAGTTGATTTAACTAAAAGAATTTTTTCAGTTAAAAATTTAACTAGTTTCAATTTAACCAAGAAAGACGAATTTTTGTACCGCATGATACATTTATGACTTAGCAGTTGAATTTTCAGCTAACAAAAAAGCTTTAAACCCAAAATGAATGTTCAATATCCATATAAAAAAATCATTATTATATCGGGAAAAAGGATACTTGAACAAAATGGTTACATTTTTAATCAAAAAGACGAAGTTTAAAACTAAAAAAAGAACACAGTTTCATCGAAACGAATTTAAAAGAAAAATAGTTAAATTTTTAACAAATGAAATAATATTCACACAAAAATGAATTTTCAACCAAAAGGATGAATTTTTAACCAGGAAAATAATTCTTCACAAATAAAAAGATTGATTTGCCAATCAAAAATGATATTCTTAAATTTTCATCAACAAAAATCAATTTTAATCAAAAAAAAATTTTTCAACAAAATTTTGAACGAAACAGTTTAACCTTTTAATTAATCACGGAAAATAATTGAAAAATTATCTTTTCGAGATTAAAATGAAAGTATTCTATTTTAAGATAAAAGCTTAACCATTTTGTTGGAAATTTATTTCATTTAGTTGAAAATGAATGTATTTATTGAAAAATTTTCTTGTTTGTCAGGAAAGTAATCACATTAGTTGAAACTTCATCTTTTTAGTTGAAAATTCATTCATTTGATTGAAGATCAGGCTAAATTGAGAATTTTATTATTTTGTTTAATTTTATTTCTTAACTGAACATTCAACTATTCTATTTACGATAGAAAACCCATTTTGTTGCAAGTGCGCTTTTTTGCTAGCAAATGATTCATCTTGTTTAAAAACTCATCTTTTTGGTTAAAAGACCAAGTATTTGATTAAAAATTAATCTAGTTTGTTGAAAGTTTCCGGGAATTTCTGAATTGAAACTTTTTAGTAACCCTAAATATGGACCCTTTTTTAATTTAATTTTTTGTATCACGCACATTCTGTAATAATCAGTTTAAATTCGTACTTATTTCGGACCAAATCAAATAGAGTTTGCAAGAAAATAGCAACTAGGACAGAATGCAGATTAAATCAAAAAATTTGGTTTCGCATTCAGGCTAGAGAAATATAACTAAAATTATAGATATAGTATATGACAATATTCACCAATAGAATTGAGAATAACAGCCAAGGATAAGACACGAGTGTGAACGATCCACATTCTTCCAAAATAGAGGAAAAACTGATTGACGTACTGATGCAGAATTGGATGGAAAATTTCAATAATTAATATTCTAGTGATTTACTGGATTGATGAAATATAGCCTATATTTCTTATCTCACATATAATAAATATAGGCGTCAAGCTTATTCTTCTGAGATATTTACATTTCATTAGTCAGGTTTAAGAAAAATATATAGTTACGTGATTTGTTAAAACTGATATCACAATTTATATAATGTTTTAGGTTTTACAGATAAATTCGATGCTATTTATTACTTCAAAAAACTGATATGAAGTCTATGAAATATGTTAAAAGATTTGGAAAAACGAATTTATTCGCCTGAGCCAATGAAGTCACAGAGAATTTTCAATAACTATCAACGTGTCTTCCAAAATATATTTTCTATCAAAAAAAGACAATTGCCTATTGATTACTCAGGGGTCTTTGGCAGAAAATTTCGTAACGTTATACTTCAGTGGTCCCTTATCTATACAAATATTCTTACAAAAAAGCTGTGGTGCAGTAAAAATTTCAAAAAGAGTGATAATTTATTGCGCGAATGGTTAATTAAAACTGTGAACATTTGAGGAATCATTTGAGACAAATATTGAATCTTCTCAAGCAGAATTCTCTATTTCAAATATCAGATTTACTTAGACGAGATTTTTCTTTAAGAATCATGTCAAGGCCTAAAAATAAAAATTCAATTCAATTCGCAATAGGTATTTGCAAATTAAGTACCCATTTGTATCATTGAACCACCTCAAGCGAGTAGAGTAGAACCAGGATGGCAAGCATGTTGGCCGCAGATACCTTGTTCAACGCCGAAATATTGAAAGACCAAATCTGTCGAATAAGATACCTGTATCTGCTTCGGAGAGACTCCTTTACTGATGTTACGTCCTGCATGTGACTTTGAGACACGTTCAGGTATGTATAGGCCTTTGCAGTGTCAAGGTGTCTAATAACACTCATATCCACAAGCTCAGGGTCCTTGGGAGCTCCGACAATCTTTTTTTTCTTCAGAAGAATATTGGCGCATTTATACAATCCAAAGTCAATCCTAATCTCTCCTGTGTACTTCTTGATGATATTTATGGCAGTTTGAACTTTGATTTTGCAGAGGTGAGAGAGATAGAGACAGAAGTGAGATGCAAAAAAGCAAAGAGCTCATGTTATCGCCCTGAAAGACGCTTTTCTGAAAGATGACGTGGTTCTTTGTCACATGGTTATTTCCAGATGAGATGGTAAATATAGTTTTTCGAAGAGGAATCAATCTCTTTATGCATCTCACTATATGTGAATGCAACTATAAGCTTTCCAACAGACAGATGATAATTCTATGAGAGATTCAATCAAAATCTTTCTTTAGTTAATCCACGACATTGACAGAATGCATTGATAGGGTTGCAGCGTTTTCAGAGGCACACCTGTCAATCTGCAGGTTATCTTGACAGCCTGCTACACATTTTTTTGTTTTCTTGTCTTCCTTGTCGGCTTGTCTTGAATCTTCGTGCTGTGACTCTTCACTTGAAAATTACTTGAGGGTACCCTTCTCAATCGCACCGTTGCCTTATTTGTAGGCAAGGAAGCTGGCCTTGTTGTTGCAGCTTCGGTACAAGGCGGTGATTCAAGCACACGATACTACGACGTCTGAACACTTAGGTGTCCAAGCATGTGAAACTTTTTGAAAGATGAAAGTGGACCAGGCAGATCCAGTAGGTCTAATAGGTGACTGATTGAGCTAGCAGCCTTGGTCTGTAGTAGCAGCATATATGATGGGTCCGTTCCCGCCTAGTCACTCTGGCTACCAATATGCTTTGGTTTTTAATGACATGCTTACCAGCTGGATCAAAGTCATGCATCTAAAAAAGGCCAATGCCGTCAGGTTTCGAAAGCCGTGCGAGGAAACTGTTATTTTTAAGATGGGTACCTCCAAAGGTACTGTTCACCGATAATGGCACAGAATTTTTGAACAAACTAATTTCAAAGGCCGCATCAAAATTAGGGATTATGGACTGGACTATCTTATGTATAATGCGCAAGCCTATCTGGTTGAGAGGGTTAATTGCGTGCTGAAAACCATTATATCATTTTTCGCAGGGGGTGATCATCGTAGCTGGGATAAACATCTACTGTATTTCCGCTTCACGTCTAACACTACCGTAAATATTTTCACTCATGTGCACCTCAAGGTCATCATATGCCTCATTATCATACATATAATTCAGCTCAGGTTTGGGCGCTACACCCGCTTTGCGTCCCACTGAGCTGGGAAAGTCGTTACAATGTGAGAAGTTGTAGTCTCCGGAAGCTAGGATCATGGTTCCTTGAAGAAACTAATCCCGACGCACTTGCATTGCTAAAATGAAGACACTTCAATGTTAGCAAGCCTCTACATTGGCTTTCAATTTCAATCTGGAAGCCCAAATTTTTCTGAGAATTTGGCGATACCTTTTTTTAAGGTCCGTTTTCAACGCCTGCACATTTTGGGTTTCCACTTGCGGTATTTCAAGATATGTGTATGTTTCTCCATCACCAAGATGTTGAATGGTATTTCCGCTTATGAGTTGAACATCCTGATCGTCACGCGATGATGAAGCTTCTAGTCTTCCTTGGTGTGGGTGGACGCAGGCGCACTCGTCCAGGCTGAAGCTCATGCCAATCGCTATAGATTACTTACTTACCCTTTTTCTGCCTCTTCTGGTTTGCAGGTCACGTAGGTATCCAGAGCTTTTGCCTTTCTTCGCTTTTTTATTGGGACCGAGAAGAGATGCAAGTAACTTTTGCCAAAAGCAAAGGTTGCAGGCTTCAGAGGAAAACTGTCCACCAATTACTGTTGAAGAAGTGAAGAAAGTTATCGCTAGTGACAACAACTTTTTAGCACCAGGGCCATAGCTTGCTGAATAACCAGCTACAAGCTGTTCACTGGCATCCTCAAGAAAAGGATATTAACATTCATCCAGCCGGTATGAAGTGCAATAGTTGAACAACGTGAATGCAAGAGAGGGCTGCAGGTCCTTGTCAAGGTGGTGAATAGGTATTTCAAAGCGATTGGCATGAACTTCGGATTGGACA
Source organism: Andricus grossulariae (assembly GCA_011634705.1). Taxonomy (NCBI): domain Eukaryota; kingdom Metazoa; phylum Arthropoda; class Insecta; order Hymenoptera; family Cynipidae; genus Andricus; species Andricus grossulariae. The sequence continues at coordinate 100,518,570 of JAABKJ010075445.1, read as the reverse complement.
AGTGTGCCTGCGTCCACCTACACCAAGGAAGACTAGAAACTACACCAACGCGTGACGATCAGGGTATTCAATAATATTAATTTTGCAACAAAAAAGTTCATTTTCAACCAAATGGTTGAATTTTCATACCGAAAATATTAATTTTTAAAAAAAAACTTATTTTTCAACCAAATAGTTGAATTTTCTATCCTTTTCAAATAAAAAACACGAATTTTCAACAAAAAGGTTAAATTTCAAAGAAAAAAGTTAATTTTCGACCAAATAGTTAAATTTACAACAAAAAAGTTCATTTTCAACGAAATATGAATTTTCTACCAAAATAGTTGAATTTTTAACAAAATACATGAATTTTCAACCAAATGTTTGAATTTTCATACCGATAATATTAATTTTGCAACAAAAAAGTTCATTTTCAACCAAATGGTTGAATTTTCATACCGAAAATATTAATTTTTAACAAAAAAGTTATTTTTCAACCAAATAGTTGAATTTTGTATCCTTTTCAAATAAAAAATACGAATTTTTAACAAAAAGGTTAAATTTCAAACAAAAAAGTTAATTTTCGACAAAATAGGTAAATTTACACAAAAAAAAAGTTAATTTTCAACGAAATTTGGATTTTCTAACAAAATAGTTGAATTGTCAACAAAACACATGAATCATCAACCAAATGTTAGAATTTTCATACCGATAATATTAATGTTCAACAAAAAAGTTAATTTTCAACCAAATAGTTAAATTTTCCATCATTTTCAAATAAAAAAAAAAGAAATTTCAACAAAAAGAAGTTAGATTTTTAACAAAATAAATGAATTTTCCACCAAATGGTTGAATTTTTATACTGAAAATATTCATTTTCAACAAAAAAGTTAATTTTCAACCAAATAGTTGAATTTTTTATCATTTTCAAATCAAAAAGACGAATTTTAAACAAAAAGGTTTAATTTCCAACAAAAAAGTTAATTTTCGACAAAATAGTTGAATTTTTGACCATTTTCAAAGCAAAAAGGCGAATTTTTCACAAATAGTTGAATTTTTAACAGAAAAGGTAATTTTCAACAAAATAGTTTAATTTTCTAGCAAAATATTTAAAATCCCCCTCCCCCAAACTAATTAAAAACGAAATAGTTCAATTTTTAACCAGAGTTATAAATTTTCAACTAAGATTATTAATCTTTGATCAAAGAACTGCATTTTTAAAAAAGTAGATCAACTTTCAACCAAGTAGTTACATTTTCCACCGGAATAGACAAATTTAAAAAAAATAGTTGAACCCTCTTCAGAAATTTTTTTAATCAAAAGAGATGAATTTCCCAACCAAACTCAAACATTTTACAAAAAAAAGGAGTATCAAAATAGTTTGAGTCACAGTTGAATTCAACTGCAAACTAAAAATATGATTCTTTCACAAAAAAGTTGCTTTTCGACCAAAAAAAAAAAGTTCAATTCTCAACAGAATGAATGAATTTTCAAAAACATATATGAATTTCCAACAAAAAATATAACAGTTGATATTATTTAATTCAAAAATATTTTAATTTGAAATGAAACACAGTTGAATTGAACTAAAAAAGAAGAATTTTCAAAAAAATAGCTGAATCGTCAACCAAATCAGATTAATATTCTTACAAAATAGTTAAATTTTCAGTCAAAATAAATAAGATTTTTTTACCAAAAGTGATCAATTTTTAAACGAAAGAGTCGAGTTTTGAAACAATAAAGAAAAGAAATTAGACTGAATTGTTGCATTTTCAAGGGAAGAAGACGAATTTTCTACAAAATAGTTGTATTTTCAAATGGAAAATGTGAATTTTCAACGAAAAAGTGTCACAGTTGCATTCCACTAAAAGAGATGAATTTTTCAGAAAACAGCTGAATACTCAACTAAAAGAGATTATTTTTTCACCCATAGCTTTACTGACTCACAAACCTTTCTTAATAGAAGATAATATACAAAAAAAAACACAAAGTAACTTCAAAGTAACTAAAATTGAAGTTACAAGTTACTGGGAAAATCGTAACTAAGTTACGTTACAAGTTACTTTTTAAAAAAGTAACGAAGTTAATCTAAATGTTACAAATAACGTAAATTTTCAGTAACTCAGTTCCTTGTAAAAAGTTACTACCCAACTCAGATTAATAGTATTATTATTCAACACATTTCACGTGCATAAATCAAATAACTTGATTAGATATCAATACGTGCAGAAATTTCAGAGTGGCCCTGGTCGGGGCCAGATCTGACAGAACCTGGCCCCAATCGGGGATCCCAGTCAGGGCCAGACTCGAAATGAAACGCCTAATCCGATCAGGGTCAGACCAGGCCCCTTCTGATTTTTATTTATGAAAATATTACTAAAATTTTATTTATTCAATAAAAAAGTAAATAATCAATTAGGAATATTAATCTTTATTATTCGAATATTTGAAAACAATTATCGTTAGTTTTACAGAGTTACTTTATATAAAGTTAAACTAAACGAAAAAAAAAGTTTCAACAAAATTAGTTCAATCTTTAATCAAAATGATGAATTTTCAATCAATAGAGATGAATTTCAAACCAAATGGTTTAATGTTTAACTAAAATATATATTTTTTAGTTTTTTTGTTGTTGAATTTTTAGTTGAATCCTCAATCTATAAAATGACTGTTGAACAAATAAGATTACTTTTCTGATCAAAAAGACGAATTTTCAACAAAATACATGAATTTTTTATCCAACAGTTAGTTTTTCAACTTATGAAGGATAAATTACTAAAAAAAAAAGAATAGTCAAATTTTCCTATTAAGAAATTAATTTTTAGACAAAAAAAAACAATGATTTTGAAGCAAAAGAGTTAAATTGTCAACAAAAAGGATAAATTTCCAACAAAATTGAAGAATTATTGAAAAACACATGAATTTTTAACCAAGAAGAAAATAATTTTCTAAAAAAAATACATTTTTAATAAAAAATGCAATAGTTACATATTTAGTTAAAAAAGTAAATGCTTTAGCCAAAAAAAATGTTCAACAAAATATTTCAATATTCAACGAAAGAGATGAATTTTCAACAAAAAAAAACATGAATTTTGAAACCAGAAGACTAATTTTCTACCGAAGAAAAGAATTTTCAACAAAATACATAAATTTTCAACCAAATAGTGGTTTAATTTTCAACCAAAGAGATGATTTTCAACCAAATTGTTGAATTTTCAACTACAAAAGATACATTTTTCATCGAAAATGGAACAATTACATTATCAATTAAAAAAAAATTTACACCATAAAATTTCAACAAAATAGTTAAGTTTTCAATCAAAGAAATGAATTTTGTGCCAAAAAGATGAACTAATCTCCAAGCAAAATAATATTCTACCACAAAAGACAAAGTTACAACAAATTCCAGGAATTTTCAACCAAATAGTATAAATTTTAAGCTAAACATGGAATATATCAATTTTAAGTTAAAAAAATTATTTTCAATCAAAAAAATTGCCAATAAAATAGTCAAAGTTTTAACTAAAAAAAATGGTTTTTTCTTTGCTAAAATGATGAAACATAAACCAACAAAATAGTTTTTCAACAAAGTAGATGAATCCTGAACCAAAACATATTAATTTTCAACCCAAAACAACGAATTTTCAACAATGACAAAATTAATTTTTAACCAAACAATTGCATTAATAACCAAAGAGTTGAACTTTTAACCAAATCGTTACATTTTCAAGCCAGAAAGACGAATATTTTCGAAGACAGTTGTATTTTTACCTCGAAAGTTGAATTTTAAATTTAAAAAAATTCATTTTCAACCAAGAAAGATCATCTTTGCACCATAAAGATGAATTTTCAACCAGTTAAACTAAACGAAAAAAAAAGTTTCAACAAAATTAGTTCAATCTTTAATCAAAATGATGAATTTTCAATCAATAGGGATGAATTTCAAATAAAATGGTTTAATTTTTAACTAAAATATACATTTTTCGAACCAAAAATTGAATCGTCAAATTTTGCGTTTAAAAAATTAAATTTCAACAAAAAAATTGAATTTTTAACGAGTTGAATTAAAAACAAAGAAGACGAATTTTTAACCAAATAGTTGAATCCTCAATTGATAAAATCACTTTTGAACAAATAAGATTACTTTTCTAATAAAAAAGACGCATTTTCAACAAAATACATGCATTTTTATCAAACTGTTAATTTTTCAATTTATGAAGGGAAAATTATCAACAAAAAATAGAATAGACAAAAAAAAACAATGATTTTGAAGCAAAATAGTTGAATTGTCAACAAAACAGATAATTTTTCGACAAAACTGAAGAATTATTAAACAAACACATGAATTTTTAACCAAGAAGATTAATTTTCTAAAAACATACATTTTTAATCAAACCCGTGGAGAAATTGCCCAGTTTGATCCCGATTCCCGACGTGGCCCTGATTGCGTTAGCCCAATGTGGCCCCGACCATGGCTCCTGATGTGGTCCTGATCAGGGCCACATCGGGCTACCCTCTGTAAATCAGAGTTCAGTTAAAAATTTGAAATAATTACGTTTAAAATTATTCCCTGTCTTGATTAACAAATATTCAACTAATTTTTAGTTCAGTGACTGACCTAAAGTTAAACTAGCTAAATCTAACTTCTCGCATGCAAAGAATATAAAAAACGACAAATAACTAAAAAAAGCTGCATTTAATTTGAACAAAACGTCTAAAAATGTATGTTTAGGGACGCATTCAATTAGTTAATACATATAAAATTATCAAGTTAGTATTAATTATTGTAGGTTTTTATAAAAATATGTTTGGAGTTTATACTTATTTAGATTTGAATTTGCCACGCTAATCTCGAATGTATTCGATTAGTCTTCCATTCGATTATTTGCATTAAAATTTGAACTATAAACCTACCAAAATAATAGAATTTTGAACCCTGAGACCAAAAAGACTAATTTTGTTACAAAAAAGTTTAATTTTGAACTACAAAGTTAATTTTAGACCAAATTGTTTAATTTTACACCAAAAATTAAATTTGAAATAAATTTCCAATAAAAAAAAAATCAATTTTTTAATTGAAAAAGAAATAAAACAGATTAATTATCAACGAATGCGTCATAGTTTATATTTAAAATTTGATATAAAAAGCAGTTGAATTCAACCGAAAAAGAGGAATTTTCAAAAAAATTTGAATCCTCAACCAAATCGAACTTTAACCAAATTATAAAATTTTCAACCAAAAAGTCAATTTTCAGAAAATAGTTGAATTTTCTACGAAAATAATAGAATTTTTAACCCAAAAGACGAATTTGCTAGAAAATAAATGTTCAACTTAAAAATATGAATTTTATATAAATAAAATTAATTCAAGTTTCACCCAAATATGGAGGTAAATTTTTCAACCAAATGTGGTCAAGTTCATAAAATCAAATTTATAAAATTAATTTTCAAGAAGAAAACTATTTTTTAATAAAATAGTTGAATATTCAACCAATGAAATTAATTTTTCTCTAATAAAATTAATTTTCAGCAAAGTGATTCAAATTTGAACAAATTAGTTTAATTTTTAACCAAGAAGATTAATTTATTGCCCAAAGAGACGAATTTTCAACAAAATACATGAATTAAACTTAAATTTTCAATCAACAAAATAAACTTTTAATCAACCAGTTTAGGTTTTGACCAATTAGTTCAATTTTCAATAAAAAAACTGGATTCTGTCAAAAAAATGTAAAATTGATATTTCAACAAAAAAATATTTTTATTTTAAATCTCAAACAATTGAATTCATCCAAAAAGACGAATTTTTTCCCAAATTAGTTTTTAGCCATGCAGTGCCATTTTTAACCAAAAAGGTAATGCTTCTAACCAAAAGAGATTAATTTTCAAACAAAATAGATTTACTGCTCAAGAAAAAAGAAAAAAAGTTACCGAATTGATGAAATAATAAATAATAATTAAATTTTCAACAAAATAATTACATTTTTAACCAAATAATGACGATAACTGAAGCTACTAATAACGGCAGCCTCGAGGAATGCCAAAGATGTCTGTGCGGTCTATGAGACCGCACGGCCATGCTCAAAGGTTAAGTCCTTTTTGATACTGCTCTAAATCCTCGACTTCATCCCTTTGTTCAAAATCGGACATTGATTTACTTCCTGCTTTGGAGGGCAATATAACGGAATCTAGAGAATCCAAAATGTCCTTAAATGGCTGACCATAGATTTCCATTCATGGCCCTCGATAGACATGCGGATGCATTTATGAACGTACCCCAACAGTACCTTTATGATAGGATAAGTGAACACGGTAATTTCGCTGATGATAAATGCAATGGTACATCTGTCGAATCCTCCTTTGCCCATTTCAGATAATACCCATTGGCCTGAAGCCCTGAGGGGGTTAACGATCGAAACACCCTCTAAAGATGCTCAAATGTCGGTTATGTTCGGCCGTTTACGGGGACTTCGATGCACGGATAAGTACTCGCCTGGGATTCCGAAATAAGCAATTTCGTCATATTTCTTCACTCATGCGAGGAAGTTATCAACCACTCGGAAATTAAGAGCTACTAACATTTTATTTAATGAGCATGTGGGTAGTCAAACTTTCAATTATGTGTGATCATTTACGACTAAGTAGAAAAGGATCCTTGAGGGAAACTATATCCGTGCGGTCTCACAGACCGCACAGACATCCCTGGCATTCTCGAGGCTACCGGTATTAGTAGCTTTAGTTACAGTTGTGCATTCGCCGATTTATGTGAACAACGTTAGTGATACTGCGTGTAATTGGTGAGTGATATCAATTGAAAGCTTACACGCGGCCCTTGAGACCGCACGACCACGGTAGCATCGCAATTTTATATTTCTGTTTTAATTTGTTTGTCATTTGAGCAAAAAGTGACGATTTGGTATAAACGTGTGGAAGTGCGGTCCCTTAGACCGCACGAGTCTTCTGATATGTTGATCCCTCCCCGCACTAGTATGAAAGGTTATCAATAATAAAAGTTGATAAATTTTTTTACTTATTCTAATGTTTTCAAATAACTTTCCCTTTTTATTTTTTTCGCTTAAGACAATCAAACCGTTGCATTTTGGTTCAAAAATACCAATTTGCGAGGAAAAAAGACTAACATAACCTAAATTTGTTCAAAATTGTTATTTTGATTTTTAAATTGAAATTATTTTGGTTGAAAAAAAAATTCCCGGTGAAAAACGCTAACATACTCTATTATTGTTCAAATATTGTAGAGATTCTTTGAAATCTAATAATTTTTATTATCCAACCGAGCAATTCACGCCTACCCCGAAAGGGAAACGGCTTAATGATATAATAATAATAATAATAATAATAAAACTTATTTCACTCAAACAGTATTATTTTCCGACATAGACTTAGGATTAAATTTTTGCAGATAGTATGCGCGACCGTACCTCCTTAAATTGAAAACGACGAAAATGGCATGATATCAGATTCGACAAATTAAAATTTGTCCATAAACACACGAACGAATCAGAATAAGCGTCTAGTCGAGCCAGTTTTATGATTGCTTATCAGCAGCTTTTAGCTTGTAAATATAAGCGCTGCTCTTCCTGCTGGGAACCAAATATCCCGTGGTCAGTGTCAGTGAAGGATCTTGTGTCTTCAAAATTATTTTTCTTCAACATTATTTTCGCGCTTCAAACTTATTTTCGCGCTTCAAAATTATTTCGGCCCTGAAAAATTATTTTTATCTTCAAAATTATCATCAAGACTGAAAAGGACCAAAGCTTCGAGATGCCGCCGAAACTTTCTGGGAAAGTAAGAGCGATGAAGTCCGAGATGAAGTCTAAGGTTGTGGAAAAACCGAAGAGTTCGTCCAGTCGAAGGAAGAAGAGGACTGAATCCTTCGCCATTTACTTGTACAAAGTCTTGAAGCAAGTTCAGCCAGAAACTGGAATTTCGAGCAAAGCCATGAGCATCATGAATAGCTTTATGAACGATATTTTTGAACGGATTGCTAGTGAAGCTGGCCGTTTGGTTGTATATAACAAACATCGTACAATGACTTCTCGCGAGATCCAAACTGCCGTGAAACTTCTCCTGCCAGGTGAACTTGCCAAGCACGCCATCAGCGAGGGGACAAAATCTACAACCAAATACAACACCGAGAAGAAATAATTGATTTTTATCAACCAGTGTTTAATGTTTTTTTTTAGTTTTGTGTTTTTAATATTTATGAGTTCTGTCTCAGCCGTTAATTTATTCTATATACTGAATTTTATATAAAAAAGGCCCTTTTCAGGGCCGCCAAATTTTTGAACGTGGGACTGACTGTCAGTTGAACATGTGGTTTTTTTATCTTTTGTTTGCAGCGTGAACGAAAGGTTTTTCATAGTATTTGCAGTTGGCTTCAAACTTCAACAGGTTGGTAGAAAATTAAACTGTTTGAAAATTAACTTTTTAATTGAAAATTCAACTGTTTGGTTAAAAATACAACTATTTTGTTGAAAATTTAATTATTTTGCTGAAAATTTAACTATTTCTTTTTAATCATCTTTTTGGTCGAAAATTCAACTACTTGGTTGAAAGTTGAACTAGGGGAGAGTGGGGTATGATGTCGGTGCGGGGCACGGTGTCTATTATAAATAACGCCCGTATTTTTTGATATTCATATTAGTTTTCCACATTAAATAGTTTTCTCTCTTTAGAAAAATAGTGATTTGATGCAATTTCTCATTAAAATTCGCGTCAGAAGAGTAATAATGAAAAAACAGTTTTGGCGGAAACCGATGAAAAAGTCTTTGGCTGAAATTAAGCACTTAAAGCATATTTTGAAATACCTGAAGCATGAAAAAGTTAGATTTTAATAGGTAAAGTATTTTATCAAACTTCTGGTATCATTATTTGTTTCTATAAACGTTTGAAATGTTTTGAAATTAATTAAATCTTGGGCCGCCACATATGGGGCATAACGCACAGTGGGATCGAACGCATATTTTTCATTCAAAAAAGTCTACAGCCTTCAATTTTGCCCAGATTTTTGATTTTTTCCCCTTCAATTGAAGTGCACTCAATTTCAAAGATCACCTTGGTTATAGATTTTTGAATTTTCATTTGTTTATTTATTATATGTTTACTCAAAGTACGAGAAAATCGAGATTTTGCACAGCATTATTATTTACTTTTCAACAACGGTTTGCATATCATGAAAATCATCTTGAATCAACGCAAGAGTACTCCCTGAATACAAATAATTTGATTATTGTGTGTTTTTAGTATTATAAACGAATTAAATTAACAAATAGCCAAATATTGTAATTTCAGCTGAAAAGCATTTGTTCTTAGCTAAAAAGCCTTTAAATTATTGTGAGAGTGATTGTTAGTCCAAATATTTATAAATTATTAACGATTAAAATTGTTAAAGACCATTTTTTGCAAAAATTTGGAATTTTTTATTTTTTCAATTGCAGTTTTCCTTCCATCATATGAATTGATGCAGATATTTTCAAAAATAATATATTTTCAATAATATTTGTAAAAATACAACAATCGTTGATTTTTTAAACAAATGAAATAAATAAATATAAAACTTTGGCACTTTGGCCTAGAAAATAATTTTTGGCGCCAAAACTGCTTTAAATTTTCATGAGAAAGATTTGCAGTTACTCCTTCTATGTAAAATTAACAATGAGCAATACGACGTAGATGGCGAGTTGAATAGCCGCATAAGCTTGGTCTCTTTCATTCCGCAATCTTGCCCATGACGCACTAAGAGCTCACTGAAATAGATTAAAATGTTCTATTTACATACATCTCAAAGTGATATTTGAAACCTTGCCAGAATAGGATTCTGTTACCAAATTTTTAAGAAGGACAATAAACGTCATCTTAAAATGTTAACAAAAACACTCTTTAAACGAAATTACTATTTATAGGTGAAACAACCGAGTTCCAATATTGCTGAATAGACGTTTTCTCGCTCATAGGTTGATAACAATAAGACAACTATATACATTTTTTGTCAGTGAAAGATAATAATTCAGGAAAATATTGAAGCTGAAAAGTAAAAGAAAATCATAATCGGTCTATATCAATTTTCCTGTAATGAATTTCCCATCATTATTCCGCTATTACAGGAATAAGTACAGGAAAAAATATAGGGTAATAACTACAGAAATTAATAATAATAAAATATTGCATTAATTACTACAGGAAGCATAAGATATTTATACCTTTAAAGTTTCATCATACATATAAAGGTAAATGAAGTTTTCTTTTCAATATGACAATTTTTATGTTATTTTGTGTGAGCAGTTCAAAATAAATGATTAATTTATACTTCCTGTCACTATTTGTCGGCAAGTGGCTGGGAATGTTTTTCGAGTGTGAAAAATTGGAATATATAAGAGAATTTCTTTTTTGATCGGGAATTTTGAAAATTTAAACAAACTCAAACTTATTTAAATTGAATTTTTAAATTAAATCTTTTACATGGCCAGATACAAGTTTGTTAACTTTAAACAAAAGTTTTTATGTGAATGAATCTTCTTAATTTTTATTTGTTGATCAAGAGGCGCGAAGATATCCATCAACTTCTATTTTACGTAAATTTGCAATCATGTGACCTAATAATACTACTAATCGTATTTTATATACGTGAAGTGTAAAATGCGACAAGTTTGTGCATGTTCTCAATTATTTCAAAATTTCAAAAATTGCCTTTAAATCTTCCACATTTCTTTCAATATTTTTGTACCAAGCTTGCAAGACTTCTGAAATGCTCACAAAATTTTTTTTTCCAAATTAATTTAGAAAACTTATGATTATTTTAAATATTTTTAGGAAACTAAAGAAATATTTCATTTTATTGAAAACCATGAAAACGCTTGAAAAGCTTCAAAATGTTTTGTTCGCTATCTTCAAAAATGTACTTTTTGTTTAAATTTGATTGACAATAACTCTTAAGTTTTCACCAATTATAAGATAAATAAATAAGCTAATTTACTAATATTTTTAGAGAAATTATTATTATTATCCATAATAATAATTTCTTTCCAAACAATCAATAAATCAGAAATCAAACGGTTCATTATAACGGTAACCAAAGAAATGAATTTGCAACTATAGAAATATTCAACCAAAAATGGAATAGTTATATTTTCAGTTACAAAGATTATTTTGCAGCTTGAGGATTCAAGCATTTTGGTGAGAATGCGTTTTTTTTTTATTAAATACAACAGGCTTTTATTTTTAAGCGAATTCTTTTTTGTTGAAATATAAACTATGACATGTTTTGTTGAAAACTTTTTTTTTTATCGAAAATTCAACTCCTTGGTTGATGATTCATAATTTTAGTTCAAAATTATTCTTTTTTTTTTGTTAATTTGAAAATGCACATTTTCAGGTTGAAAATTCAACTGCTCTGATGAAAATTCGTCTTTTGACTTGAAAATTTCACAATTTGATATCAAATTCAACTATTTGGTACAAAACTGAACTGTCCTGTATAAAATTCGTTTTTTCTATTGAAAATGAATTCTCCGCAATAAAATTTTAACTACACCATTTTTGGTGAAGAATCGATCTTTTTTAGTTTCAACATTCAATCATTTTTGTTTCTAAGATTTTTATTGTGCATATCATAAGTATATGCATGGATCCTTTTGATATTTTTTTCAATTATTGATTTTATCAACTGAATTTATTTGTATGATAAATGATAGAAAAATAATTGGGCAGAATAGTAATTCTATCAAAGACTTAGCTGAAGGAACTATCTCTGAAATGTTGTCGTTTAGCAATACTCTTTGTATGACTTATTTACCTGACTTGCTTTGTTTTGTTTACAACAGGCGCATCTTGATCACGCCTGCGCGTCTATTTTCGTGAGCAACAAGAATCGGGTGGCCAAAACAGACATCCTGTATGGCTGTATCTATACCAGCAATAAAATAGGGTTGATCTTATCATAAGTATTGGTGTAGCACATATTCTTTTCTATCAGTGTAGGTTTATAGTTTCGGGATAGAATTAGGTTTATACTAGCGTATAACACATACAACAGTCTATACGTGCATTTTAGAGGTTATTGTACGTTGATATTCTCGTCCTATTCTCAGCGGCTATTCTTAATTCTATTGGTAAATATAATGATATAATAAATTTATAATTCGTTTAAAATCATTTTCAAGAATCGAATCTGAATGGTACACTTCCAACTAAGCACGATGAAATTTAGACCTTCACATATGTTTAGGGAAGAGTGACGTATAGTGGCGCACTTTGCCTCAAATGCCCTATACATTATTATTCAAGTATAATTCAAAATGGCGTATTTTACAAGGTGAAGCTCATATTATCAGGGAGCATTTGTTATTACTCAATACCGCTTTTTAACTACGTCATTATATGACATTTAATTAATTCGTGGGTGTTGCATTTCGATTGGTGTGCCCCATACACATATGTGTGGCGGACCTCATATTGCTGCCATTTATCTAAACAATGTAAACATTGTAGAATAAAAAGTAGACAATATAATAATTTTTTTAATAGGTATATATTTAAGGATTGAAATTAAAGATTGCTTGGATTCCAAAAATTTTTAAATGTTTAAAAAGGCAAAGTGAGACTTTTCTTTCGTTTCAATTAATGGAGAATTGAACTTGCCTTTTATTAATCCAGAAAAAGAATGCTTAACACAAATTCATAAAATTTTGTACATTATTTTAGCCATTATTTTAAACGATTCTAACGTCAAGTAAAAATTATAGCCTTGGCAGAGATAACGTAGGACCGTCAAAAATAGATTCATTTCCAAGGATTAACTAGATTATGTCATGGTGATAAACATGCGATGGAACGAACTGTGTCATGTCTAATAACAATGTGTATCGCATTTAGCCGGCATTTTATATTTTGTAATTATTTCATTGGAAATTATTATATAAATTAAAATTTTCTCATATTTGTCAAGTGTCAGTTTTTAACGTGACAAATCAGACGTTTTCACATTTCACAGTTTTTAAATTCGAAAGATGGACCAATCTTGATGGAATTTTTCAAATAAAAAAATTTCAGGAATAATTTAAATATCGAATTTCGTGAAAACTTTTTTCTTCTTAGTTTAGTACATAAGACATCGTCTATAAGCTACTTTAACAGTTTTAGGGTATTCTTTACTCCTTGGACACCCAACTTGACAAACGATGTTTGGGCTTACACCCTTTAGACTTTAAATTTCTAAGATTTCAAGTCGAAATATACATTGAATTTTCAACAATCGAGATTAATTGTTTAACCAATGTGACGAATTTTTAACAAATCCCACCGATTTTCTACAAAACTATTGATTTTAAAGCCAAAAATCTAAAAAACTGTTGAATTCTCAAGTCGAAAATACGATTATTAAATAAAAAAGTTAATACTCTGAATGGAGACTGGATGTTTGGAATGATAGAGGGATGAATGATCTTAAGATAATAGAATTATGAGAAACTGTGCACGTAAAAAGCTAGATTGTTTAATGCGTACCTGAAACAACGAAAAAGGGATGCGAAATTAGAAAGATAGAAAATGGGGTGCTGAAAGGCGGAGTTAAATTATGCTCAGCAGTAGACAGTTAATCACATGGTATCCAAGGGGTCGGTTTGATTATGAATGAAAAAACAGGACAGCATCTCAAAGGTCAAGGATATGTATCTCCCAGATTGCCGTGGTTTAGAAGAATGGTAGGGAAAATTTGGACAATTGTAATGAAAACCATGTTTAATAAAATGATACGAGTTGTGAGTTTCCAAAACTAACCTAAATTATTCAGCTTTCTGACGCTACCTAAAAATTATCTTAGCGAAGCCTCGTGGTTGAAGCCTTGCCATAACCTAAAATGCTACAAAAAAAATTATGTTCCCCAATCTTGCCATCATAAAGTGAGTTCGTGGTCGGTTCCCACAATCAATTACTTTTACAAGCTAACACCGACCACGAGGTATGACTCGAACAATTCACAATAGTCTATCTTTTTCCGGTAAAAAAAGAAAATTTTAACTTTTCAAATTGGAGTACACGCTACCGAAGTAACATGTGACGTGAAAATCGAGATCCCCAAACTCTCGCTAAAAAGAATTCAGTACGAAGGGGTAAGCCCAGTTTCTACTTCCTAGTGGGGGGTTTTGGCAGATCATTGTTAGTTGTGTAACCAGAAAGATTTGAGATACCGCCAAAACGCTCAGCCAGCTTCTCAGAAAACAAGAAAATTTTAACTTTTCAAACTGGAGTACTCGCGACCGAACTAACATGTGAGGTGAAAACCAAGAAGTTGAACTTCTCGATTATCACCTCATATAACGGTGAAAATCACAAAAAAAAGGAGAAACCAAAATTACCGAGATCGTATCGCGAGAAATCAAAATTGCGTACGGAGACAAGAAACACTTTTTCGCGGCACTTAGAGAAGCTGGCTGAGCGTTTTGGGGGTATCTTAAATCTTTCTCACTGGTTCAATCAGTGATGTTCACTGATTACTCAGTGTCAGTAGTCATCTGGTCGTACGCGTAGTCGATGTCACTCGAGAAATGCAAAGCCTAACCGACGACATGGCATACCAGACGACTGGAGGTACATGCCTTGGCTGCGTGGAGCGCTGTATCACTGCTTGAATCTATCATTTAGCGTCACTGGTATATTCAGTAAAGCTGTTTTAGTTGAATCACTTACTGTGGGTCACCCAGTCGAAGACGGAAAATTCCTGGTTCACCAGTAATCATTTAAAATACTAATTCAGCGATTGACAATTTCACTGCTTCAGTTTAAGAGAGCATTGACAACCTTCTGTCCAGATTCGCCAGGTTCGTATTCGACACTTTTAGATGGGTGTTCAGTATTCGTCATTTTCTACTAAATTATAACTTTGTACCATGTAATTTTCATTTTGTCTCAAAAATACTGTGGGAATTTCAACGATTCTTAAATGGTATCAAATAAAGTGTTAGATAATGATACGCAGAAAACGGCTCAACTGCGATGAAAATACGTACGATCTCCTGTTACGATATTAATTTACATGGTTAACCCAACAATTGGTAAAATATGTTTGTCAAATGAGAGGTCAGTGGAAGTACGGTTCGTCATAAGAGAATATCGATGAGTCATAAAATCTGCTCTCTTAATCGCTAAAGCAGTGAAACCGAAATTGTTTGAAACAGTATTCTGCTTCGTTACTGGGAAACCAGTGAGATTCCGGAGTTTCACTGCTAAGCAAATATCAGACATGGAGAAAATCAGAAAATATTGTCACTGAACCATTGAGACATCCAGTAGAAATTATTCCCCCCTCCCCCGCCTCCCTACTATACCCCTTTTGGTAGCCAGGTTAATTCTTAAGTTTTATAACCTAGAACTGGAAATAAAATCGTACATTTATAAAGTTATCAGGTCAAATAATCATGATAATTATATTTACGAAGTTACATACCGCATAAATAAAACTAACTGAAATCTTGATCACGCAAGTGGGATAAAAATATTTCACAATTACGCAATTCACTTGCATCATTGGTGTTGGACTTTGTGATGATATGGAACGTATCTTCAAAACGTTTATGACGCTAAATTTTGCTGTCGAGTATTTCCAGTGTTGACAATCGAAAAATATGAACATCTACTGCATTTAATTCTCCTCGGAAAATCTTCCGAGGAGAATTAAATGGTTCGCCAATTGCCAGCTGCACCTCTTTTTTACCATTTTGGGGTGAGGTTAAAAAATGCATGGTTCATTTTGTGATTTGGAACGAGGAAAACTTATCAAAGTTAATTGAGAAAACTGGAATTTGGGGGGGGGGGGAGGGCGTTTCAATGAAACTAAGAGAAAAAGTTGCTTTGAAACAAAAGCATGTCCTCTTGCCTGCTTTGTTTTGAACAGAGTGAATATATAGTTTACACAAACAGAAATATTTGGTTGCAAGATTAGGTGAAGTTAGGCACAAAAGGAAAATTTTTGGTGCAAAAGGATTCCTGATGTGAAAAAAATTCTTGGTATATGTAAAAATCAAAACATTTCTAAGCTTTGAAGTAAATTTAGCCCTGTCTGTCTTTAAAGTAATCGGTACAAGGGTTGGTTGCCGTCTAAATAATACTGAAAAGAGATACTGAAAGACTATGCAGATCAACATTATTGTCAAGACAATACCTTACGACAAGAGCTAATTTTTGCCCTATCACTGCTAAAACTGAATCTAGTTTCTCTAACATTTTGTTTTACACTTTTTAATAAAGATAATATTTTCTCACCGCGGTCAAAATTTATACCGAGTGTTTGTAGCATTATTTCTCTATTTAGAAAAAATGTTCAAAGGAGAATCAGTTTAATAAATTTTGCCTCAAATAAGAAACAAAATTGCTTCTACGAATACAAATCCAGAGAATGCTCCATAAAAACTAAGCATAATGTTGCGAACAACTTTTTAGAGCAAAAATTATTTTTGAGGATGACATTATACCAGAAAAATGAAAGTTTTTTTATTGATCATCATATTTTATATGCATTTTCTAACATTTCACAGAACATTTTAAAATACAAATTGGTTTATAAATTTTTTATTTCATAAAATAGTTTCTACGTATATCAACTGTAAAAAAAATAGAATGAAAACCAGTAGAAACTATATTTTCATACTTTCTATAAATAAAACAAATAAAAAATTTATTCCGCAAACAAAAAAATATTTCTACGTGACTATTATACCAAAAAAATTTTATTTTGTTTTAATCATAAAATTTCACCAATTTTCTCTCATATTTTTTTTCTTCTATGTCAATGTAATTTTCAAATGAAACTTACTTTGATAAGTTTTATGAATTTTTATCTTCTTCATCACAGATGCTATTATTATCAGCACACGCCGCAAACAAATGTCGATTGCTGCGAACGTTATCTGTTTTTATGCATATGCCACAAACAAATGACGATTGCTGCGATCGTCTTCTGTTTTTATGCATACGCCACAAACAAATGACGACTGCTGCGATCCTCTTCTGTTTTGATGCTTACACCACAAACAAATGACGATTGCTGCGATCGTCTACTGTTTTTATGCATACGCCACAAACAAATGACGATTGCTACGATCATCTACTGTTTTTATGCCTACGCCACAAACAAATGACGACTGCTGCGATCGTCTTCTGTTCTCAGGCATACGCCACAAACAAATTATGGTTGCTGCAATCATTTTTGTTTGACTCCATTACACAGCGTAAAAAATTGAACGTTATATCATAAGGCTTAGTTAGCTATAAATAAAATTCAGAATTATTTTAGAAAAGAAATACAAGATTCTTTGGATTTTGGGACATCGGAGTTTGTGACGGCTTCAAGCTCGACTTCTACCGCCATTCTCACCCCGAACGTCCCTGATCAATCTTATCTATCTAATTCTGATATCTATGCTTACTGAACGATAAAGAGTCGTAACTAGAGTTGTTTGAGTCGGGATCCCCCGGGAATTTCTATCTCATAAAATAGAACGAAATTCGTCGTTTTCTAATTACGCGTACGTAATCATGGCGAATTATTATTTATTATTATGTATTATGCGCCTTGAAAATTCTTTTGTAGAACATTTGATTTTGTGACTACCAGACCCGAAGCTCTCACAAAAAAGCGAAGAACAGTGTAAACGGTTCTATTGATTAAGTGGCTCAAAATTACTGCATGGGGCAATGTCGCGCTCATGATTTTTATTTTTTTAAACCATGTTCCATCACACAGAAAAAATCATAAAAAATCTTTACTTCTCCAGGGTGGTCTGCAAAACATATATTTTGTTCATCGAAATCAGTCAAGCCGTTTTCGAGAAAAATCACTTTTTTTATTTCGCTTTCTCCCTCCATATCTCTCACAAAACTAGGATTTTGAAGTTGAAATTTGGTGGAGTTTCATACCACATGGGAACGAACTTATGACATTAATTTCAGCTTCATACGCGCGGGGGTTGATTTCACATGCTTATTCCGCTAAGCCCTTTAGAACGATTTTTTATTTTAAAAAATTAATTTAAAGAGAATATTTCAAAATATTTCGAAATATTTAAAGAGATTTCTAACTTTGTTGTGAAGCATTCTGAAGGTTGTAAGGTAATTATTTTAATTATGCAAATTAACAAAAAATAAGAAAAATTCGAATTATTTAAAAAAATATTTACCTACAAGATTTTAAGTTTTTGAACAGATTCAAAAATATTTAAAAATTTTAAAACATTTCAAAATTGTTTTGACAAAATGTAGATTTTGGAAGATTCAGAAAGAAATTTAGAAATGTTTCAAGGTTTTTGAAAGGATTTGAGAAAATACAAATTGTTCTCAAGATTCATGGGAAAATTTAGAACGATTTTTTATTTAAAAAAAATTAATTTAAAGAGAATATTTTAAAATGTTTCGAAACTTATAAAGAGATGTCTAACATTGTTTTGAAGCATTCTGAAGATTGTAAGGTAATTATTTTAATTATGCAAATTGAAAAAAAAATTTTTAAATTCGAATAATTTTGAAAGATATTTAATTAGAAGGTTTTGAGTTTTTGAAAAGATTCAAATGTGGGGTTTAGACTTTGAAAGGCCTTAAATAAATATGGGTGGCCTGGCAGTGGGTGTCTTAAATATCTGGGTCATATATCTCTTAAACTTGAGACTATTTTGCAGAACCGTTTGACGTTTAATGTTTAAGAATTTGCAGTCGTGTATGTTACATTAAAATATTTAGTACTTATATAACTTTTTTATTTTCAAATTTATTCACATGACGAGCAAATAGCCCAATTACAGATGTAAGCAACAAAGAGTATTTAATTTCTAGTTAGTCCAAACCTATACTAAATATATCTTAATCTAAACTTAAGAAAAATCGACTAGAATGTGCGATCTGACACTGACGTAGAAACGAGAGTATAAAGGGCAGAAAACAGTAAGCCCTTCCTTATCTAAATCATTTACAATTCTAGTCGTTCGTGATATTGGTGAATGTTCGCCGAAACTAGATTTGAATTTATATAAATGAAATATATGCGATAAATCAGTAGAGCTTCGCAGGGATCTACCCGGTACATGTAAGTATACACTTTCAAGTAATTGAGGACAGGTAATATTTCCATTGACTAGCTTGTGCATAATAGAATATCTTGCGCTTTTCGATGTGACTTCAAAGAGCTGATATTTAAAGCAGCAGCAATATGCGAATAATCGTGCGACAATCGTGGATTAGGAAGACCTAACTTAATTGCCGCCCATGAGAGAAACCACTGCTTTAGGGGGGGGGGGGGGGGATAATGAATGTCAGGAAAAAGCGTTACCTATTTTTGAACGGCCCTTATGATTAATAATAAAAATGATAAAATGAATATATATCATGTTGAATCACTCCAATTTTCTTTCTAAATCTTGCCTATAAATACATACAAATGTTTAATTGCAACACATTTTAAAAGAGAAACATAAGCACAAATAAGCAGTAAATATTTGACAACCTAATTTTTTATTAAAATGTATAGTTATTTGTTTTTTGCTTCCTTATAGAGGTAGGTGTAATGTCCTAAATTTTCAAATTTACTTTTTTGACATAAAGTAATAGGTACAATCATTAGCCACTCACGGAATTTTTCCAGTTTAACAATTTGTAAAAAGCACTACAAGCGTCAATCAAAATTCTAAAATGCCCAGATGGATAATAAATTTTATAAAGATTAAATTACCATAGTGAGTTAAGCGTTAAAAGTATTAGATAATTTATATTTAAAGAAATTAACAATAATGTCAAGAAACACAATCATTGGCCATGAAGACATAGTAATTAGCATTGGCCAATGATTGTATGATTGGCCACTAGAATGTAGTGAAATACAGTCGTCAGTCATTGGCCACATCAGCTTATAGATTACCTCAACTAAAACCGAAGTTTAGCCTCTCAAATGGTAAAAAACATTAGTTAAATAGAATTTCTTTGACTAGATAGAAGACTTTATAATACGCAGAATAATGAGTATTCAACATTAACTTTCGTCGAACTTTTTTTTTATTATGAGGTATTATTATTTTACCATAGTCGAATGGATGACAGCGACTAGAATCGCTTGCTTTTTGTTGCATTCGAAAAATATATTAATTGTTCATAATTTTTATAGACCTTCATACAGAGCTAGAATCTTATCTGATTTTTTATTTTTTTATTAGGTACCTAGTTTCCAATTGGCACTTTATCTCGTAATCCTCGTATTAGTTTTATAATTATTATATTTAGGAAAATTAACATTAATTAATCATTTTGGGATAGTTTAAGGCCCCAGGAGTACGGTTTAAAATTATTTTTAAATGAAAAGAAAAATATGACGCACGATTACTGTCCCTTTTATAGCTTTTTCGTAAACATCCCCCACAGAAAAAACTGAGGGTTCAGTAAGTTGCGGCTCAAGTAAAAGTTGGTACCATTTAGAACTGAGGCTCGAATAGAACTCTTTTTCAGAGTTCCTTTTTAGTTCGTTGATATCCGATAGATGGCTATTCATATTTTCAACTGCGCATGTGCCGAAAAGCGCGGGCCTATTTGAACTCAATAAAGACTATGAATAATCATACAGATAAATGTTAGCAAACATTTTTTATTCTTTTTAAAAACAAATTAAATTGAATGACAGAAGTACCTACCTTGTTAAAAATGTAATATTAACGTAATATTTCGAGTGTGTATAACATAATTTTAAATAGTATCGCGCTTTTATGGTACATGCGCAGTTGAAAGCGTCGGATTTTCAACATAACCTTGAAAACTGTCATATTTCATGTGCATTATCTGTCTTTCAAGAATGACTAATACTTATCATTTTAGTTTCTTCATTAAATTTTTCCCAGTGCAATACTATTTTATTCGAATCACAAAGTAAAATGTACACCATAAACTTGTAATATATTTGTAATGAGTCAAGGCTTGAACTTCAAGTAAAACAAATTAATTTTCAATAAAAGAAACGGATTTTCAACAAAATAGTTCAATTTTCGACCAAAGTGATAAATTTTAAATAAAATGACGAATATTCAACTGGAATGGTTCCATCTTTAACCAAAAATATATATATTCAACCATAAAAATTAATTTTCAACCAAACAGTAGAATTTTCAACCAATATGATTAATTTTCAACTAAAATGATGAATCTTTAACTGGAATAGTTACATTTTGTACCAAAAAGGTGCACAAATTTTCCACCAAGTAGTTCAATTTTTAAATGAAAAGGATCAATTATTATCAACCAAATAGTTGAATTTTCATTTAAAAAAATATATATTTTTAACCAAAAATAGAATAATTAATTTTTTGTTTTAAGAAACTAGTTTCTAAAAAACAAAAAAAAAAAAAAACGATTTTTCAACAGAATAGTTAAATTTTCAATTGGAATAGTTGAATTTTTAGTTAAAAGAATTGATTTTCAACAAGTTAGTTAAATTTTCACAGATGAATTTTTAATTGAAAGGATGAATCTTCAACGAAAAAATTAATTTTTAACAAAGGAATTTAACTATTGACCAAGGGTTGAATTTTCAACTAAAAAATATGAATTCTCAACGAGCAATGTAATATAATTGTAATTTCAACCAAAAAAGATTTTAATTTCAAATAAAAAATAGTTGAATTCAATCAAAAAAGATCTTTATTATTGTAGAAAAAAAGCCGGGGGAACCTAACACTGCTAAAATCTATAATTTTCTAAGTATCACATGCCCGTAAGACAATATCTTCGTCCATAACTACTATAGGCGAGAAAATTCGAGTCCTCTGGCTTTGACGTTAAAAAATTAAGTGAAGAAAAAATGGTACCTCAATGAATGAAGGATCATTTTAAAAATCAAAATACTGTACGTTAATGAGCCTGAAACGAATAGCGAAAAAAATTTGTATAGCTTACAGACCTTAAAATCTGTTAAAAAGTAGGGAAATTTGACAAATTTTAAAGACAGTGAACTTTGGAACATAGTTTTTTATTTAAGAAATAACAGGAAAAATCTGAAAAAATCATGGTGGTACTTTAAACATTTCTAAACAAATTGCCGTTGAAAAAGTTGCAGAATATAACAAATTGTTTGTTTTTTGTACATAAATATACGACTGTAGATATTAACCCAAAATTCAGATGCAGCATTTTTTAGGTGAGAGCAATAAAATTGAGTTTAATAAAACAGGGGAAATTACAAGAAGTTGTCCCTGCAACGATTGAAGTTAGAGCACAAAAAAAATAAGACGCAGTAAAACTAAACCTACCTTTTTTCTGTATTATTTTGAAAACACAACTCCCTGTATAAATTCTGAGGCCATTCCAGGCTCACGTTATAATTATACTCCACGATATGTACATATTTTAGCCTTGTTAATGGTTCGTACTGAACTATTGAGTTTAACGGTATACATATGAAAACAATTATTATTTCTTTCTTTCATAAAGTTGATTTATCATGTTTTTTTCGCTTACTCGTGTGATGTATAAGCCTACTTACAACTTTTATAATATTCAGGCCTTCTCATTGTTGTAATAAAGTTAAAAATATTACGCGATTGCGTTCTTTTATTAAACTTTTGTATTTTTCAGGTTTCTCGTTTCTAGAAATTTCTTTTAATTAAAATATACAATAGGGTAACTATTGACTGACCATAAAAAGGTTTATGTTTCTTTGTCTCGAAAGGCAAATCAATATATGGTATTATACAATAGGGTGGGTCGAAAAAACAAGGAAATCGAAATTGGAACTGTATAGAAAAGTAGTTTATTAGGACCCTGAAACAGTATAATCAATTTGGTGCCGATTGACGAAAGCCGCCAACTCTAGCATTGGCAAAATTCTTATTTTCATAGTTTTTTGGTCGTGAGTGTCTTTAAATTTTTTTTCAGATTTTTAATTAACTTTTTTGATAAACTTTCATTTATGATTGCCCAAACCTAATGATTTTTTCTCCATGTATTTTCACCAGAAGAAAAGCCTTAAACACCTGAACAATTCTTTCGTCATTCATGTAGATTTCAAAATTGTTTTTTATCAGGGCTTCAATCAAAATTAATTATCGTCTAAAGATCGTTAGTTAAAAGGCTGGAAAAATTTTTTCAATACATTTAAGACCGCCAAAAATATTTCTCAATAATTTACATTCACGACAATATAAAAGCTATAAAAATTCAACTTTTTTCAAGCAAATTTTGTAACGCTCAAGTTTAAGGCATCCATCAATAATTGTGAATTCTCTTTTGTTAAAGCTCCTTCGGCTTTAACGAACACATTCTCATGGCGTGTCTCGTGCTTTGCACTTGATTTTGTCTAAAATGTGAACTTTTGTACATTAAGTTACACTGTATTATATCAAATATATATTATATTTATTTCTGTACCTTGGTCTGGGAATGCTTATTCAGATATTGCAAAATAATGTACACATTTTATTTTTCATGATTACTTCAATATTTGTTTCTTATGTTGCATTCAATTTTATTCTCAGCTACCCTGAAAAATGTATCGTTTCAATGAATTCATATTATTACAATTCATAGTATGCATTGACATTGAAACATACGTATTTTAATTGTCTTGTTTTTATCATTTGAAAAAAGTGTATCCTATTTTTAAAAAATGGTTATTAAACATTTTATTGCAACTTGTGTCGTTTTTCAATAAACTTAATTTATTTTTAATCTTATTTTTCACGGTTTAAACTAAAAATACGCATCATCGCGTAAGGTGGTTCTAACCAAATTTGTAGATATAATTTAGACGACAAACTTTTAATTACAAATTTGCAGATAGTTTTTGGGTGAACAACTTTTGTCGATTAATTTTTTTTCGTGCAAATAATGCAAATAATGCTCGTGTTTCTTGATTTTTATATTACTTTTGTTCCATAAAATAGCTTTCTTGAGTATCAAAGAAAGCTATTTTACGTATAAAAACTAATATAAAAATGTACAAATACAAACATTAGTTACCAGAGTCACCGTGCCCCACACTGACACCATACCCCACTTTCCCCTACCTTGTGTCGCTTTTCAAAAAATGTAATTTTCACGAAACCATTTTCATTCACTTATTTGTTTATAACAAATTCAATCAATTTTTTAACATTTGCATTGCTATTGGACATATTTTTTGGATAGTTTCTTTCAGTTTTTTAGGCATTTTTGATTGAATCAAAGCATTTTTCAAATATCGGTATACTTCAAAAGTCAACATTTTTATTTTGTTATTTTTGTTATTGAATAAACACAAATTAAAAAATCGGCTATGACAGTTCAATGTGAAATTTTATTAGCTTCTATTTTAAAAAAAAAAGTTAAGATCGGATAACAATTGTCTCCTGAAGATAAATTTGTCTACAGACGTTTGCCGCACTGTGCCTCGTTGGGGGCACTGAGTTGAAGTACAACAATTAAAAAGCCTTATTTATTAAAAAAAAAAAATGCAATTATAACGATTATAATTTAAATTGATATATTCATTTGTATTTTCACGGTGTAAAGAAAAAAATTGCAAGCGGCTTGAGTAACGAGTAATGACAAAGACCCGACTGGACCGGACAAACAACCATCAACACGTAACCTCACTTTTCATCTGTGAAACACGACCGACGAAGGATGGCAGTACTGTACGGCTGATGGACACGTACGGATACAAATGGGAGCTGACCGGCCACCTCGTAAATTACTAGATTTCTTACCCTAGTTGAAAATTCCTGTACAGGAACCTCGGAGGGTGCTGCACATGTTCCTATACAGGAAAGTGCACACGACCCTGTACAGGTATTCTTGACGGTTCCTGTGTAGGAATTTGGCGAAGAAAACTATACATGATCCTGCAAAGGAACTTGCACCGACAAAGGAACCTTTGAATGATCGTGTACGGCTTCCTGTACAGGTTCCATTGCGAAGAAAATTGAGGCGCAGGTTCCTGTACAGAAACGTGTATAGGATTCCTCACAGAAAGACATCAAAGGAACCTTTGGAAGGATCCTATACAGAAACACGTATATGGTCCTTTGCAGAAAGCCACCGCGAAAACTCATGTCGCTTACAGCTATAAAGTTGCCTTCCTTTTATTCCTTTGAAGATCCAACTCATATTCCTGCACATGAGCCCACACCCCAATTGACTCTGTGAGGGAACCTGTACAGGATCATTCAAAGGTTACCTTGTATACAGGTTCCTTTGCAGGATCGTGTACAGTTTCCTTCGCCAAATTCTTGCACAGGAACCGTCAATATTACCTGTACAGGTTCGTGTGAAGTTTCCTGTATAGGAACATGTGCAGGATCCTCCGAGGTTCCTGTACAGGAATAGTTTTCTGCTGGGACATTTTTTACCGAATTGACTGTATTTGCTGTAAAAGTGGTAAATCGCTTTTTTCTCTACATGTAATGGACCGCGAGCAAATGAATAACTATATATTGTAATTTCGTGTTGTTTCTTACTAATTGAAATGCAAATATTTCGGGGGGGGAAAGTGAAAGTATTATGCTTGGGTCGTTTTAATGGAATATAACCTCTTCAACTCAAGTTGTTTTGCTTAAAAACGTTTCTAGAAAAGCTAGAAGTCGATATTATCGACAGAAATAGTCACTTTGACACTGCCAAAAAATATAGTATATACGCCACAAATTCTGAAAAAGGGGACAAAATACTTCACAGCCACAAAAAAAAATCGGTCGCAAAATATTCAAATTTAAAGATATATAGGAAGAAATTGTTTGTAGATTATGTATCTTATGAACATGAAAGAGTTTATGTTTGTTCGCGAATCAACACTTTTTCACTTTTCCTATAATCCAATAATATTCCATTCGATTTGATTTGCAAAATACACTCTTCCACTTAACTAAATACCGTCAACTTGGTAAGAAATTGGGTAAATCTGGTAATTTACGAATATTGCAAATTCACGATTTTATCGTATCGAAATGAACATTTTCCCGATTTTTTCTTTTCATATATTTGTTTCAATTTCGCACCTCATTCAATCTCAACAGCCTACTTCAAAAGGTACATGCGGATATTGATCTAGTGGTGCAGTGGGCTTTGACAGGTGGCCTCACTCTTAACCCTGCTAAAACTATGGCTATAATCATAGAACCTTCTTCCTCTCCATCTCTTGAAACAATTGCAACCCTACCTCCTCTCTTAATCGATGGACGTCATCCCCTTTATGGAATCTGTGAAAGATTTAGGTTCTATTCTTAATCGCTGTCTTACTTGAAATGAACAAGTTGCAGATATTTCAAGGAACACGTTAAGAGTCCTCCAACAGCTTAATAGGAATAAAGAATCACTTCCTACCTGAACGCGTATCCTCCTAGTTAAAAGCCTGATCCTTCCTTTCTTGGACTACGGCTGCATGGTATATGACGATATTACTGATGAGCTGAATGCCAAGCTTGAGCGTACGCTTAATGCTTGCATTCGGTTCATCTATGACCCCTTGACTACCATGTGATTCACTACCTACTCCTGACCAGATTTCAAAACCGCCTTTCAACACCCCATTTTCTACGTTTCTATATTCGCGACCCCTTTTCTTCGTCTTAGGTACACATAAAATATCTAGTTTCCTTTCGTGCATTATATCTCGTAGTTCCCTTACCTTAAGATCATTCAATCCAGTAGCATTCCAAGCACCCAGTCTCCATTCATCGCTCAAAACTCGTCGTTTACGTTTACCGTGTGCATGCATTTCGTCCATCAAAGTTTCAGTCCATTCCGAGGCTATTTTATTGTTTGTATTATTCATGTTTTAAATTGTTGACTCAACTACCACCATTATGCGTGAATTTTGTTTTGCGAGTGGAAAATCATCTCCAAGTTAAGAAGTCATTCTTCGTATGGTGGAGAGTCTTGTTGTAACGTCAGTCCCACCAAAACATCTGTTACTGGGGGGAGAGGGGGTGGGGGTGTAAGGAAAGGAAACAGAGAGAGTCGCAATTGGTTGACGTTTTATGCTGAGAAGGTCACCAGCCTTCAGCAGCGTTGTATTAGACAGGAGTTCATATGTTCCCATCTGGCTATTCCTGGCATACCTCTTGGCAGGGAACTAAAAACCAAAATTCTTTGAAAAATCGTGAAAATATTATTATAAAATTCAGTGAGAACCCGTTATAATTAATCCCTGGAATCTCTAAAAAAAACTTGAAATGTCAGAAATTCTTAGTAAAAAAAATGGTTTGTTTGTTCTTTGAACTTCCTTTCAAAACCATCAAAATTAATCGAAAATTTCCATGAATTCCTCAAAAGTAATTCAGATTAAAAAATATATAATTATTGAAGGCATAAGGACTTTTATATTGAAATAAGAGCTTGCTATTCCAGTGGTTAATAACTACCTCGATTTCGATAGAAACAAATTTTAAGTGGTCAACCACTAGTTATTAGGCTTTGTACATTAAATTGTTAAATCTATTTAGCTCTTTTATAAGGATTATTAAACAGAGCATATATATACTTAAAAACTAAAGTTTGACAACCACCGCAGGGTCCCACTGGGAGCAACTGTCATCTTAAAAATGACATCGGCTCCAAGTGGGACCGCGGTAAATCCCATTCGTGGCCACGTCTGCGGTGGTTTTTAACCTTTAGTTTTTAATTATATATATCTGTGATTCCATTTTCATCTTTTTTTGTTTTCAAAATTGTCAAATAGTGAAATAATTCTTTGGTTGTTAATGCTGTTATGCAATAAAAAAGAGTTCCACAAAATTGTTTGGACTGCACCAAAAATTTTGATAATTTAAACAAACAAATCTTATTAGAGAAAAATTAAAAATATTATTACAAATAAAAAATAATAATCTAAGTTTGACTAGAAGCGGACAACTTAAATTTTTGTAGTGGATATAGTTGAAAAATAATGATCCATATTTGGAAATTAAGTGCAATAAAATACAATGAAATTAATTTTTAACTTTTATTTGTACACAGCTTCGCGACGCGCTCTTATTGTTATATATTATTTAAATTTGAAAAATAAGTTTATAACAATTTTAGACATTACTATATTAATTTTAAAAGATTTAGAGATTATATTTCGCGCATGCTCAGAAACAAAAGCTATGAAGATATAATTTTCAGAATTTCAGCAGTTTAGCATTGGAGTATCCACCTTTAGCTATTTGTGACATATTTGCATCCTTCGGAGATGTCAAAAGAGCAATTTTACAAGGATTTGATTACTTTCCGAGGAAAATACTATGCTTTACACTGCTTTTTTCGCAGCTGCCATAATACATGAGAAACACCCAAAACGAACTTTTCATCATAAAACTTAAATAGTTAATCAAGAACCTGTTTTTTCACTATTCCACATTGCATTCATAAATACATATTCTGAAGCTAACCTCACTCGTTTATATTATGGACGTTTTTGTAAAAGCTACTGCGTAACATTACCCGCCGTGCCACATTGCCTGCTGCTCCCCTACTAATAAAATGCCACTGCAAAGCCTTCGAGTGCCGGCACAGTTAGATAAGAAAGTGAGAGAAATAATTTAAGAGAGGAACAGAACATTATTTTCGTCATTATAATTACTCCTGAATATAATTAAGGATGTTCACCAGACATCCCAAGGTTAAAAAATGAGCATTGTTAAAACTAATTTCTAATATGGAGGAAAATATTCCTATTGCTCATTATAACTTTTTGGAAGATAAATGAAGGATAATAGAGCAAAAATATTGCAGCTTGTAATTGATTATTTAATAACAGCTATTAATTTATTTAGAGTATTGTTTTACTTGAAGATGTAAATAAAAAGTCGTGTAGATTACTGGTCATCGTTTCACTTTAATAAATGTCTGAGAGACTCTCAGTGCATAGTTAGAGAGAGATTGATCCTACTTTGGAAAACAAGATTTACTATCTTATCTGGAAAACATCGAGTAGCAATTAACAACGTGACCTTTTAGAAAGATGTCTTTCAGGGCGACACCATTAGCCGTCTCCTCTTTTATCTCAAATGCCATTATTTGTCGCACTTCTCCATTCCGAAGGTACCTTAGCGTTGGAGA
Source organism: Andricus grossulariae (assembly GCA_011634705.1). Lineage (NCBI taxonomy): Eukaryota > Metazoa > Arthropoda > Insecta > Hymenoptera > Cynipidae > Andricus > Andricus grossulariae. Next base: position 100,489,536 of record JAABKJ010075445.1, on the reverse strand, counting down.
GACATATACATACCCGGGCGTGCCACAGAGCCACATTCAAATTGTAACGTCTATAAAAGATACTCTCTGAAGCAGATACAAATGCCACATCCAACGGATTTAGTCTTCCGAAATATTGGCGAGGAACAAAGTATCTGCAACTAAGATGCTTGCCGTCACAATAGTATTCTATTCATTTTGAGTGGTTCATTGTTTTTATTATTCATTGCTTAAAGTGTACGCCCAACTACCACCTTTATGCGAGAAATTTATTTTACAAGTCGAAATCATATCCAAATTGTGTAGTTAGTCGTCGTAGGGTGAAGAGTCTATTTATAACGTCACTCCCACCAAACTTCGGTTGATGGAGGGGGGCTCTTGAGGACAGAACTGACTCTCCTTTTGATTTTTTTTCACATAGTGCGTCGTTTGTGTTAAAATTTTAATTTTTGTTTTTTTTTTATTTTGTAAGTGCTGCAACTCTGTTATTTTTTTTTTCATCGAAAAAAGGCATTAGGAGAAAGTGTTTGTCTTTCTGAGTACAACCTATGACCACGCAGAGAATTGTTGAATCTTAAAAACAAACTTGACCTTTAGTTTAGGACACTTAAAGGGTATACCAAAGGCCAATCTAATCGGTCAATTCTTTCGAAAGTTATCGTGCTGACAAAACAAAAATCTTCAGTCATAAATAAATCCACTCTCGCAAACATACACACACACATACATACAAATTCCGACAGACACATTAAACATAATTAAATTTTAACTTAAAAGATCGACTTTCAATTAAATGTATCATGCTCCAACCAGAAATGGCATGGTTAATTTTTTAACTGAAAAAATAGCTTTCAATGAAAAAAAAGTAATTTGAATAAAATAATCAAAGCCCCAATTAAAACAGATGTTTTTCGACTAAATAGTTGACTTTTAAAATAAAATATAAATTGTCATCCAAAAAGATTAATTTTTCACAAAAAAGACAAGGTGTTAACAATACATGTGAATTTCGAACTGAGAATGATAAATTTTCCGCCAAAAATAGTATAGTTGAATTTTCCGTTGAAGAAAATGTATTAAAAAAAAACGATTTTCGATACAAACTACTTTTGAGGTTATATAATCAAAAATGTCTTTTGGGGCAGGGTAAAATATTTGTTTTTTCATTAAACGAATAACATGTATTCAATTATTTGCTCAAAATACGAATGACCTTCAAAAGAGATATTTCTGACCTTTTGAAGGAAATATACGACGTGAGAAGTTTTTCAAATAATGGAAGAAAATCTCGAATTTTGTACCTCGACTTCAACTTGTGGCATGACCTAGGAAAATCGTAGACGACCAGCAAGGCTAGTTGACAGCAGTGATCGCCGACTGAAACTTGACATTCGAAACTTGGGATTTTAAGTCGTTTCTCGAGAACCCTTAATTTTCTGGAATTTTATTGGATTTAATCAATTATAAGGCTTTAAAGACTGTCGGAATCAAGTTCAGATATTTGAAGGGGCGACCGAAGTTATAACCCAATTTCTAGTTGATCGTAACATTTTGATCCTACTTCGGATCACAAATAATACTGTATTTTAGTTTTTCATGCTTTTTACAAATGCAAAATGTCTCAGGGACGAAATTCGTTTGAAAATACTGTTTGAAAATTCCGTGAGATTGGATGATCTCTTCCTGCGGGAGATTCTATTATTTCTTCTGGGGTCATGAAGTCAATCTCGCCATTGTACATGTTTATTTTTGCCCGGTCTTGAAACCCGGCTTTTATTTCAAACATTGCACGAAGTGTTCTACAATTCTCCACTATAGCAAACACGTCAACATGAAACGTTGATAATACACTTTGTTCTTCGGTTGGTATAGGCAGAAGGACATAATTTCTTCGTCTCAAATAAATTGGTTTATCGGGAGGAAAGGTGTATCTTCGAATTTTGAAATGACGGTTTGTATTTGTGTTGGGAATAACCCGAATAAATCTTAATTCTCTAAGTTTATATCCAAGTACGCGTACAGTAAAATTCCCGGCAGTAGGAGACCTGGAGCGGTCACGAAGAGGAGGCATGGCAGGAGGAGACGACCTGTCCGCAAAATGAGATCTGGCAGGATTAAGAGCCCGTTCGGCAGATTGATGCCTCTCAGGAGAATAAGAAGATCCGAAACGAGGAATAACAGGAATGGGTGCGTCAGTCGGTGAACGCTCAAACTGTGCACTTGAATCTGCAAGTCATTTTTATCTGAAGTACATAGAACATAACATATGTTCGTTGCGTAAGCGCGCTCAAACTTTTGGATTTCTATTAAACGATTAACAGAAACGAGCGTGGAGCGCGAGGTTTACATGATTATTAAACCAAATATCGAGCGCAAAGCGTGAGTGTCTTGATGAGAATGTATTCCTTAAGGTCGATAGAACCTTAAGTAAATTAGTTCTTCTTTTTATGTCATAACGATGAAGCTTACTAAGAGAGCATTTGCCGGCTAAGCGAGCAATAGCGAGTACACGAAGTGCGAAAACCTAGAGGAACCGAGCTTAAAGCGTCAGGCAAATACATTGTTTTTTGAACTTTAACCACCTTTTTAATTGGCAAATAGAGTTTTCTTCCAACTTTTCATGCTGTAATTTAGCACGTGACATATCTTTTTTATTCAATTTCACATTAAAATTTGGTATCACAGTGTACATTTTAAAGATATAGTCCGAAACCTTTAAATGCTCGCTAAACATCATGGCGGCGCCTAAACTTCCGCTCTTAAATGAAAAGGTCTATTGGCTTCCTTAGCTCGCCCCAAACACCCTCAAAGTCGTAACGACGGAACCTATCAGCGCGGACCACCAGCTGAATTCATGACGCCATCGGCAATGGATGGATTGCATCACCTAAAGAACCTTTATTTTTGACATTTCTGTGATAGTCGTCACATTACTGAAGGGGTTTTATAATAAATAACACAATTTTGGATGGCACATCTTATTCCCAGATCGCGTACAGTTGAGAGTTTATTGGAGCATGACGTGTTTATGTTCCGCGACTGTTTGAGCTGCCCTTCTAGAAATAATCAATTGAACACGATTCAGAACGATTTACAGTTGTCAAAACTACAATCGTTTCCAATCGTCCTAAATCGGTGTACCATTTGTTAATCGATTTCAATTATTTTCTATTGTGTATAGAGGTTATTTTTCCATTCCTAATGTTCCTAATTGTTTTCAATCGGGGCGGCAATTTAGGTGGTGACCGGCGTTTGTTTTCTCTGATTAGAAATAACCTAAAATAGAAGAAATTTTTCTTCGCGTCCTCGCTGTGCGTTGGGAATTTTTTAAATCTTTGTGGACAGTTTTTAAGTGTTTTTAAGATTACAAAGTGATATACATTGATGGTTTTTGAAATTCGCAACAACTGACTACTATAACCAGTGGCTAGAAGGAAGTCGATGGTGGGAGAAGAAAATAATTTCCGAATCAGATTTCAGACAGAAAAAAATCTTGAATTTCGAAATGCACAAAAAAGACACATTTTTTATATATTTTATTTTCAGAAATTGAAAATGCAATGAAGTAGGCACGAAAATTGGTTTGGAGAAATTCTTTTTATATGGCAGAAGAAATCCTGTGCACGTTACACCAGGGAAACAAATTTTTAGGAGCCATCTCAGACCATTAATTGTAATGAAATTATAAATGTTCTTATTCTAGGCCTGATATTATGTTAAAATAAATTTATTTTTGTTTTATCAATCTTAGGAATTATTCCTCTATAAATAACAAATACTTTCTAGGAATGAAAGAATTTTTGATCTCAAAATTTGTATTTATTAAAAATTAAGAAAATTCATGTTCAGACCTAATACGGCCTAGCACTCTTAGCTCGTGAAAATCATTGAAAGATTTATTTAATTTTTAATAAACATATGGCTTAAAATGTGTTGTTTCGAAGAAAGTAAATAAATGTTTTCAAATAATTCCCGCGAGACGAAAGTGCTGCCATCAAATTGCCGCTTCACAAACTCAAAATCCTGCTACCGATTGGCCCGATTGGGAACGATTGGGAATGATTGAAACTTTGCAACACTCAATCGTTTCCAATGGTGCACACACGACTAAGAAACACGAATCCAAACAATTCAAATTTCTTTCTATCGTCCTGAATTGTTTTTAATTAATTATTTCTAGAAGGGCTCTTATGACCGGTATATAAGTTTCTTTATGAAGCAAAAAAGGAGATTTTAAACATGCCGTTTTTGCATATCTTCTCAGTAAACTTGCTTCACAAGTATTTGTTTGATAAATTCTTAGATTAGGCTAATTTCTTTTACATATTAAATGTTCATTTATTGTTTTACAATTGTTAATTTTCTCTTTATCAGTCGGTATGTAACTGTCTTCAAAGTAAATTATTAAGTCATGATCGGAAATTAAGGAAAGGAATATTTTACCAAAGGAGGGTGCCAATTTTGGGCCCAATGCGTCCATATTTGAGAAGTGTATCACCCAGTGATTTTTGGTACGCTGCTTCCAAATATGTTCTTAGTTTTGCTGTTAATTCAGCGGTTTCAGAGATAAAGAGAAAACATTGTTATAACCTACTCGCAGGCTCTCTCGCACAAGCCCCTGCCAACGCGCTCTCCCCAATTCACCCACACAACCCTACTCACCTCGTAGGCTTCCACCCTCACACTCCACTCACACCTTCCACACAAGTTCTGTAAAATCCTTTCACCACCTGACACTGAACATGTTCTCACTTCCGCCATCAACATGCAAGTCCTGTCTATTTATGTATAGTAAAATTTCGGGATCAAAAAATTATTTTCAAAATAAACGTAACTTCTAGCGACAAAAATATTACAATTTTACTCCATTTTTTGGCGGAAAAATTAATTTGATCTATAAAAAACATTCAAGGCAATAAACAAGTTCGATAGTTGTTTTAATATTTTTTTAATTTCATCTAATCATCCAGTGGCAAAATTAATCTCTTTAGATTAAAATCACAATCTTTAGCACCCGAATTTTAAACTCTTTGATTTTATGAAATCAATCGAAAACTCGTTTTCTCTGCATTGCAAGAAAAGTCATATTTTTGTCTTAGTCTGGAATGATTTGTCTAAACTCAAATTTTACTTTTCTTGTGCAGAACAGGGGAAAGAAGTTTTGGCCTACACTATTCACTTATATTTGCAGAGTAGAATGCGACAGTTTGCTAAAATTTCTTTAGGTGTTTCCAAAAAAGCTAATTTGCAGAAAAAGAAATTAGCAAAATTAGCTTATACCTAATTCTAATTCGTAATTTATTATAAGAATTCGAAAAATAATTTACGATTAATTTGAGTGTTACCAAAGATAAAAATATTCGGTAATGGTCTTTCTTCAAGAGTGACTGTACAAATGTTATAATATTTTAGCTTCTTTTTGATTTTAAAACTATCACATGTTTTAAGAGTTCGTTATTTGTAATAGAAAATAATATTTTATGATGCATCATATTACTTTTTTGTAATATACAGATATAATAATTATCTTCATTATATAGTCGCATTATATTGTAAAACAGCAATATAAAAAAAATTGGTTCTTCATCACTATATTTAAAAGTGTTTGAATACCCGGGACTAATACAAAATAACGAAAAAGTAAATAAAAAAACCACGAATTCACGGAAAAAATGCCGAAATTATAAATTAACGACATATGAAATTGTTAAATTATAAAATAAATGAATTGTTAAATTCCCATAAATATTTCAATTCCTGAAATTCAAATTTGCCGGAAATTGAAGTTGCCGAAATAATTAATAATTTATTAATTAATGCTTCATTAAATTGTTTGTTTTATTTATAATGTCATAAATAGCTCATAAGTTACTTATCAATTAATTATGTTCGGCAGTTCTAAATTTCGGGAATTGAAATATTTGTGAGAATTTAATCATTCGTTTATTTTATAATTCGGTAATTTATATTTTCGAGCATTTTTTTTCATTAATTTGTGTATTCGTTATTTATTTTTTCATTATTTTTTATAAGTCCCGAATATCCATTTAACAGAAATAATCAGTAAGTACATAGTCTCATTTACTACGTGGCCATTTGCCACTCTCGTGGCACATTTTTTACATTGGGCAGTACAGTGGAAGCAGCCACCTGATATCACGTGATTCTAAAATTAATTTCTGACCTCAAAATCTGAAAAAGCTGCCATCGAATTTTACGCCAGCAATGGAAATCGATAACAAAAATTATAAAAAATTCCATGATTCACAGTAATATTATTTAATGTTAATGTTCATATTAATACCAAATAATATCTAAAAACATTATAACTTATAACTAAAAATACACTAATGTGATGCCAGGTTATACTAACCTCACTCAGATGCAGAAAAGTACCATTAAACTCCTTGCACTTCACCTTTACGACAAAAACAGCTTCATGAAATTTATAAGCTTTCAAACTTTTATATGCTTTTAAATAATTTATGGCTTAAGAACTGTGGGATTGAATAAAGTACGACAATATATTCACTACAGTGATCGACGGCACTGTACTGACATTTTCACTAAAATCTTCATCTTTCAGAGCATATACAGATCACAATTTTCGATTTTTTCAATTTTTTTTGTGTATTTGGTCTTCACATCTCCCGACAATTTTGCCAGATACTCATTCTGTATTTTCAAAAAACAAAAACAATTTTACAAATCTCCAGGAATACGTACAAAATATAGGGCTATACCGGCACTGTTATTACCCCAGAGGTCCCGCCATCTGCTGTTTGGCATAGTTTGCCCCGTGTCAGTATATTTTATGAAAAAAAGGTGGAAAAAGTGTTTTTGAATCATTTTAATATAAAGGCACAGTTTAATGTAGAGACACGTCTCGTCGCGAAGGCTTTTCGGCTGTGTATTATTCGTGTTGTGTACGGTGTGCGGTTGAATCAGTAGAAAAAAATGACATCGGCTCCCAGTAGGACCGCAGTCAATCCCATTCATGGCCACGTCTCACAACCGTGAGATGGGTGCAGTTCCAAAAACATAAATCCATGTTATCATTTTCAATGTTCTGAATCTACATGTTGTTTCAAATTTAAAATTATTTTAAAATTCTTTTATAACTTCTAAGTATCTTTTAAAAAGATTCGAATTTCTCCTAAAATTTTGAGAAACTCCTGCAAAATGAGAAAAATTACCTTAGAATCTTCCAGCACCATTTTTGAAAATTTTGTAAATCTTTTTAAATATTCTCTTACAATAATTTTTCCAAAAAAATATATATTTTGTTTCAACTTACCTAGCAATCTTAAGAAAATGTTTTTATTCTTTTGCTACATTTTTTGTTCAAAATGTGCAGAAATTTGTATTTGTTTAAATTAGGGCATGGCTGTTTGCACCGAAATTTCGATACGAATAGCCGGATTGTGTCAAAACACACACTTCGTTTGAATAATGTGAAATGATTTTCAAGTTTTTAATTAATTTTGAATCTTTTAAAAGCCTCTAATTACCTTTAAGAATTACCCGAATTGTTTTACAAATGAAAGGTGTTCAAAAATTATTTATACATAACAATTCAGCAATTTCACTTACAATTTCACTTACAAAGTCTAAGGCTTTTGAATTGTAACAGTTTAATTTTTAACGTTGAACTCTGGAAATTCTCAAATTTTAAACGGATTTTGAATCATTTTAACAAATCAATTATTGTGCAATTTTTATTACTTAAGTATAGTTCCATTTTTAAAATAATTAATTCATATTTACAGTTGATCAAATAAAAATGTTTTTTATAAAAAAATCTCAATTTCAAACGCAGTTTTCAATCATTTAAATCTTCAAAACTGCATTTTGAAATTCTTTAAATTGAAAATCAGCTTAAATCAAAAATTAAAAAATTAGTTGTTCAAAATCACAAAATCATGAAAATGAGGGTCTTTATACACCTTTTTTCGAATTAAAAATAGTGTTCAATTACCGTGTCATGAAACGAGTTTTTCCAGTGGGTTAAGTAACACCGGAAAAGATATTTAAAGCCACCCTTGGTTTTTCAAAAACACAAAATCCTCGAAATGACTGCCTTTATACATTTTTTCGAATTCAAAACAGTGTTAAATTACCTTGTCATAAAATAAGTTTTTTCAGTGGGGTAAGTGCTGCCGGAAAAGATATTTAAAGCCACCCTGGGAAAATTTCAAATTATTTTGAAAATATGTCTGTAATAAAATATTTAAAAAGATTTTGATCTATAAAAACAATTGAAAAATTATTCATTAGTAATGGCTTAAAATAAAAATAATTTAACTTCTAATCGAAAAAGTTTTTTGTATGAAATTGCCTAAAATTATATAATTTTGAAAATTTACAAATTTGTTGATCGATTCTTGAATTTAGAGCATTGACAATGATAGTGTGGATTTGTATATTAAAAATTAAAAAATTAAAAATAGTTTCATTTTGGGGTTCTAATTTGCGGTTTTTCTGCTTCAATATTTCGAATCTTTTAATTTTAATGACCGTGAAAAATTTGTGTTGACCGGGAAATGACCGGAATTTTTTTCTTCGTATAAAATTGCCACCCTGTAATAATTTTTATTTCGACAAAATGTGGATTGATTCGTTTTTCGATTGGATTTTCTTTGAAATCCCTGGAAATTTAATGTTTGCGGGTAAAAAAAGCCTCTAATAATTGAAACCATTTAACATTCAGAAGGTTTCACAATGTTTTAAAACAGGTGCAGAAAATAAGTTTTTTCTTAATTGAATTCTCAGTGCTTTGGGCGCCTAAATAGCCAGAATAAGAATTAAAGGTGACAAAATTCACTGTAAAATTAAAAAAAAATGATAATGTCTTATGTTGAATAGTTTCCGAGATATGACTTCCCAAATTGTGGAAAATAATAAAATATATTGCCTGGGTAATGACCGTTTGTAATTAATCATATTTTGCTCTTGCCGAATGCAGAAGATCAGACGATATACAGGTAGTCCGGGAATAGTCCTAATATGCCTATACTCTATAGTCTATAAGTCTGTCTATCATCCTATCTTTTTGGCTCGTCTATCGTCGTCTCTTCTCCACCCGATCCGACCCGACCCGACCGGAACCGAAGGCGAGTGAATGCGAAGAGACGGATGATGTTGGGGCGAAGGCAGAAAATGAAAATGAATCACTCAGTTCTTTTTCAAGATCAACCAGACCCTTGGTTTTTGAATATTTCAAATGTAATTATCCCACACAGAGTTGTTGACATTTTGAGATGAGGTGATGGTTTTGGCAACAAATTTGGGGGAAAAACTATATTCAATTACTTGAAATCATTAAAGACATTGAATCCAATATTTAAACAATACCTGAGAATAAAATTGATGAATTTAGATCACATTTTTTGGGTTTATCTAATGATTTTTTAAATAATGATAATCAATACTGTGCAATTCATGATTTATTGTAATCAAATTCTTTGAAAAAGTGTTAAAATATTATTATAAAATTCAGTGAAAGATCATTTTAATCAATCTTTGTAATCGTTTAAGCACAAAAAAGGACCCTTAAAGTGTCAGGAATTTTTAGTAAAAATAAAATTTTTGATTGTTTTTTCTTTGAACTTTCCTTCAAAACCATGAAAATTAATTGAAAATTCCCCTGGATGCCTAAAAAATTATTCAGAATCATCAGAATTGAGAGAGGTAAGAACCTTTGAAATATTTGAAAATTGTTTTAGTGAAAAAAAAGAAACATATATATTACCCCATCCCCACCCACCCAGTAAATAATCACACGAGGGGCAGGAGTAAAAAAATGTGTATTTAAAAGGAAAATTGCAGTATTTTTTTAAGCTTTTAGCATTAAACAGTTGTATCTCAACAGAAAATTAATTGATTTAAATTGGTATGAAAAAACTCATCTGTATCAAAGGCTTCAGGATTTTTCTATTTTCTTTCCGATCTCCAAATTGCACTTGACAGACGCGATTAACAATCTTTTATAACAATTTCTGTATACATAAACACTGTTTGAACGAAAACTAGTCAAATTTTAGAATTCAATTTTTGGTTTCTTTCACAGTTAAATTATGAACCAGCTCGTCCAAATACTGGCGCGAGACTAATTTTTTGTTTCAAACGACAAAGAAAGCCCATGTGCTGTGAGTTCGTTTCAAATTTCGTCGCTTTTCGACTTTAGGTATCGGCAGTTTTGAGTGATTTAAGAATTTTTCGGATATACTCTCCATAGTGTAAAAAAGCCAGGTACTTCTACCAGAAGTTGTGCACCATGTCCGGACCTGGAGCTTTCCAGTTGCTTGTTCTGTTCAAAACCGTTGAAATATCTGAAGCTGTGATGTTAGTCAGCTCCATTTCAGGGTTATTGCTAGCTCTTGACTTCTCTAGTTGGAGCCAGGCAGAGTTTAAATTGCTTCTGTTCGTTTTCTCCCGAACACCCGATCAATAGTTAGTTATGTCTTCCAATTGACGCATGTTGGTGTCTTGCTGGTTGTTTTGTTTTACACTCAGTTCACTATAGAACCTTCTTTCTTCTGCCGGAAAGTTTCGATTTTGTTGCCTTCTTGCACTACTTTTCTTGTACCGACGCAGTCCAGCAGTAAGAACATCAAGTCTCTGCCGTTGGGCGTCTATAATCTCATCCAATATTGCTGATCTTAATGTCTCGATGTAACGAGGGTGGATCATTTTAGTTATATTGTGCATCAGCTTTCCGGTTCTATTTCCTTTTTTATATTGTGTAAGTCGACTCAATTTGCACCTTACTTTGCTGACATCCATATCCAACCTGATCTTCCATGGTGGATCTCGCTCCCTTCCTGAAGCAAAGACTGCATTTGTAGGCCTTGTTCTGCGGCCCAACGCTCTAACGGTTGCCACAGCTGCACAATATACAAGAGTGTGCACCTCTAACGCAGTTTGTGTTTCGTTCAAATGCATAGGTAAAACGTTGCTGTTCAGGTGTTCTGTTAGAGTACGCATATCATTTGTGTTGTTCATCTTGTGCAGAGAACGCCTTTGTGTTGGTTCTACATGTCTGAACTCTAGTAATGTATGACCAAATTCCTTTTAAGGTGTTGTAGTTTTTTTGGGATTTCGCCGTTCAGATCATCGTTATTAATGTCCGGATGCGGTTCTAGTGGATCCGGCACTTGATGCTCATTATCATTAGCCTTCAGCTTCAATCAGGTCTTCGTTGTCCACATCTTTCAAGGGAAGTTCATCAAAAGGAAGCTGCTGTTCCATTTCCATTTAGATGGCAGTTATTTCAACAGCCGAAAGCAATCTGTTTACAGATATTGAGCGTTTTTGATCTGCTAGATTCTGCTGTTTTATTCTTGTGGCTAGTTCTGGGTACTTAAGTAAGAAGGGTCGATGATGTTCTCTTCTTACTCTTTGCCCACTCTTCTTTGCTCAAAAATAAAAGCGCATTACATCTCTGTTCATATGCTATGTCCATTTTAATCGCCTGCTTGGTTGTTGAGCCTCTGTTTCTGGCTCTGGTTGTATTAGGCCACCTACCTCTGGAGGATGTGGTGGTGCTGGATTATCACCAGGTTGAGGAAGAACATCAATTGCCGCTGCTTGTTCGTGTAACGCGGCTTCCTATTGCTGATGTTCATTGCTGTCATTTTTCCACGCCAAATCAACCTTTTGTTCAATCTCCATTGTTCCATCTTCTGAGATGTGTAGATTAGTCCTGATGTCCTGTACCTTAGCGATAAGATCTCTTATTCCGTCTCTCTCTATTTGAGGATACTTTGCAGCAAATTTCGTTCTAAAATTGTATCCTTTTCCGCGTGGGGTTTCAAACTTCGCAATTCGCTCCAGGTCCCCGGAAAACGTCCCAAAGGGCTGTACCTTTCTCAGCTCTCAACCAATTAAAGGAACGGGGGTGGAATTGAAGGAAACGCGGAAGGAAAGCGTCGTGGGTGGTAGAGAGGGGATATTGACTGTGGGACCTTGCCCTTATCCGTCAGCCGAAGATTTGCATTACCTGGACCTAAAAGGCGTCTGTTAGCAGATGTCGCCATAAAGTTTCGTTGGGATTCAGAGTGTAGCGGCTTAGAGCAATAGGTTTATTACTCCTATTGTTCAAGCGAGAAGTTCGCCCACTCTTTCAAGGATTAAAGCATACAGAGTGCCCCTTCCTTATTTGATGTTTATGAGTGAGGGTCCAGGGGTTTGAAAGACTGTGTTCTAGTTCGTGATCAAATCAAGGTTTTAGAGATTCAAGTTTTAAAGTGAGATTTACGGAAAAATTGGTGGAGAGTTTTCAAATTGCCAACCTTTGTTCATTGATATTTGCTTCTTACCCTACAATAAAATTAGAGAGCCTTTAGAATTCCGAATGTTTTCTCGAAGGCAGATGTCCCTCTAGCCAGTGAGAACCTGAAAGGACTCTTACAATATTCCTGTTATATTAAAATGTTTGAAATGCAAATAAAGATTTAAATGAAAAAAAATAACATTAACCAAGTTACAATTAAGGTTAGACAGTCCTAAATTATAGACAAAAATACGTATAAGGAAACACACGCACTCTTTCATTCGTTATTGGATCTTTCTGCATTCTCTAGGATCCTAAATATTCAAAAATGAAGTTAGGTTGAATGACACGCAGGGATTGATTTTCGAGGCAAAAAAACGTATGGGTGTGGCATGACGTCCTTCAAAATGTTGGTGACGATCCGCTCGGCTCGTAGAGCCCAGTATTCACCTCGCTTACATCTTTCGCGACCTAATAAAGCTAATAAAGATAATCGCGTGTTTAAGTGTTCCAATCAATTCTAGTACTTTTTAATGCAGTCTCAAGTGACTGTTTAAGTTTTTATTTCTTTTTTCAATTCAATCACGAGGTACTGTCTAATGCTTGATATTTTACCCTAGAGCGTATACAGAATGTCTCAGACCACCTGTCCACCCCTTTTAAAATCTAAAATACCTGATAAAATTGAAAATTCAGTACCTCCTAATAGTAAATAGACTGTGCCCGATCGATTGGAGGTATTTTCAACTTCCGGTTCCCACCGGGAGTGGCCTTTTCGGGCCGGAAATAATTTTAAAAAAATAGAATGACATATTTTTCTTTATTGATTTCGATTCTACGGTAAAAATTGAGTAACTTTTGTAGTAATTTTTTTTCTTCTAAATCCTCGTTTTCCACCTGAAAATGCCTACCGAAATGTTTCTGCTCCCCTAAGAAGTAAAGAATAGCATGGATTAGATTAAAGAACATTTGAATTTTATCATCACTTTTACCATTTTTAAACGAAAATGCCGGATTCGGTGAATCTCAGCAAGGCCGCGTAAAGCTTTGGCGCCGGTAAACTGTACCTCAGAATCACAGCTGATACTCTCGCTACAATCTGCTGCTCAAAATTCTCTCGATAAACGAAACGATGCCAATTAGAGAAGTTCAAAAGGCGCAGATCGTCAGAAAAAAATTAATAAATTTATTTTTCAAATAAATTTTACATTCCTCTTGCTCTATCAGTCTAAGGATATTCCGAAGTGTATCCCTGAAAATTTTATTTCAAAATTCTGTAAGCCGACTGACTCAGCACGAGTTGACGTGAAAAACAAACGACGGCTCAGTTAGACTTCAGAAAGCATTTTGGGGTGGAAAACGAAGATTTAGAAAAAAAAAATTTCACAGAAGTTACTCACTTTTTACCGTAGAGTCAAAATTAATAAAAAAAACATGTCATTCCCTTTTAAAAAAAATTTCTTTCGGTCCGAAAAGGCCACTTCCGGTGGGAGCTGGAAGTTGAAAACACTTCCATTCGATCCGGCACAGTCCATTTATTATAAGGAGGTACAGAACATTTAATTTTATTAGGTATTTTAGATTTTAAAAGGGCTGGACGGGTGGTCTGAGACGCCCTGTAAAAAACCCTACATCCTAGTTGTTTGAGATTGCAGAAAGATTTTTAGTGTATTTTATAATGCTTAAATTCTGAAATTATCTCGGTTGATAACAACGATATCTTTAAGCAATGATTTGATCAAAACGCGAGTGTTGCATAGCTTTTGATATTAAAACCTTCGTTGATCAAAAGTGGTACATGTGTCGCAGTTCGGAAATACGTATAGTACTTCACTGCAAAACGGTAGCTATCGAAAACAAGAAAATATCTACTACAGCCTCGGTGGCGTAATTGGTTAACGCTCCACTCATGGATAGTGGCGTTCCCGGTTCAAATCCGGGCTGAGGCAACCCTTGGTACAGGGACCCTCTATCCGCAACCCGAGGAAGCGTTCGGTGGCTTTGTCATAGGCCCTTCAGTTCTATGCCAAAGGAATAGAAACCGAAACCGAATGGTAGCAGAGCGTATATATATATATATATATCAATACCCCAGCCCAACACAGCGGTCATAAAAGTCAAAAACTTGAGTTTTCTTGAGTTCCATCACTTTCCAATGGTATGAAATAAGTGTTATTAAAAGTTCCACATCCAGAAAAAAATTTACTTTTTCACGTTTGAGAGTTTTTTTCACATGAAGAAACGTTTTAGAGAAAAATAAAAAATGTCTATAAAATCAAAACCCACGAGTTTGAAAAAAGTATTTATGAACAAAGAGTTAATAAAATATAATAGCTATTTCTAATCTTTTAAATATAACTTTTAAAATTCAGTAAAGTCTCCAACATTTCAGCGTCCTTGAAACGTAGCGATTCGTTACTTTCAAGGCTGGAGGGGCACCCACCTCTATCGCGATTGGGCAGGTTCTTTTCATCAAGCGACGTTCATTGGCTACCCGGCCTTGTATCACTGCGCTTGTTCCGATCAAACTTTTTCAACTGCGCATGTGCCGAAAACCGCAATCAATTTGAAATCAATAAATATGTACTATCAATTATAATACACACAAATAGACCCGACATTCCTAGAACTGCTGGCCCACGCAGTTTTTCAACTCAAAGGGCGAGACACGGTTGCGACTCTAGCCTCGGAAGGGCCGAGTGCGCGAGTAGTCAGTCGCGTATATTACGCAATATGATGAATTCCAAGTGAAAACGGTTCAGACGGTCTCGGCTTATTGCGCAGTTGAAAATGTCGCGGCCCGTTAGTCTGGATGCATGCCATCAGTGTTTTTCAAGTGTCTTCCAAGTGTTTTTGTTGGCGTATGACAATTTGCCAACTAAAAATCAATGTTATAGAATCAAAAAACGACTCAAATATTTCCCGGAATAGTGAGTTTTGAGGCATGACGTCGATAGGTGGAAATTCCAGCCGTCCGGAAGGTTAGTACATGGTTCTGCAACTGCACACGACTTTTTGGAGAAAATCTCCGTAACGTGAAGGTAAGTCATAAAGGTCTGCATAGTAATCTTTTCAAGTGTAGAATGCATTTGCGCAATTCTGTTTCTTCGTCCCTTTATCGGTTGAAGACCTTTCAGTTTCACGAAATACAAACAACTGTCCGAAATTTGAGGGTAGAGTACCACTAACCGGACATTTAGGATATTTTATTTTATTTCGTGAAACTAAAAGGTCGTTAATCGACAAATGAATGGAACATATCTGAGAAAATAGATTCTACACTTGAGAAATATTTCTATTTGTACATTTATGACTTTCACGTTTACAATATTTTCTCGAAAACGGCGTGTGACGTTTTCCCATAACGTCGTGAAACAATACTCAACTCAATTCAAGGTTTCCCGCTCTTCAGGCCTCTTTTTTCGTTGGTCAGTCACAGACGCGGAGGATAGTGTACACTGTACAGGGACCGTGGTGGGAGTTGACAGAACTGCGCAATTTTAAATAAATGTACACGGGGGGCTTGAAATGTTGGGGTCTTGAAATAATAGCGGCTTGAAATGATGGAGACTTTACTGTACTTATGTTTTAACGGGCGAAAAAGGTAAATTTCCAAAATTAGAAAACTAATTTTTTTCATCGATTTTTTCAGTTTTATTTATTTCTTAAACGATTGAGTTTGTAGAAAAGCGAGATATAAAAATATAGTGGCCTTAACATAAAAGACAACTTTTGTGTATATGGTTTCATTATGGCCTAAAAAATTGGCTATTTTTGACTTCTCCTACTTTCAAAGTAATATTATTTGAAACTGCAAATGTTAAAAATTGAATAATGCGGATATCTAAAATTTGGATTTCGAACAATTAAAGAATGAGCAAAAAATCAACAACTTAACTTTAAGTCTCCAAGCATAGAAAATTGGAGAATTTTAGCTTTTAAAATTTGAATCAATGAAATTTTACTTTTCACCAGTGAAAATCCTTAATTATTTGGTTGAGCGACCCACTTATAACTCATTCAGATTTAGAGAAAGGAGCCAAATGTTTGAAAAGTTCCGAACAAAAAAAATCAAACATCTAAAAACGTTAAAAGATTAAAAAATTAAACTCAATGAGACTGATATTATTTAAAAACGTAATCTACCATAGCTGAGCAATTTGAAATGAAAGATCTAAATAATAAAGATTTTTAAAATTAAATGTTTCAACCTAAATAATGTCACATTTAAAGCATTCTGCATTGAACATCTGAAAATTCTATATCGATGCCTCCATTCAATATGAGTCTATCTGCTGACAGCGCCGTGTATGAGACTATGCGCTGTGTATAAGCATAGGGAATAGATTGTCATCATCAGACAATTCTGATTCAGAACTGTCACCATCTGATGAACTATCTCCATCAGAACCAGAGTTATCTGGACCAGGTATTAGTATATGATCCTTATTTTCATCAGAATCTGATTCTTCATCAATCAATTCGCTGTAATTCCTTTTTATGCCTCTCCGCTTCGACATTTTTTCAATTCAGTGAAAAAAAATCAAGGTCAGTCAAACTTTCCGTAGTTGTAAGGCCTACAACTGACAACCAGTTGTGTTTTTCCCATTGATTTACGGTTTTATATATTGATTAATAAAATTAAATAATAGTGAATGCATTGAAAAAGTCAAAATCCAATTTATTTGAAGAACCAATTCGATGCAACAAATGTTGCGAAATTTAGATTGTCAGACCACCTATGTATGGATGACGAGTTTCTTCGACACGATTAACTATCCAGGATTTCTCTCCCGTATATATTACTGTGATAACTGAATATTTTCTTTTTGTTTTTTTCACCAACTCAGCTTTTATGAAAATTTATTTTTTCAGACCTTTTTAACCAATACAGGCTTGCACGCTGATCGAAGCGCGGAAACGTCGGACTTTTAGATAATCGGGAATCATTTTTACATTTGACAATTTTTTTCGTGAAAACAATGTACTTATCAAAAGAATGACTAAGAATAAAAAGTTATTAGAATCAAGCAAAGAATTGACTTGAATTTTTTCGAAATATTTTGAGCATTTTTAAAAATTTTTTTTAAATTGACAATTTGCAAAATTTAAAAAGTTGCCTAAAACTTTCCGAAAAAATTCTGACGTGTTTTATGAACAATTCTAAGAACTTTTTCTTCTCTTCCACTTTCCCGAAAAATTCATACTTCTTGATAAAAAAATTCATGAATTTCTTCACAAAAATTTCGTCATTAAGTCGCCATTTTGGACAGACTAAGATAAAAAATCGATCTCGGAATCATGTCTTCTGAAAGCTTAGACATTTATGCCACGGGTTGTTGAGGTCCCAAATGGATTGCAGACCGAGAACCATTCGGAAAACTCGATTTTATACATTTTTTGTTGTTGAAAAAATCGTGTTTTTGTTTTTGTTTAAACGATATTTTTTCATAATTATCAACATTTTATCACATTTTAGAGTACATCACTGGAAAGGTGAGACCTTGAGCTTCAAAAATATGTACTTTTTAATTTTTTATACCTGGAATCGCATGAGTTATAATTGCAGAAAGAGCGGTGTACCGGGAGGGGCGTTCTGGGCCGAAACGGGTTAAATTCGTACTTGTCAACTTCAAACGCTTCTAATTTTAAATTATTTACTTAAAGAATTTTATTCTGAAATTATTCCATAATCGTTCAGAAATAATAATAAAAATATTAAAAGGCTTTTATTTCTGAGTCTGTAACTTTAAACGATTAAAATTAAAAACCGAACAATAATTTGAAATGTTTCTATCTATTACTGAATGCTTTCTGTGCAAAAATTTTCTGTTTCGAGCGGTTTTTATAATAATTCAACATTAAGACTTCAAACTTAAAATCGCGTTAATATTAGGGTTTTCAATATCAAACGAATTTGCAAAATCTTACAGGCTTGAATTTAAAAATCTTGATTTTTTTTTAACATGGAAAGCTTCAAACGTAAAATTCCTGAACTATTAAGATTTTCCTCTTGAAACTATTCAATTACATTATTTTGAAATTATTGAATTTTCAAGGAATGAAATTGTGAATTGCAAGTATCTAACGTATGAATTTTCGATCTAAAATTAATGGATTTTGAAAGTTATGAATTAAACAATTACAAATTTCAAACTTAAAAACGATTTTATTTCACATGATATAAAGTGATGTTTAAAGCAATTGTATAAGTTTTTCGACTAAAACTGAATTATAATGAAGAGACGAGCAGAAAAAATAAATAAATGATTCTAAAAATCAAGTATCTAGTAGCCGAAAAATCTAAGCTCTTATTATAAACAACTTCTATTGCATGTGAAGGAAACGGAATACTTACTTTGACTTGGATCGCGAGCGACTGCGTTCAGGGGATTTGGTTTTAGATTTTGATTTAGATTTTGAGTGAGCCCTTGATTTGGAGCGGCTGCTGCGGCGACTACGACTTCTAGAGCTGCGACGACTCCTAAGAGAGAAAAATATTCATGATAAATATATAATTATTTTTAAACCAACCAACCAATTTTGAGCGCGCCTATGGCGCGCACCTGTTGGATCTCGCGCTTCGCGCTCGATAATGTAATCACCTCGCGCTACGCGCTCGGGCACATTTGCCTTACGCTTTAAGCTCGGTTCCTCTAGGTTTTCAAACTTCGTGTGCTCGCTATTGCGCGCTTTCCGGGCTAATACTCTCTTAGTAAGCTTCATCGTTATGACCTGCTTTTGTATAGGTAAGAATTTTATCTGTTATTCAGTTGAAAGTAAATTATATTGTTTTTCCAATTATTGATATCACTAGAACTGAAGAATATTTTTATGTACCTCTGTTTATATTAAATGCGAAATTATATACTTTTCTTCGAAAACTTTCAAGAATCCGAATGTCGAAAAATAGTTCGAGTAACCAGAGGTAAAAGTCAATACGCATACAAAATTGTCGCTTCGTTATTGAAACAACTATACTATTAATAAAGTTAATGTCTCTAAACTGTTTTCACCACCAAGAAGAAAGTTATTGAAAGGTAAGGACAATAAAAACTTCTGACAATACGTTTCAATACGTTTTATTTTGCGCAAATCAAATGATAATATTTTCTGGTTGAAGAAAAAGAATTAAAAAATTTCAATTGTACTTCCCTTATACGACACAACGAAAATATCTCGTATAATAAAAAATATATGAAATTTTATATCAAACAAAATATGAATAATATAAAAATTTTGGTAAGCAAAATAAAACAAAAAAAATACTCTTTTAAAAACGCTTCACTTTTAGAAGATCTTTTTAGAAGATATTTTTAGAAGATCTGGTAACCTATAGATAATGAGTTCTAGGTTAGTATTATTTGATATTATATTCCATTCCAACTGTAATGAATATTTTAATATTCAATATTATTCATCGAATCATGGCTTTTGTATACACTTTACCTGTCTATATAAATGTATTTACACTTTATATCTCTTTCATTATTCATCTCATTTTGGCTAATGCCTTCTAGAATGGAAGTCAAATAAAATTATTCATTTCTCCCGATAATACTGAATAACTCGAAATCTCGAGTCATTTTTATGCTCAGATGCACAGTTATTCGAGCATCATCATTCAAATTTTTCCGTCGAAATCGAAGAAATTGTTAGGAAGAAAGAGAACGTTTCTTCTAATACGTTTAATTTTCAAAATTCAAGTCCAAATATCTTCCAGTAACAAAATAAAAGTGTTTTAATAATTGTTCGGATATCCGAAACAAAATAAAATTCTCTTAAAACTTAGATACATTTTCAGAAACAAAACTATGACATTGAAATGGAATGGTGAAAATTGTTACGCCTGAAAATCAGTCTGCAATTCATCAGTGCATAAGCCTCGCCACGTCTAGAGAATTGGTTAAACATCAGGATGGAAAGTATGTACAAGAATTTTGTACTGTGTAAAGTCTTTTCCTATTTTGTTTGGTTTTTACAAATAAGGTTAAATAATTTTACAATTTTTTCATCACGAGCAAAAAGAAACCTTCTTCTAATATTTTTGTTAGAGAACAAAAAGTAAAAGCAAAATTATAATAATCATATCTTTCAAGTTTAAAAAAGAACGAAACTTCTTGATGGATCTGTATTGCAATGAGCTTTTCTTCAAATTTGTCTTAATTTTCATAGATACAGACAAACTCCCAGTTTTACAAGTTATTGGTATCAAATAAAATTGAGCGCTTCTTCTAAAATGTCTTTCTCTTCAAAGAGAAATGAGATATCTTTCAATTTCATTTTTAAAAAGAGAACGAAAGTTTTCAATTTTTATCTCGTTTTTCGGTACATGTTGAACATTGCTTCGAAATTGGCCTAATTTTTAGAATGAAAATTGAATTATCTGAATTTACCATTATTTTTCTCAATGAAAAATTTCATTTAATTGTTTATTTCGCTTTCAGAAACAAATATAATGAAAAAAAAGTTAAGGGGAAGGCGTCCAACACAGATTATCCGGGTGTTTAGAGAATCGAAAGGTGTAACCAATAAATTATACAATGAAATGTGTCATAATCACTGAATATCTATATGGTTCCTCTGTCATATATTATATTATTATATTATAGCCTAATAAACATCTTCATATTATTATTATTTTATTTATCGATTTTATTTTATTTTGTTCAACCTCGCTCTCGGGTTAAAAAGAACTCGGTTTTCCATCATAGCCACGGACTAAGTCAAGTGACTGTTGAGATGAAGATGTAATTAGCTAATTGAATGCGTCGTATGAAATCATTTGTGATGATGTTGTAGGTAGAAAATTAGGAGCACGGTGCAGTTTGCAGTTCTTCTTTTACCGCTGTTATGCGTACACAGCGGCCGCGAGTGTTGGAGGTGACAATAGTCGCCTCTGGATGCTTTCTCAGAGCTATCATGTTATTATTTCATATATATACAAAATTTGGCCCGCATATTCACCTCATATTTAAAGTCGGAGACGCCCATTCCGCAGAAGCTGGTGTTAGGACGCACTATACTCCTGCCGAAAAAAGGCGACTTGTCCAACCCCGAGAATGACAGGCCAATAACTTGTTTGAACACACTGTATAAGATCTTTACAGCTGTCCTAAACAACAGGATTGTTCGGCGAATTTGTAAATAGTAAGGATAAGATTGTATAAAATATGTAGACGGAAGGATTGGAAGAAATGGAAGTCATGTAAACCCTCAGGGACACATTATGAATAAAGAAGAACTCATTATTGTATCACATACAATAAATTGTAGACTTGTTGTACATATTTGTTGTTTTGTAACATACAAGGAATATATGGAAATGGCTTTTTCGTGAAAACAAAAATACAAAAGTTTACTATTAGTAGAGAGAAAATTATGATTTGTATATCATTAAGGAGGAATGTAAGTTTCTCATTGAAAATATCAAAATGTGCAAACAGTTGGAGACATTTAAAACTCATCTGCTCTTATTCGCAAAGATTTGTTATTCCTAGATATCGAGACAGTGCCTTTATGCGGGCTTTTTAGAATAATAAATCTTTGCGAATATGGGTAGATGGTTTTAAAATATCTCCAAAGGTTAGCAGATTTGGACATTTTCAATAAGAAATTTACATTTGTCCTTTCAATATACTCAAATCATACTTTTTTCTCTACTAATAGCAAACTTGTATTTTTCTTTTAACAAGAAAAATAGAAATTGTTCAGAAGTAAATTAGTCGTTCCTTTCTGAAGGCGTTTTTAGATTCTGGGAATGCGAGTAATATTCTTGTTATATAAAGCGAGAATAGGGTGTTCAATACTTACCTTATTTATACGATTCTACGTGATACGCCATTTACATATTTTCCTTGTGCGTAACAACACAACAAATATGTGCAACTACAATTCTATAATTTTATAAATATGGTATATTAATGAGGTATACAAATATTTTAATTTGTGCGAGGGGTTCACAAGTCGACCGATGGATTGTACATTGATTTCAAGTGATTTCAGTATTCAACAATAGCGAGTTCACAGCGGCATCCTATTATCACCTATAGACTTTTCCTCTTCCGAGACCACGTTTTTATTCTAAGAAGAAATTAATTATTGATTTCAAGTTCAGTGATATTATCGCATTCGCCAGTCATTCGAACTTGTCAATAAGCAAACAACAAAAAATTAGAAAATCGCTACACTTTTCCACGCTCACTTCTGAGCAGTTGTCTTTTTTTTTTGTTTAACCAGAGACTTACCCAATGTTCTTCCATCGCGAAACCTCTTCTGGGGACCAGAAGATTTTCAAATTTCGTTTTGAAAATTCTTATTACGATTCACATTTCAGAAGGCCCTACAGTCTCATAAAATACTTATTTCGAATAAAATATTGTACATCACTCGGAGCGTGAGACAGGTCCTCACGAGGAGCTCAATGTTCGCAAGGTCGAACATTGATCTCCTCGTAAAGACATGTCTAACATTCCTTGTGATGTAATATACACTGGAACCGCGTTTATATCTGCTCTCACTTATATCTGCTCTCACTTATATCCTCTCCCGCTTATATCCCTGCTATAGCTCTGATTTATATCCGCTTGGCATCCACCACCTCGCAGTGCAACGTGCCAAGGCGAAAGTTTCGGATAGGAATTCATTCCGAATTATTCCGAAATCTGCATCCGACCCAACCAGAATCAATCCGAACCAATCCAAAAAAAGTTATACATTTCGTTCAATCCAAATCGGTTGAAAATTAATCCGACTCAATCCGAACCAATCCGAACCAAATTTTCAATTCGAGTGAATCCGAATCAATCCGAACTCGGATTGATATATACCGAATTTTCAATCCGAATGAATCCGAGTTCGGATTGAATATGAATTCATTCGGATTGAAAATCGGTTTAGTTCAATCCGAGTTCGGACTCATTCGGATTGAACATTTGGTTCGGATTGGAAGTTCGGATTGAATCGGATTGAGTCGGATTAATTTCTAACCGATTTCGATCAAACGAAAATGAGAACTTTTTTCTGATTGGTTCATATAGATTCGTATTGGTTCGGATACAGATTTCGGAATGATTCGGATTGTTTCGAAATGATTGGGAATGAATTTTGTACGCCCTTTGGTATGTCTTTTGGTTTTCTTTGGTACATCGTTTCTGATGTCATTTCCGATTTGAAGAAAACTGTTTAAAGATGATTTTTTTTTAGATTAACATTTAATAGGTTGGTAGATAGGTCGGGAAGACGTGTAGCGAATTTAAAGAAAACACAAGCTTTGAGCCCACTGGCTCTCTAATACATATAAGTTTCTTGGGCATATGTATACATGGTTGATAATAAAGTCACGACCTTTGAATATTAGTATAAAAATCTGAAAAAATCTGAGTTTTAAATTTGAGACTTTTAAAGAACAAAATTCATACGCGACAGAAATGAATAATCAATGAATAGCGTAAATTTAATTAGGAATAAGCATTTTTGCCTTAAAATGACCTTGAGCGACCTTTGAATGTTATTGCGACAATCTGAAAAATATCTGAGTAAGAGAGGTGTGAGGGGTAAGGATCCCGCTGGAAGGGGAAGGTAACCCTGGTAGCTTGCGCTCGTTTGGTCATCGCCCAAAAAAAGTAACCCCTTGTAATTTGATCGCCTTTCCGCAGGCCAGGCAAGGGATAGAATCCCTTGCTGAAGTACAGCAGTACACTGTCAACTGTACTTTTTATATTTCTTTGTTTTCGTTTTTTTTTAACAATTTATTGACAAACAAAATTTTCATTTTGTATATTTTGATAACTATTCTATCTGTCGGCTTTGTTTTTTTGGTAACAAAAAATACGACGTGAAACAGTTAATTATAAGTACATACTAATGAAGCACAAAAAGTGTGGTTCGCATACATAATGTTTGTAAAGAAATGAACAATAATAAATTGTCTAAACAATTTACTTTTTTATAGCAACTTTCTCTTAGTATATAGTTAGAAGGTCGCAGTTTTTTCAAAAACATTGCACTTTTTGTCCAATTTTCAATTGGAGGGAATTTATGTTAACAAACATAATTGTTTAAAAAAGGTCTTATTATTCCTAATAATGTTCTCTCAGGATAATGCTGGAAAATTGCAGTTTTTAAAAAAATTTCAACTTTTTGTACAATTTTTAATAAGATTGAGGTCAATAATTAATTGAATTAAAACAAAATTAATTGTTCAAACAATTTATTATTATTGAATAATGTACTTTCCACTTGCAGACAGTTAATAATTAATTAAATGCATCCGAAATAATTATTTAAACAAATTATTATTTTTCATAACTATCTTTTTCTTTATTGATGCTACATAGTTGCGGCTTAGTAGACTCGCTCAGCTCCGAATTCCAAAAAGTTATTGTTCTTGGTTCAGAAAAAAATCTCAGTATTGTCGATTTTTGTATAGATATTGGAAATAGCCTTAATAACAACATGTAAAAAATCTAAAGTTCTCAGACTTATATGTAACTGGAAAAATGACAATTCTGTTGAGTTCGTCAGCGTATTTCATAGTAGACACGGTCAGCTCTGAATCCCAAAAGTTATTCTTCTTGGTTCAAAAAAAAATCTCGATAATGTCGATTTTTGTATTGATATTGCAAATAGTCTTATTAACAACATGTAAAAACTCTAAAGTTCTCAGACTCATATGCAACTGGAAAAATAACAATTCTGTTGAGTTCGTCAGCGTATTTCATGGTAGACTCGATCAGCTCCGAATACCAAAAGTTATTGTCTTGGTTTAGAAAAAAATCTCAATAATATAGATTTTTGTATAGATATTGCAAATAGTCTCATTAACAACATGCAAAAAATCTAAAGTTATCAGACATATATGTAACTGCAAAAATAACAATTCTGTTGAGTTCGTCAGCGTATTTCATAGTAGACTCGGACAGCTCCGAATCCCAAAAGTCATTGTTCTTGGTTGAGAAAAAAATCTCAATAATGTAAATTTTTGCATAGATATTGCAAATAGTCTTATTAACAACATGTAAAAACTCTAAAGTTCTCAGACTCATACGTAACTGGAAAAATAACAATTCTGTTGAGTTCGTCAGCGTATTTCATGGTAGACTCGGTCAGCTCCAATACCAAAAGTTATTGTTCTTGGTTTGGAAAAAAATCTCAATAATATAGATTTTTGTATAGATATTGCGAATAGTCTCATTAACAACATGCAAAAAATCTAAAGTTATCAGACTTATATGTAACCGCAAAAATAACAATTCTGTTGAGTTCGTCAGCGTATTTCATAGTAGACTCGGACAGCTCCGAATCCCAAAAGTTATTTTCTTGGTTCAGAAAAAAATCTAAATAATGTAGATTTTTGCGTAGATATTGCAAATAGTCTTATTAACAATATGTAAAAAATCTAAAGTTCTCAGACTTATATGTAACTGGAAGAATAACAATTCTGTAGAGTTTGTCAGCGCATTTCACAGTAGACTCGGTCAGCTCCGAATCCTAAAAGTTATTGCTCTTGAATCCGAAAAAAATCTCAATATTGTCATTTTCGGTATAGATATTGCAAATAGTCTCATTAACAACATCCAAAATATCTAAACTTCTCATACTTATATATAACTGGAAAAGTAACAATTCTGTTGAGTTCGTCCGCGTATTTCATAGTAGACTCAGTCAGCTCCGAATCCCAAAAGTTATTGTTATTGGTTCGGAAAAAAATCTCAATTATGTCGATTTTTGCATACATATTGCAAATAGTCTTATTAACAACATGTAAATAATCTAAAGTTCTCAGACTTATATATAATTGGAAAAATAACAATTCTGTTGAGTTCGTCAGCGTATTTCATATTAGACTCGGTCAGCTCTCAATCCCAAAAGTTATTGTTCTTCGTTCCGGAAAAAATCTCAATAATGTCGATTTTTGTATAGATATTTCTAATAGACGGGAAATACGAAATAAAAGAAAATTACGTATATAGCCCTGCAAATACCTCAAAATATAATTTTCAAGCTCAAAACTGATAAAAATCATGTTTTTAAAAAGAAAAATAATCTGTTAGCATTTTTCTTTCATGAAAATACGGTGAGCGTAGATCAAGTCTTTTCGGTATGAATAGGAACAGCCTAAAACACCTAATATTAATTTTGAATCATGCGTGGAAAATAATCGGTATTTTATTTAAATAACAAGAATTGTGTATAATATATATATATATAAAACATTATTTCTGTGACCATTCGCAGGGATGCCTACCTGCCCCCACGAGACGTTGAAAAGGGGTGGGGTTCGACCAACATTATGTCTGTGATCAGTCACAGGGGTGCCTTCACGATTCCACGGGTCGTTAATCGTAATTCTTAAGTCTCAAATCGACGATAAAGTGTAAGATATACATAGAACGTTCCATCCAAAGAGTCAAATGTCTTACAATAAAATATGTGAAAGTCCTTTCCGTATGCTTCAAATATTCTTTTTACCAGTACCTATAGTGTTTACACTTCGGAAAAAAGCGTAATTTTTGCTAGTTTTAACAATGAAAATTATATTTTCAGTTATTTTCATGTCCATGTTCACAATCAACGCATCGAAATACATCATTATACGAGCTTTCAAAAAATGTTGTAAACATAACATTTTTCTTTTTGAAAACGTGATTTTTTCAAGTTTTGATTTTGAAAATGTTTTTTTTTTTTGCTATTTTTATGGCCATATTCGTAATCATTGAATGAAAAATACATCGCGACACGCTTTTTAGAACTTCCCTAATGAAAAAGAAGTATTGTTAATCAAGTGTGACCACTGACCAGCAAAATTTGATTAAATAAAATTTAATGTTCATAGTATAAAAGTTTAAATTTAATACAACACACAACATTTCATTACGACAATAATTTCTCATATAGGCAGTAGATACTGTTTAAAATGTAAATGTATGAAAATACCAAAACTTTTTACAAAATAATCTGAAATAATTATTCAAACCTTTTGATACTTAAAACAATTTTTAGATGTATTTAAATTTCAACTGCAAATTGTGTCCTACAAAGTAATGTAGCTTTTTGGGTTTTGGTTTTATCAAAAAGTGGTATAAGAGTTTTTAATATAATTCGTCCGGGTGTGGGGACGGGGGGCAGAACTCGGATTAGAACTCTTTAAAGTATCATTTTTTAATTCAAAATTTGAAACTTTTGTAAGTCTCACAATTTTTTAATTCATGATTTTTGGGTCACTTGAAACTGCTGTTACTTTTGGGATTTTGGTTTGATGGAAAAGTGTTATAAAACATTGCCTTATTTTTTTCATAATTTAAAATGATGAACGTAATTAAATGTTCTGAGGCTAACCAGACTCATCCACAATATGCCAATTTTTGTAATTACGAGTGCGTCAGAATGGGTACTAAGAACTCAGGTATAGCTGCGCACACATTCATGGGGAGATGTTCGAAATTTAGGCTTCTTAGTGCTTCCTCAAGTGATGCTGACTTAGTGCACCAATAAAGGAATTGGAATTTTGAACACATTTTTGTATTCAGCATCTTAAATATAAATTACATGCAATAATAGATTTCACTATGAAGGCATGAGAATGGCAAATGGATAAGAGCCAACAATGAAATTTTAGATGATGCAAAAAAAATGTTCTACGTTAGGTTTCAATTTTTAAAATATAAAATTTAAAATGAATTATGAAAGCATATGTTTCTAAGATTTCCAAATTGAAAATTTCATAACACTGAGAGAACATATTTTGTGCGCGGAAGGGAGGATTTTTTTACAAAATCACTGAAATATAAGAAGAAATTCTTCGAACATGGTAAATATGTCGAGTAAATTTAGCTGTAAAATGAAATTTTACAGGATAAACAAAAAAAATTTCTGGGGTAGGTTTCAAGTTTTACAAATTTTTGATAAAATTATAGAAAATTATGTTCCCCCAAGAACTCCAAATTGGGGGTCTAAAAAGATTGGAACATTTTTTCTATGTATGAGGGTATCAGCGAAAAAGGCCCTTATTCAGTTTTCTATCTCATACATTTTGAAACTGCGCATTTTTTACAAAATCACCGAAATATAGTAAGAACTTATTCAGGCATGTTAAATATGTGCACAATGTATGTATCCTATTGTATCATAGAAAAAACTAAAGTTAAATTTTTTTGAATGTAAACTTTTCCGCGGTTAAAGTTTACATGCTATTTGGCGAAAGATTATCCTACGATGGAATAGAAGCTGTCGTCTGCTACGCCCTTAGCAGCAATGGAAAAACGACAAAGTATGAGTGAATTCGAGCTATAAATCAGGACACCAGATTTGAAACAACTATTCGCTTACTTAATTACTTGAATAGAAGAAGGCAAGCTTGCTTCTTTTAAAGCTTCCTTAATTGCTTCACAGTAAATGTGGATTTGTAAAGGTTCACTTTTGTCCATTTTAACTTCGAATCTTAAATCAGCGCCCAGTCTCAAATAACTCTGGAACAATTCACGTTTTACAGAGAGCGATTCCGTGATATTTTCAAAGTTACGTAGAGCACGAATAACTCTCTTAAAGAAAGTGTGTTTCGTCTCGAAACGCAAACTCCAGACCTTCATAGGAGGACAAAATTTCACAATTAAATCTGGATAATGGTGCATATAGTGATGTTTTGGATGCAATTTAATTTTTGGAAATGTACATTTTCTTAGAGAAAGATATTCGTTGATAATAGCCTGTAAGTATTATTAGCAGGCTTTATAGACTTATGGCGCGCATATTTTCTCTGTTCTTCGGTGAGCAGGACAAGTTGCCATACGTCATCATCAAAGTCTTTGACTTGATCAAGAATGAGTATTGGAAATAATCTCAGAAATTGCCATACTTGACAGGCTCCACCTAATACTTTTTTAGCAGTACAACGAACCTTACAAGGTTTGTCCTTCATGTCTTCGACTGAATATGGGAATTTCAATATTCGATCATTTGAAGCATTAAGCGGAAACGACCCCTCCTTAATGAAGTAATCCACGTATAGTTGCAAGTCATATGCTATCACTCCTTCAAAACTATCATGACCCCAACAAGGAGGCAGACCGGGATTGCATACGTGGAAATCAGGCAATTCATTGAAAACTGAGTTCAATTTAACACCCTGGTATTCTTCCAGACAATCTTTTTCAATTTTTTCAGTGCGTTTTTATATGATTCGATATTTTGCTCTTCATAATTTCCAAATTCACCATTTTTAGCATCGAATAGATCACGCCTAATCAGACAGTACCTAAAAAAATATTTAGAAGTACTGAAGTTCTCGGTGAAGCCTCCAAGAGAGTGACTTCCAAGGTTGTCGCCAATTATAAGCACAAGAACTCCTTTTATAATTTTATTTCTGCGTACTTGTACCCTACAAGTTTGAATTTTATTTAAATCTTTTACAATGCGTCCATATACGACTTCATGGTCAAAGTTTTTTTCTAAGCAAAGCCCAATCAACTTGATAGTGTTTGAGTGAGATCGTATATCGTCAGGAAGGTTACCGACACTCACATATATTCCTATCACTTTATATTTTGTTTTAGCTGCTCCTAGCGGATTAACAGTTTGGAAAACATCTTGAAAAAGCATGAAGTATAATGATTCAGGATCTTCTTTGAAAAATGTATTATCAAGAAATACACTTCCATCAGTAATGTCTCTCCATACTTCATTATCACGAGCAGCTCTGTTATAAGAAAATTTCCCTTCTGAATTTTTATCTCGAAACAAACATTTTACAGTCTCTTCAATGGAGACATAATGAAAATGTATCTTTTCACTTGATTATGAAGGAAGTGTTATCTGAATTAGATTAACATACGCAAAATTATTTTTATATAAAGTTTTTCTTTTGTTATCAGTATTTAGGTTGTTACTGCTTTTTAAAAAAGGATCATTTTCAAAAGCTACTTTTAATATAGAATTTGCTAAGTCGTCGGACATATTCTGTTCAAGTAAGCGTTTTTAAATATTTTTCTGTAGAATTTCCTGTTCCTGTTCGTAAATATTGCAAAATTCTGTAACAATATATTGTATTGTGCTAGCGGGAATCATAAATTGCGATTCTAGTTTAAGATAAAATTGTGCAATATTTAACAAGAACAAGTCTTACGAATTTTCTGTTTCACCCGCTGCGTCAATACTATTTGATGGAAATTGTCTCTGATTTACTTCTGTATTTTCAGTTATTATACATTTCGGAAAATCATTTACTACCTCAGGTTCTTCAATATTAGAGCAGTTTCCATCGACCTCTGCAGTGCGCAAAATTTCTAAAAGAGTTTTTGAATTTTTTTCTCTAGACAGGTTCCTATGGTTTTTAGATAAATGTCCTGTGAATGAACTAACGATATCGTAATTCTTACTATGAATTCCAACAGGGCATTTGACTTTTAAACCACGTTCAATGTGTGTTTTTAAATGACCGATGAGAGAGGAGTAACTACCAAATTGTTTTTTACAAGTACTGACATTACATATAAATTCGCCCTTATCGTTAACGACTGTGTCTGCTCTATCTTTCGTTTCTTTCTTCCTGGCTAAATGAATGCGATCAATATGCGTCCGGAATGATACTAACGCAGGATAATATTTTCTACATCTATTAAAACCGCAATGGTAATACTCCGTTATGTTTTTGTGTTGTTCAAAGTGTACCAAATGCATTTTGAAATACATGGTTTGGTGCTTGCAATAGCGGCAGAAAAACATTTTTTTCGAATCTGGCAAAAACGTCACCATTGGATGTTGATAACACAATATATTCTTGGGAAAATAGTATCTTCGAAACTCGAATTGCCGGTTCTGATTTGGCTCGGGAATAAGCTGAATATATTCAAGTTGACCCAGTGCATATTCTAATACTTCATGAGAAAGACTCCTACCCTGAGAAGAACTGGACCTGGTATGGAAAGGAGGCTACTGAGGAGAAGAACGTGCAGGTGCATTTTGTCTGGCACAAGAAGAAGGAGCAGGATAGCGTTTGCTATTGGGATTCCATTCTGACTCCAGTGAATCGTAATTTGCAAAAGCTTTGGTAAAACTGTTTGGGAAGATTGGGTGATTTTTGCCTACTGGACAACACCTTATTTCATCTGCAGTCAAATTGTCAACTGCGCCGCTGAATATATTTATTTTTATTCGAAAATTATTTTCATTTGTCCTATATATTCCATGAAGAGTCCCACTATAATCCAATATTGCAAAGACGTCACCACTGGATGTTGATAATACAATATACTCTACGTTTTGCCCAAGCTCATAGTTCGTGTGATCTATTCCCATTCGAATTGGTTCATAGGCAGGAAAAATGTATCTTTGAAATTCAAATCGCTGGTTCTTGTTTGTGAAAGGAATAAGCCGAACATAGCCAAGTTGTTCTATTGCAGATCCAAGTACTCGAACAGAAAGAGGCCTTCCCGGAGATGACCTGGACCTGGCACGAAGAGGAGGCTCCTGAGGTGAAGTCCGTTCAGGTGAATGTTGTCTGTCAGAAGAAGGAAAGCTGGGGTTGCGTTTGCTATTAGGATTCCATTCGGACTGTAGTGAATTGTTCTTTGCTGAAACTCTAATAAAAGTTTTGGGGAAGATTGGGTGACTTTCGCCCACCGGACAATCTCGCATTTCTTCTGGGGTCAAAATATTAACTTCGCCACTTATCATATTTACTTTAATTCTCGATTTATTTGTACGAAGAATTGCACGAAGAATTCCGCTACTCTCTAATATTGCAAATATGTCACCATTGGATGCTGATAATACAATATGTTCTTGGCTTTGCACCGAAATATAGCTCCTTCCTGTTCGCACCCTAATTGATTTACCAGCAGGAAAAACGTATCTGCGAAATTCGAATCGTAGGTTCTGATTTGTGCGGGGAACGAGCCGAATGTATCCAAGTTGTCCAAGTGCACATCCAAGTACTATAGGTGAAGGTGGCCACCCAGGGGGCGACCTGGTTTCAGCATAATGAGGAGGCTCTTGAGGAATATTCCGGTCAGGTGAATGTTGTCTCTTAGAAGAAGAAGAACCAGGGTTACGTTCGCTATTAGGATTCCATTCGTACTGTAGTGAATCGTCATTTGATAAGGCTTGAATAAAACTATGGGGGAAGATTGGGTGACTTTCGCCTACTGGACAATATCGCATTTCATCTGGGGTCAAATAATCAACTTCGCCGCTTATCATATTCATTTTTATTCTCGTACGAGCACTATTTGTCAGATATATTCCACGAAGAACTCCGGTATGCTCTAATATTGCAAAAAAGTTATCATTGGATACTGATAAAACAATATGTTCTTGGGCTGGCACGGGAATATAGATATTTCTTTCTGTTCGCAATCTAACTGGATAACCAGCAGGGAAAACGTATCTTCGAAATTCGAATCGTAGGTTCTGATTTGTGCGGGGAATAAGCCGAACGTATCCAAGTTTTCCAAGTGCATATCCAAGTACCTTAGGTGAAGGCGGCCACCCAGGAGGCGACCTGGTTTCGGCATCATGAGGAGGCTCCTGAGGAGAATTCCGGCAAGGTGCATGTTGTCGGTCGGAAGGAGAAGAACCAGGGCTACGTTCGCTATGAGGGTTCCATTCGTACTGTAGTGAATCTTCATTTGCTGAAGCTTCAATGAAACTTTCAGGGAAGATTGGGTGACGTTTGCCTACTGGACAATCTCGCACTTCATCTGGGGTCAAATTATCAATTGCGCCGCTTATTATATTCACTTTAATTCTCGATTTAGCTCTATCTGTCTTATATATTCCAAGAAGAATCCCTCTAGACTCTAATATCGCAAAAATGTCTCCATTGGATGCTGATAAAACAATCTGTTCTTGGCTTGACACCGGAATATAGCTCGCTTCTGGTCGCAATCTAATTGGATAACTAGCAGGAAAAGCGTATCTTCGAAACTCGAATCGTAGATTTTGATTTGTGCGGGGTATAAGCCGAACGTATCCAAGTTGTCCAAGTGCATATCCAAGTACTTCAGGAGAATGAGGCCTACCAGTAGGTGATTTGTCCCTGGCACGAAGAGGATGCTTCTCAGGAGCCTGAAGTATACGACGAGAAGGAGAAGAGCGACAGTGAACCGGGCGGGGAGTGTCATGGCAATCTCTGCTGAAAATCAGTATCGCGTCGGAAAGCGGAGACTACAAACTGTCCTTTTCGTCGTTTCGCTAGCCTGTCTCGAAAGCTACTACCCGCCCCTTGACCTAGGACAAAGGGTCTCCTAGTTTGGGCACTTTCACTTCCTGCTTGTCTACCCCTTCTCTATCTTTCGGCATACAGCCGGTACATTCAAATCGAAGTGAAATATTTTAAACTTTGGCGTAATTTTGGAAATCAAAATATGTGTAACAAAATACATTACAGTATCTCTGAAATCAAACTTTATTCTACTTTAGGCTGAATATTAATATTACTAAATTGCGTCTGCCACATTCCCCCTCCTGTATTCCAAGTACTTGGAATACACTATGGCATCTCAAGGACGCACAGCTTGGCGGCCGCTCGGTGAAATACCCCGGTGGCTGTCTTCACATCGGCCACACGAATGCGACCGTCTCGTCCTGGATATACCGCTACCACTCGACCTCTCCTCCACTGATTTCTAGGTGCAGCCTCGTCCCATATGACTAACAAGTCATCCACTTGTAAGTCTCGTCGTTCTCGGTGCCATTTTGCACGGCGATTGATTGATGGTAAATACTTTTCAATCCATCGCTGCCAAAAATGATCGGCGAGCCACTGTGAATATCGCCACTGTTTGCGAAGAGCGTCTGCATCGGTGAAAACTC
The DNA here is from genome assembly GCA_011634705.1 of Andricus grossulariae. Classification (NCBI taxonomy): domain Eukaryota; kingdom Metazoa; phylum Arthropoda; class Insecta; order Hymenoptera; family Cynipidae; genus Andricus; species Andricus grossulariae. The sequence continues at coordinate 100,455,473 of JAABKJ010075445.1, read as the reverse complement.
CTGGTGCACTGTGGGCCCCTCGAACTGTACCAGGCATCAATCCCAGAAAATCGTTCGGTGTCAAACTTCTCGTGTCACTTGGGTCGTCCGAGACATGAGTAAGCGGACGGCTGTTCACTGCATACTCTGCTTCGGCGAATAGAGTCTGGAGTACTTCTTCTCTTGGTGCCCTTTCTTTTAGTGTCACTCCTAGTGCACGTTTGACTGAACCTATCAGTCTTTCCCAACAACCTCCCATGTGTGGGCTTCCTGGCGGGATGAAGTGCCACTCTATTTTTTCTCCGCACGTCTGACGGAGTATTTCGTCTTTGTTCAGGCTTTTCACTAACTTTCGAAGTTCCTCCGATGCTCCTCTAAGGTTGGTGCCATTATCTGAAAATATTCGTTTCGGCGAGCCATCATCCGCCAGAGAGCCATTATCATAGTGTCGGTATCTAGCGAGGCTGCTATTTCCAAATGTACCGCTCTTACTGTAAGACACGTGAATAATACACCGTATCTTTTCTCTCGTCGGCGACCGATGGCAACCTGTATGGGTCCAAAGTAGTCAATTCCAGTGTCTGTAAAAGCTGCTACGTTGTCCTGAAGTCGCGGTGCTGGCAACGGGGCCATCCTTGGCCCATTGTGTCCAGACCTTTCATGGTAGTGACGAATCAGTAGTTTGACGATGTCGTTCTTGCTGTCCAAAATGATCGGTTGTAACGCGATTCCGTCGTCGCTGGTCACACGACCGTCCATTCGGATGAACCCGTCTCTGAATACTGGTGAGAGTGTGAGTATCTTCGATGATGAAGTGATCTCCTGACCGTGTTCTAGTCTTTTCTAGTCCTCTGGAAAAGATTCTCTTCGAGATCGTTGCAGCAGATAGTCCTCAGCTCGTTTTATTTCGTGGCTTGCTAACTCCCAGGTGCCATCTACGGTCATTCTTTTCCGACAGCGATCGCTGAACCATTACACCCAGGCCGTTACGCGTGTCATCTTTTGCCATGAAGAAAATTTCTCGCTGTCGATTACCGGTGGTTCGATTTTTGCTATAAAACAAAACTCTATTCACATTTCCGTGGTGACCTCTTTCGTTGGTTTGTCTACTGCCTTTTGTACAGGCCACTCGTCTTCGGATTTGTACAAGAATTTTGGTCCATTGAACCAGCGGCTTGATTTCTGCAATATTTCTTGTGATTTATTTCTGGTTGCTTCGTCCGCTACGTTCTCAGTGGTAGGTACCCACCTCCAGTCTGTCGGCGAGGTAGAGTCCAAGATTTCGGCTATGCGGTGAGCTACGAAGGGGTGGTACTTACGGGCGTCTGATCTTACCCAGCCTAGTACTGTTTGTGAATCGGACCAGAAAACCACTTTTTTGACGTGTATGCTGTGTTCTCTTTGTATGAAAAGTGCGAGCCTTGTTGCCATCACTGCACTTTGCAGCTCCAAGCGTGGAACTGTGAGTATATTTATTGGCGCTATTCGAGTCTTAGCCATTACCAATGTTGCTTTGATCCCTCTGCCTCCCTCCAGGCGAAGATAGGCGCTGCGAAGGCCTGAATACTGGCATCACAGAATACGTGTAGCTGCGTGTTCGTCACTCGACCGATTCCCATGGAATAACAACGTGGTATTCTCAAAGTTTGAGCACGATGTAAGTCATCTAGCCAGTTATTCCAGGTCTCGGTGAGTTCTTCAGATATCTGCTCATCCCACCCAGTACCTAGTCTCCAAATCTTTTCAAAAATTAATTTTTCGAGAAAATTTAAAAAGATTTTAAAACATTTCAAAAGATTTTTATAAATTCCGAGAAAATAAATCCGAAGTAAGTTGTAAGAATAGTTAATTTTTCAACCAATAAACAACGAATTTTCTAAAAAAAGTTCAATCCTCAATCAAAAAGATGAATTTTTAACCTATAAAATTAATTTTCTTCTAAAAAAACAACAAACTTCAAAAAAATTTTCCTGATTTTTTTTACATTGTGCAATATTATAAAAATGGCCTTAAAATCTTCTAGAATCTATTTTGACAATTTTTCAAACGTTTTTTAAATGTTGTAAAATGTTTTTGAAAATTCGATTAAAGATAATTATCCAAAATAAAAAATTATTTTGAATTTCCCAGGAACTGTAAGAAAATGTTTGTATTATCTTGAAATATTTTTAAATATTATCATAAAATTGATTCTAAAATATAAAAAAATCATTATAAATTTTCTTAGTAAACTTAAGAAATTTTTTGTGTCCTCTTTAAATCTTTCAAAATTCTTAAGAATCGCTTTCTTTCGAAATCTTAAGAAATCTACATTTTGTTCAAAATTTTTTTAAATTCAGCAAAGAAAAAATTAAAAACATCCACTAAAAAGTCATATTCACACAGAATGCAATCAGTAAGGTTAAGCTTTTCGAACAACAAATTTTGAAAGGTTTCAATAAAAGAATATTCTACAGATTCATATCAAATTTTTAAAGGATTTTTTATTTTTAAAAATTCATTTTTGGAGAAAATTTAAAAATATTTTAAAACATTTCAAAAGATTTCGAAAAATTTCGAGAAAAAATCCAGAATATGTTTTAAGGCAATTTTTTTAATTTTTAAAGATTTTTCAAGTTTTTAAGAAAAATTTGGGTCAGTTGAAGTGATATCTAGGAATTTTAGAAGTGTTGAAGTGATTAAAAGTATTTTAAAACCTGAAAAGATTTCCTAATATTTATAAAAATAGTTCAATTTTTAATTAAAAAGTTGATTTTTTAACCAAGCAATTGAATTTTCGATGCGGAAGATAAATTTTCAAACAAGAAGATTTATTTTATATAAAAAAACAATGAACAAAGAAAAAATGTTAAATTTTAAACCAAAAAAAAACATCTAATTTTCAATACCATTTTTTTATTTTCCACAATTTTTCACCGTGATGTACTAAAATAAATATTAAGACTCTTTTTCAGGATTCTTTATTTGTCTCATTTTTTTAAATGTTTACAAATGTTTAAAAATATTTTTAATTTTTCCTCAAAAATTATTTTTCAAAATAAAAAGATAGCATCAAAGCTTTGCCAGGAATGTTGAGAAATTTTTTTCATTTCCTTGAAAAATTCGAAATTCTTACACAGGTTCCAAAATTTTATTTTAAAGTATTAAAAAATCTATATTTTCTTTTAATTTGTTTTTAAATCTCCTCAATATTCAAATTACTTTTTAATAGTTTTAAAACTATGTTTTAAATGAATTCGAATTTTTCCTGCATTTTTTCTTTAATTCTGCAAAATTCACGACTATTCCTTCTTGGCGAAATTATAAAAATTGCCTTAAAATCTTCGAGATTCTTTTATGACAATTTTTTAATTAAAGCGCCCCCAATGCACCTAGCCAGTTTACGAACTAAAATAGCCGCCCTATTTGACCACTCAAGTAGGAGCGTATATCGTCCATTTTAGTACGTGAACTGGCTAAATGCATTGGGGGCGCTTTGATTTTAGTTCGCATAAGCTTAGGTGCAGGGGGGGGGGCGCTGCGAAAAATCACTCGAAATTGAATGTATGGGATCGGCAATCTTCCTCCTCATCTCTGGTAAAACCACTGCTAAACAGGTCACGAAAAATGGCGTCTATTTTTCTCCTAAACCAATCACGGCCCTGCACATAATTATTTTTCCAGCGTTGGCGTCACTGCACCAGTGCTTCTTCCACTTCTTCTACCCAATCCCCACTTTTCGCACAGTTATTAAGGCTGTGTTCTAGAATTCACTGAGACTACTGGAAGCACTGGTGTGACGTCATGGTAATAACTGTGCGAAAAGTGGGAGTGGGTAGAAGAAGTGGAAGAAGCACTGGTGCAGTGAGGCCAACGCTGGAAAAATAATCATGTGCAGGGCCGTGATTGGTTTAGGCGAAAAATAGACGCCATTTCTCGTGACGTATTTCGCAGTGATTTTACTGAAAACTGAAGCACGTGTAATAGTACTGGCAGCCGGAAGTTTCCGAAATATTTAGGCAAATGTATAAATTAGAGGAAGCGTATTACGACTTTTCGCATAACAGCAAACATGTATAAATAAGTGTACAGATTGTTATGAAAGTAATTATTATTAAAAAGTATTTTTATTAAGTATTCTACAATAATCGAAGCTTGTTAATTTAGAATAATTGAGCAGTAATTTGTAATTTACACTAAGAAAAATTGATTTTTCCGTAAATGATCTTTACTTTTTCAATTTGGGACTGCAGTCTTTATAATCCAAATTTTATGATACATTTTCTCAATCAAATTTCAATCAAATTTAGAATTCAAGATTTGAAAAATTATCATCCGCATCTAGAAGCGTATTTTCACAATTCAGAAAAAATGTGGAATCGCATAAAAATGTACACTAAAAAAATTGAATTATATCGTTCATGTTTTTATTTTCAAATTTGGGACTGCAGACTTTATAAACCAAATTTTAAATTCAGGATTTGAAGAATTTACATACAGTTCTAGAATCGCATTTTCTCAATTTAGAATAATTGAGCAGTAATTTTTAATTTACACTGAGAAAAATTGATTTTCCCGTGAATGATCTTTACTTTTTTATGTCGGACTGCAGTCTTTGTGATCCAAATTTTATGATCCCGGATTTGAAAAATTATCATCCAGATCCAGAAGTACATTTTCTCAATCAAATTTCAATTTTAATCAAATTTAGAATTCAGGATTTGGAAAATTATCATTCGGATCCAGAAGTTTATTTACACAATTTAGAAAAAATGTTGAATCTCATAAAAATGTACACCAAGAAAATTGAATTATACCGTTCATGATCTTTTTTTTTTAATTTGATACTGCAGACTTTATAAAGCAAGTTCAGAATTTAGGATTTGAAACATTATCATCCAGATCTATAAGCTTATTTTCTCAATTTAGAATAATTGAGCAGTTATTTCCAATGCACTTTGAGAAAAATAGATTTTTCCGTAAATTATCTTGGATTTTTAACTTAGGAATGAAGTCTTTTTGTTCCAAATTTCAGGAGCCAAGACATAAAAAATTATCATCCAGATCCAGACGTTCATTTATTGAATTCAGAAAAAAATTGTGAAATGAAAAAAATGTCGAATTAAATCAAAATTTACACTAAGAAAATTGGATTATACCGTTTATGTTCTTGTATTTTCAAATTTGGGACTGCAGACCTTAAAAATCAAATTTTAAATTCAGGATTTGAATAACTAACATCCAGTTCTAGAAGCGTATTATATCAATTTAAAATAATTGAGCACTAGTTTCCAACGTACACTGAGAAAAATTGATTTTTCCGTAAATGATCTTTACTTTTTCAATTTGGGACTGCAGTCTTTATATGCCAAATTTCATGATTCAACACTTTAAAAATTATCATCCAGATCCAGAAGCACCTTTTTTCTCAATCAAATTTCAATTCAAATTTCAATTTCAATCAAATTTAGAATTCAGGATTTGAAAAATTATCATCCGGGTCTAGAAGCGTATTTTCACAATTTAGAAAAAATGTGGAATCTCATAAAAATATAGACCAAGAAAATTGGATTCTACCGTTCATGTTATTTTATATTCAGATTTAGGACTGCAGACTTTATAGACCAAATTTTGAATTCAGGGTCTGAAAAATTAACATCCAGTTCTAGAAACGTATCTTCTCAATTTAGAATAATTGAGCAGTAATTTCCAATTTACACTAAGAAAAATTGATTTTTTCGTGAATGATCTTTACTTTATTTTATTTGTGACTGCAGTCTTTAAAATCCAAATTTTATGATCCAAAATTTCAAAAATTATCATCCAGATCCACAAATAAATTTTCTCAATTTAGAAAAAAATTTTGAATTTAAAAAACATTTCGAATTTCATGAAAATTTTCAAATTTCAATTTCAATCCGAGAGTTCAAAAATTATAGTCCGGAGCTAGAAATTTATTTTCTCAAATTAGAAAAAACTTTGGAATATAATAAAAATTCGCACCATAAAAATTGGATTATATAATTTTTGATCTTGGATTTTCAAACTTGGGCCTGCAGTCCTTATAAACCAAATTTGAAATTTAGGTTATGTAAAAATATCGGAATTTGAAAGAAAATATATGAATTTTTAACTGAAGATGAATTTTCAATAAAAAATATAATACGTCAATTTTTAATTACAAAAATTTATTTTCAAAAAAAAAAAGAAGATAAATTATCAATAAAATAGTTTAATTTTAAGTTAAAACTAAAATAGATCAATTTTCAATTAAGAAAATACAAAAAAAAAAAATTCAACAAAATAGTTGAACTTTCTACCAGAAAAATTGAATTTTTAATAAGTAAATGCATTTTTGACCACAAATGAAAGAATTAAATTTTTAGAAAAAATAAGTTTCACCCGAATAAAATAAATCATCAATAAAAATAGTTACACTTTTAACTAAATTTAATTTTCTACAAAAATAGACACAAATTTAAAAAAAAACACATAAATTTTAAACAAAATGGTAACATTTTTAATAAAAGTAAATAATATTTAATAAAAAAATGAATGGAATAGATTTTAAGAGAATATTGAAAAAGATTTTAAAACATTTGAAATTATTTCCTAAAATTTGGAATAATAATTTGCGCAATTTTAAAGCAAAAAATTTCAATTAGCAACATTACAAAGTTTGATCAAAAAGATCAAGTAAGTTTAAGAGATATTTAGAGGTTTTAAACAAATATTGAATTAAATAAAAAATTCAAAAGATTTTTAAAAAGTTAAACAATGTACACTTCTGAATATTTAGAAATAAAAATTTTGAAGCTTCTTAAGGATTTTAAAAGGTTTTATTATAATAAAATATTTTTCTTAAAATACATGGTAAAATTTGAACTGATATTTTATTTTGAACAATTAATTTCAATAGAATGTTTAAAAAGATTTTTAAAATTTCAAAAATTTTCATAACAGAATCTGGAAGATTTGAAGTCAATTTTTGTAATTTTGCAGAATTTAAAAAAGAATTTTGAATAATTCAAATAATTCTAAAAGACATTCAGAAAATTAAAAAGTTTTGGAAAATGTTGAAAAAATATGAAATTTGAAAATATTTTCAAAAAAATTATACTTTTTCGACATAACATATTAAATAATAATAATCAATGTATTTTCGAAGATTTCCGAAATGAAGAAGCTTTTTAAGAATTTTAAAAGGTTTGAAGATAATATAAAAATTTCTCAACATTCCTGGGAAACTGTAAACTGATTTTTAATTTTCGAAATAAATTTTAAGAGAAAATTGACAAATATTTCAAAAGATTTTAAATCATTTTCTTAAATTTCGAAAAATAATGGGAAAGATTTTCAAGTCAAATCTTTCAATTAGCAAGAATACAAAGATTCATAAAAAATAGGAGTAAGTTCAAGACATTTCGAAATTTTAAAAAGATTCAAAATTTATTTAAAAGTTGAAAATATTTCAAAAGTTTTAAAAACTGTACATTTTTGAAAATTTGCAAAAAATTTGTTGAAGCTTCTCAAGTATTTTAAAGGGATTCACGATAATAGAAAAATTTGCTTAGAATTCATGGGAAAATTTGAAACGATTTTTTATTTTGAAAAATTTATTTTAAGAGAATATTTAAAAACATTTTGAAAGACGACAACACATTTTAAAAGATTACAAAAGATTTCTAAAATCGTCCGAACAGAATCTGGAAGATTTTAAGGCAATTTTGCAATTTTTTAGAATTTTAGAAAAATTTTTGGAAAAATTCGAATAATTTTAAAAGATATTTAGAAAGTTTACAAGTTTTGGAAATAGTTGATAAAATAATTTGAAATGTGAAAATATTTTTAAAAATTTTAATCAAAGTGTAAGCTTTTTAAGATTTCGAAAAAAATTTCAAAGCTTTCTAAGGAGTTTGAAAGACTTCGCGAAAATAAAAAAACTTCCTTAAAATTCCTGTGAAAATCTAAACTGATTTTTTCTTTTGAAAATAATTTTTAAGAGAAAATTGACAAATATTTCAAAAGATTTTAAATTATTTTCTAAAATTTCGAAAAAGAATGGAAAAGATTTTCAAGTAAACTCTTTCCATTAGCAAGATTACAAAATGTTATTGAAAATTTCAAAAGATTTCACGATGATAAAAAATATTTCTCATAACTCATGGGATAATCTGAACTGATTCCTTATGTTGAAAAATAATTTTAAGGTAATATTTTCAAAATTTTTTTAACATTTCAAAAGATTTGAAAAATTTTTAAAACAAAATCTGAAAGATTTGAAGGCAAGTTTTTTAAATTTTTTTAATTTCAAGAAAAATTTTGAAGGAATTGGAAGAATTTTAAAAAATATTCAGAAGGTTTGAAAGTTTTGAGAAAGGTTAAAAAATAATTTTAAGTTTGACCAGATTTCCGAAAATTTTTAGCAATTTTTAAGAACTTTGAGAGGTTTCAAGAAAATAAATTTTTTTTTTGAGATTCCTGGAAAATGTTTAATTACTTTTTATTTTAAAAGATGAATTTTCAAACAAAATTTGAAAAGGTTTCAAAATATTTCAAAATATTATAACTTTAAAATATTTCTACAAATTTCGAAAATATCTGGAAGATTTAAACGACATTTTTTCAATTCTGAAAGATTTTTCATAATTTTAGCAATAATTCGAGTCAGATCAGAAGATATTTATTTTTCAAACTTCTGAAAGTTCTGCATAACTTTTAAGCTAATAACATTTTTTCATAAAATTTTGCAAAATCCTGTCAAATAAAGAAAATTATACTTTTCCGACATCTGTGAAATCTTCAAAAATCTTTTTGAATTTTGTCAAGAATTTTATGAAAATGATATTTCTATAACCTTAAAAACAAATGAATAAACAAACCTGAACAAGAAATATTTATCAAAATTTTTATTTTGTATTAAAAACCATTTATCCCCTTATATTAAAATTTGGGTGATACCATTCTCAATTTTTCCACGAATCTTCAGAAATTTTTTAGTTCTCTTGAAACCCTTCATAATTTTTGAAAAGCTTCTAAATTTTTTCCTAATCTTGAAAAATTTATATATTTTTTCCATCTCTTTAAATCTTTCGAAACTTAAAATCATTTCTGAATCTTTTCAAAACTTCTATAAATTCTCAATAATTGTAGATTTAGTATTGTAATGTAATTAGTATATAGATTTTTTTGGGGTTGCTGATTACAAATGTGCTATAAGAATTCTGAAATTCAAAATAGCTGATTCAATATGACGGAAGAGTTTTAAAAATATTAGTGAATTTTCATTAAACATGGCATCTATAGATCTTTGGGGTTTCTGATAACAAATCTGAAGAGAGATTTCAAAAATTCTAAATTGAGGATCCAATATGGCAGGCCAATTTTGAAAAAAGTTGTTGGATTCCCATAAAACTGTTTACTTGAGTGTTTTTGGAGTTGCTGATTACAAATCTGAAGTCGGGTTTCAGAAATTCGTAATGGAGGATTCAATATGGTGAATGAAAGTGGTGAATCATCAAATATGCAACTTTCATACTAAATTCAATTGTTCGCAGCCAAACTGAAATATAATTTGTTTGTTTTACACTAACTTTTGGAATTAACAACCCTAAAAAGTCCTAGATGCCAAGTTAAATGAAAGTCCAACCATTTTTTGATAACATGTCCACCATATTGGATCCGCCATTTTAAATTAAAAAAATTTTGGCTCCGGATTCCTAGTCAGGGACGCTAAAAACCGCTGAGTGACAAGTTTTGTGAAAATCCAACAACTTTCTTAAAATGAGTCTGCCATATTGGATCCGCCATTTTGAGTTTTTAAAATCAGCATTCAGATTCGTTATTAGAGACCCCAAAAACCCTTAGATCCAAAGTTTCATTAATTTCCTTCAATTTTTTGAAAACTTGTCTGCCGTATTGGATCCGTGATTTTGAATTTTTGAAATATGACTTCATATTCGTTATCGGGGACCCCAAAAACCCCCCATATGCTAAGATTCATGAACGTCCATTAATTTGTTGAAAACTCGTCTGCCATATTGGATCCACCATTTTGAATTTTTTGAATCTGACTCTCTATTAGTCATCAGAGGCGAAAAAAATTTATAGACGCCAAGTTTAATGAAAATCCATCAATTTTTTTAAAACTCATCCGCCCTATTGGATCCGCGATTTTGAATTTCCAATATCTGACTTCACATACGTTATTAGATAACTCGAAAACCCCCAGATGCCAAGTTTTATTCAGATCCATTGTTTTTTGAAAATTCGACCGCCATATTGTAGCCGGCATTTTGAATTTTTGCAATATGACTTCAGAGTATATTATCAGGGACCCAAAAAACCCTCAGATGCCAAGATTCATGAAGATCCATTAATTTTTTTATAACTTGTTTGCCATTTTTGATCCGCCATTTTGAATTTTTAAAATCTAACTTCAGATTCTTTATCAGGGAGCACAAAAACCCTCAGATGCCAAGATTCATGAAAATCAAATAATTTTTTGAAAACTCTTTCCCCATATTGGATCCGTCATTTTGAATTTTTGAAATCGGACTTCAAATTAATTATCAAAGGCCACAAAACCCCTGAGACACCAAGATTCATTATATATACAATAATTTTTTGAATACTTTTTCGTCATATTGGATCCGCCATTTTGAATTTTTCAAATCTGACGCCAGATTAGTTATCAGAGGCCCCAATAATCCACAGATGCCTAGTTTTATGAAAATGAATTGATGTTTTGAAAACTCCTTCGCCATATGTGATCCGCCATTTTGAATTTTCAAAATCCGACTTCAGATTCGTTATCAAGGACCCCAAAAACCCTCAGATGCCAAGATACATGAAAATCCATTAATTTTTTAAAAACTTGTCCGCCATATTGGATCTGCCATTCTGAATTTTCAATATCTAACTTCAGATTCGTTATCAGTGACCACAAAACCCCTCAGATGCCAATATTCATGAAAATCAAATAATTTTTTGAAAACTCTTTCGCCATATTGGATCCGTCATTTTGAATTTTTGAAATCTGACGCCAGATTAGTTATGAGGGTCCACAAAAATGTACAGGCGTCAAGTTTAATGAAAATCCATTAATTTTGGAAAACTCGTTCGCCCTATTGGATCCACCATTTTGAATTTTCAATATCTGACTTCACATTCGTTATCAGAGACCCCAAAAACCCCCAGAGGCCAAGTTTAATTGAGATCCATAAATTTTTATAAAACTCGTTCGCCATATTTGATCCGCCATTTTTAATTTTTCAAATATGACGCCAGATTAGTTATCAGAGGCCCCAATAATCCACAGATGCCTAGTTTTATGAAAATGAATTGATGTTTTGAAATTGTAAACAGGAGAAATTTCGTTGAATTTGACTGGAAGGACGTGAGTGCTAGTCTAGGGTATCTTCGCCTCGCTATAAAAAATCATAAAGAGAAAACATGCCGTATGAAAAATTAAGAGGACTTGCTTGGTTCGGTGCCCAAAGATAAGATGCGCGACACCTTTTGCCTCTATTCTCTGGGGTGGTAATACCCAGATCACTCCTAGTCATGGTAGAATTGAAGATTCCCCGGAGGTCTTGAGACAAGAAATAATAATGCAATTTCGGGAAAGTTTAGTAGGACGATGCAAGGGCATGACAAAAACTAACAGGCGCGTCCGAGAACGAAATACATGGCCTGGCCTGCGGGACCAAATAAACAACTACATACAAAATTTGTGTAGTTGTCTGAAGAATGAGCTCATGAGACCCCATACGTATGATCCAATGGTGATTACGGATACATCATTTGGCGTATTCGACAAAGTGTCACTGTACACTGTAGGAAATCTCCCTAGAACCCCGAACTGGAAACGGCATATGATAACCATGCATCCTGAGTGATCGAGGAAAAGCCTTTGTGAGTGACTAAGAGACGAACAGTCTCATGCGAAGGAGTGTTAGTGTCTGGATACTCCATTTTCATGCACGTTAACAATTTTCAGAATTTCCTCGAAAAATATGGATACAGAAACAAATCTCTGCTAGAGAAGTGCAAAGTAAGACTCGGCGATGACTGCATCAATATTTTTGAATCTTACCAGTTGACAAGGAAACACGATGTTGCTGAAAATCATTCGAAGGATGTTTGACTCGAGATGGAAAAACTGTAAAGTAGGACCAAAAACCTTCATCCACAAAACCTACTGAAGAACATCAGACAACGGAGAGCATCACCGATGCTGAAATTTCTTCCAGGAATAATATTACCTGTTGCCAGACTTGTCGCCTATAATGATACGCAACTATGACGCAAAAGGCAACAAGGTGAATGATACGCAAAAGAATGAATCTCACCTCACTGGGCAACGAACCCATGTTTTCAAAGCTGATCTCGAACAAATGCATCCAAGAATAGAAAATCAAGGAAGACAGCCAAATCAGTTTAAATGTAATTTAAACATTACTGCAGTGACGTTCAATCGAATTTATAGAATTTAAGCCATAAATAAACAACAAAAACACTTTTATTCAAATGCTGAGAATGATGGGAGCCGTACTGGATAGCTACACAAGATCAGCCCATCAACTCCTAGATGACATATACGACGTTAGAGGAGGAAATCTTCATGCCTCTCTGTTAACCACCAACTAAATAGAGGTTGTATATCGATATTACAGGGCGCTGCTCCCAAACTCATGTTTCCTACTCAAGGACCAAAAGTCAGTATCGAGAAATTGGCACAATCATGATCATCAAGGATTATGGTGAGCAATGGATCTTTACGATTCGTACTGGATATACCACTTCTTGGCAAATCAGATTATCAAATCTGCCATATTCATTCAATATTAGTACGTCAGGAAATATTTGTTACCAACTCTGACCGGGCACGTATAAATTTTAATTCAAGATATATCGACGTAGATGAATCTCAAAGAACCTACGTCAAACCGACGGCAGATAAATTCTTGAAGTGTAAGTACCTTCAGCAGTATCATATTTGCAACGAAGATCTTATCATCCGCAAAACACCGTACAGAAAAAATTGCGAACATGAGCTGCTGCTCTACACAACACAAGACATGCTTAACATCTGCGATAAAAAAAATTCATACCAGAGCGACTCATATCGGATCAAGGTGACAACTCTAGCGGGATGAATATACTCTCTTGACAGAAAGAATTATTCTACCCGGTTCAACTATTAATAAAAATTCAGTTATCAAAATTGGAAATAGTCCATCTAGGTCCAGGCTGTATATTGAAAGCAGAGTCCTGAATTTTAACCAGTCTTGAAGTCAATCAACATTCTACAGAGTTTATTTATGAGCCAACTCTACATTCAGCCCTAATAAAAGTATTACCTGTCACTGGACACAATAATAAAAAGATTAGCATCAGCGAATTAATGCTTATAGGACCATCAAAGGGATACTTTACCTACCAACAAAGAAAGTGTAAAATTTTTATGAGAGATAGAGAAGAAATTAGAGGCATTCAGTGATCACAAGGCTTTTCGCAAAAATCATTGAAAACTCACTCGTGGGTCTTATATTGGTTTATGTTTATTAACAATCCTGGGATCTATTGCCTATACTTTTCTCTCTCAAATATCAATAGTAATGTTAGTCTGTGTCGCTTCTGTTAGCAAGAAGCGTGCTAGGATGTACAGTATTAGTGACGTTAAACGAATTACTCAATATTACCCCGGAAAACACCATAAATATGAGTTAGAATTCAAAAATATCTCTAAGGGACGGAAAGTGTGCCGGACAAAAACTTAAAATTTAGCGTATTCTGCTGAAAGGCCTCACTCAGCCAAAAATTGTTGTTAAAGTAAACAATAATGTGTTGCCATATCATTAACTCCGTGTATATGCCCTACTATTTTGCGTGGGAACGAAAACGTAGGCAGTGGAAAATGTTTATTTGAACTATTACTCTGTGTTCTATAACAAGCGAAGAGACTTAATGGAACCCACTGACTCAACTCTCTCGTTGAAATTTCATCTTCTTGGTTGAATTGAACTATTTTTAATTAAAATTTGAAAGTTTTCAGTTGAATAATTGAATATTCAATTTTTTGTGGCGAATTGATTTCTTCTAACAAAAAATGTACACTTTCAGTGAAAGTTTCAGTCAGCGATCACTGCTGTTGCCTCGGCCAGGTTCGCTGCTCAAGCCACTGAAACTCAGCGTAGACACGCTTGAAAATTTTCAGTTTCATCTCGAAATCCCGCTAAGATTTTCCACAAGTTGAAATAAAGGTACAAAAATCAAGAAATTCTCGCATTTTCTTTTGTAAACTTCTCACGTCGTATATTCTCTTCAAAGAGTAAAAAATGTGAACGAATAATCATGCTTTAAGGTCAGCAATAATTCTTAACAGTACGTGCGTTAGTCCTGATAAAAATTTTCGACGGTAGTATATATATTTCATTTTTGTTTCGGAATCTATCTGCTTTGATTGAATATTAATCTGCTTTCTCGAGAATCCATGTATTTTTTCGATGATTCGTCTGCTTCGTTAGAAAATCAATCTCCTTGTTTGAAAGTTGAACTACTCTCCTAAAAATTTATTTTCTGTGGTGTTGAGGATTGAATATTTCATAAGAATTTACCCCTTCAGTTGGAAACTTTACTATTTCGTTCAAAGACTTTTGTCAAAAATTCATTTTTGGTAGAAAATTAATCTTCATGATGAGAGAATAATCTTTCTTGGTTGAAAATAAAGTTTGAAATTCTTTTATAAGGGCAATCGCATTCACTAAATATTTTACAAATAATAAAAATCTTATAGCGCAATAACTAGCGCAGTTTTTTTTAAACAAAATTTATTTTCGGTCTAACAGATCGAATTTCTGCTGGGCTTTCCTTCAAGTTGCAATATTTTTGGATTTCATTATTTTTGTGATTAAAAATTTTTTTCGCGTAAGATTGTCTAATCTTTCGTCGAACGATACAGTATGATTTTATCAATCCCCTCCTTTACCTAGATTAGTTTACGTAACTTGTGGATGACCCCTTAGAAGTATACCATATGGTACATGTCGCGTATGAATAGAGACACTTCTCGAATTTCATATTATCACATACAATCATACATATTTCAAAATAAATTGAGATTAAATTCGTCTTCATTTCGGAAAAATTCATATAAAGTTTGACAAAAAGTCGGGATAGAGTGTAAATTGAATCACACTCATTCTGATTCTCCTATAGCTTGAAAAATCTAATTAAATTATCTATATAAATATCTATTATATGATTATATTCACCAATAAAATTGAGGATAAACAGCAAGGATAAGACTAGACTAGAAACAATCCTCATATTTTTAGACTAGAGGAAATAATTAATGTATTAAAAAGAAATTTCAGTACTAATTTAACTAATGAATATTATTCTTTTTCATTAGATTATATAGTATATCATATAGTCGTTATCTCTTTAGAAGACTATAGGCGTGATCCTTATACTTCACAGATATTTACATTTCATTAGAGTCAGTTTTAGAGAAAAACATGTACTTGCTAAATTCGTTCAAACTGATAACACAATATTCAGAATCTTTCATGTTTGAGTAAAAATAATAATGGTTCACTAAAATATGAATTGTAAAAAGTTCGTCTTTTATGGTAGAAAATTAACGATTTTCGTAAAATCTACTGAATTAAATAAATCTCATTGGCTTCTTCAATTTTTTTAAATCCCCCTGAAGACTTTTAAATTAACCTTGAATTCTTATGGGTTTTATTCTATTCTCATTTACTAATTCTATTTACTCCCATTTATCTCAATTGGATGAAATTTTTTGGGGTTTGGAAAATGTTTTTCTAATTACTAGAAAAATTTTTCAATTCGACTTGATATCGAATGCATTTTGCTGAATCGTCGTGAATCCCCTTAAGTTCTAGACTCCTTGTCGTTTCCAGGGGCTTTGGAAAGCAATTTGAAGAAAATTCAAAATTTCATGCTGAAAGTTTCAATTCAGAAAAGCTAAAGACTTTGAGGGGGAGAAAAACAAGTCACTGACAAAGAATAATCGCAAAAAATAAAATTATTCAAACTATGGTTTAAAATATAATAATATAATATAATATAATAGATATATAAATATAATTAAAAACTAAAGGTTAACAACCACCGCTGGGTATATATATATATATATAATAACAATAATATATATATATTCTATTATGATATTATCTTATTTTTTATTATTTTTAATATTTTATTTATTTCATTTTAAGTTTGAAAATAATTTTGTCTGAAAACAAAACTATGATGTAAGCTGCCTCAAACCTATGGTGAATTTTTTTCATTTTGAATTTTTCTTAGTGAAAAATAATATAAAATTAGAAATTCAAATAAAAATTACGTTATAAAGTTAGAATTTTTTTAAATGCACAAAAAAAAATGTTTTTGATTTGATTAAATATACATTGTTTTGAATAAATTTCGAATGTCCTGCTTGAAATTTCTTCAGCTTAAACCGAAGACACAAGTAGTTATTTGAAAACCACGAAATTTTTCACTTTAAATTTTATTTTATTTATAAAAATACGGATTTTTGCATTTTTCAAAGATTCTCACCTTGTAGATTTTTAAAAAAAACTACCTTGTATAATAACAAAATAATGGGATATTTCTTTGATTCCAGTTGAATAAAGTTCACGAACTAAACTTTCAATTTTGTCAGTTAAACAAATTCAAAAAACATTCTTTTGCATTTTCAGAACATTTTAATTTCAACACAATTTTTTTTAATTATTGATTTTACAATATGTTTACTTAACAAAAAACTCTACTCACAAAAAATTCGCACTAATTTTTTGGTCCACTAAAAATTGGTCGAAAATTGAAACTTTGACCCTTCATGACGAGGGTCATATAATAACAGATTTTGGAAAAATGTGTTGACCCATAAGTGCCTTTTTCAAAGATATTTTTTTCTCGTACTACACCTTTTTATTGTTTAAAAAATTTGAGTTTTTCGTCCCACCCGGCTGAATATGTCCATTTCACTAAACATTTCGACCCCTTTTTGTGTTTTGTAGCAACGGAAAGTACGGGAGGGGAAGGGAAGTAGAGGGGAAAATAATAGGGTTGATCAGGGGAAGTGGACAAGGTATAGTAGGAAAAGTAGGGAATTTGAGGATACAGAAATAGGGGAATGTGGGAGAAGTAGGGAAAGGGAAGAAGAGGATAGGGTAATTGGTGAGGTGAAGTAGGGGAAGGGATTGATGGTAGGATGGGAGAAGTAGATGAGGGAAAATAGGATAAGTATGGGAGGGGAAAAAAAGAAGGAGAGTGAAGTGTGGGAAAGGGAATGTACGAAAAGGTAAGTATGGGATAAGGAGGTAAGGCACATCAAGGTGGAGAGGGAAAGGTGCAGAGAGGAGGGACGGAAGGGAAAGTATGAGGTTGATAATAGAAATTAGTGGAGGTATAGTAGGAGAAACAGAGGAGGAAATGGATAGGAGGAGAAGTAGGAGTAGGGAAGGGGAGGGCGGAGAAAGTGAGGAAAGTAGGTAAAGAGAATTAGAGGTGGAGATGTAAGGAAAGTAGAAGATGGAAAGCAGAAGTATGTAAAGAAAAGTAGGAGTGAATAAGAGAGTGAGGAATATGGAACGTAAATTAGGGAAAGGTAAGTGGGAGAAGTAGGGTAGGGGATAAAAGGAAAGTAGAGAAAGGGAAGTAGGGGTAAGGTAATAGGGAAGTAGAGGTAAGGTAATAGGGAAGTGAAGTAGAGAATTCGACACAAGGAAGGCAGGGATAAATATGAGGTGTGATGATAGGAATTAGGAGAGCCTAAGTACCAGAAGTAGAGAAAAGAGGGTTGGGAAAGGGACAGTATGGTAAGGAATATGGGGGGAGGGGAAATGTGAGGTTATATAAATTAGGACAACGTAAGTAGAAGAAGAAGGGAAGTGAGGGGTTGGGGTTTGGGAAGGAACAGTAAGAATAAGGATGCTAGGACGGGGAGTGGGTAGGAGCAGTATGACAGGACATGACAGGACAGAATAGAAAGAAGTTCTGAAAGAGGTAAAAGTGAGAGAGCAAGATTTGGAACCAATCCACTACAATCACGCAATTTTCTAAGTGAGATATAAAATATGAGAGTAAAACTTTTTTATTTGACTTATTTTTTAATTATTTCCCCTGACATAAGTTCCCTCTACAGGGCTAAAGCTTAAAGAGGTCAAAATAAAATATTTTTTCCAACCACTCTGTTAAGAATGCCTTGAAGTCTGGGAAATAAAAGTTTACTTTATTCCGCAGCGTCATGCCTCCCCTTTACTAGACAGCTCAAGTACGAAACTTTACGAAATCGCAATTTCCAGAGACCACAACCCGCCGCGCTGTTCCATCTCGAGTAAATCTACTTTTCTCCTTACACAGTTGCAATAGTACTATATACATCGCGGCTACGATAATGTTCACCTTCGTTATCATTACTGTTAACGTAGACGCTTTTAAGGCCATGTGACGAGTGGGTCACGTGACCGGCTTCCTACCTTACCGACACTTTTTTTTATTTGTAAACTTATCTTCGTGATCTTGCCTGCTACTATAAATGATTTCAGTTTCCTTGCAGTACTTCTTTGCCCACAGAAATAGGGATGGAGCATCCAGGATGCGATCTTCAGTGGAATGTTGTAGGCTAAAGCTTGCTGCATATCGTTTAACATTCGCCTCCATGTCACCAAATGCTTCCTTACCATGAGCGGTAGGATGGTATTGCCACTCAACTGGAATTCCGAAAACAATGTAACCATTCGGTTGAAAATTCATCTTTAGTTAAATATGCATGGATTTTGTTGAGAATGTGTCTTTTATGGTAGAAACAACTTTGTGCTACTCAAGTGCATTTTTATTAGAATGCCCCGAAAGTAATGAATATAGATTGTTAAGGGTTTTTAAATTTTAAAAATGCCGTAAAAAACGACGCCAAAAATCACGAAAAAGTGAAGTCAAAATCTATCTCAATTTGTGATGTCATTTTTTACGCCGTTTTTCACTTCTTTCTTGACGTCATTTTTCACGTAGTTTTCACCTCAAGTTTTTCAATTGAATTTTCAACCCAATAATATGAAGTTTCAACAAGATCTTGCTTCTCTATAACATACCTGAGTTCTTACCTAATGGCTGAATTTTGAGGCCCAAAAGATGAATTTTCAACACGAAAGTTAATTTTCAAGCAAGTAGTTGAAATTTCAACCATAGAAAAGAATTTTCAACAAAATAGTTAAATGTTTAACAACTAACTACATTTCTACAAAACATTACATTTTTTAACACAAAATATGATTTCTGAACAAAAAAGTTAATTTTCAAGTAGCTAGTCCAATTTTGGACCGAAAAATACGAATCTTCAGTAAAAAAGTTAATCTTCAACGAAATGGTTGAATTTTCTACTAAAATTATTGAACTTTCAACTCTAGAGGACAAATTTTTCGCAAAAAAAGGGAAGAGCATTTAAGAAAGCAATCGGATTTTAAAATAAAGAAGATGCGTTCTCAACCAAAAATTGTTAATCAAAGTAGATGAATTTTCAAGTGAAAAGTAAAACAATTTTTCACAAAAAAAATTGAATTTTAAGCCAAGAAATATGAAGTTTAAGCAATGATTTAGACTTGGGTCAAATAGCTGAATTTTTAAAAAGCTGTTGAATTGTCAATAGCATAAAAAAAGTTCTAAAAACAGTTGAATTTTCTACGCGAAAATATGAATTTTCAACCAAATAGTCAAACTTTCAATCAAAATAGTTAAATTTTCAACGTGAAGAAATGGCAAGTCTTAGGCACCATTTAAATGTGTAGGCAAAAGAAACGAATTTTGAAGTGAAATAGCTGAATGATCAAGCCGAAAAAAAATTTCTTAACCAAAAGTTTTTTCATCAAAATGTTGAATTTCGGACCAAGAAATATGAATTTCAAAAAAATAGTTCATTTTTATCAACAAACTAGTTGAATTTTCGACACAATAATAAAAAAATTAAAGCAAAAAAAAATTGATTCAAAAGGACAAATTTTCTACAAGATAATTAAGTTTTCAACTTAATACTAGAATTTTTAACCGAATAGTTAAATCGCTAACCGAAATAGATGTATTTTTATTCAAATGATCAAATGTAAGAAAAAAATGAGAAATTTTAAATAAGTAATAATTAAATATAAATTAAATAATCATTAGAAAAAATAATCTCTTTGAAAGCAAATGGAGAATATTACTTGCAAATATCACACAATTGTGGGTACTCTTGCTTTTAAAGACATTATTCATTCATTTTTATTTCAAATTATTATTGAATTTATACCGATTTATATTCAATTTATATATAATTCATATTTCATTATGACTTATTTTATATTATTATATAATATATTCAAATGATTCATTTTTATTTGAAAATGCAATAAAGCTCGTTTTTTCCGTTGCAAATTGAACTATTTTGATTTAAAATTCGACTATTTGGTGGAAAATTTATGTTACAGGGTAGAAAATGCAATTGTTTGTAAACAATACTTTTTTTTTGTTATTGAAAATTCAACAGCTTGGTAAAAATTCACCTATTTCATAGAAAATCAAATTTTTGCTGAAACTTCATATTTTCATGATTAAAATTTAATTTTTTTGTAAAAAATTGTTTTATGTGTTGCTTGAAAATGCATCTATTTTGGTTAGCAATTTTTTGTTGAGAACTCATCTTTTCTATTTTAAAATCCGATTGGTTTGTTGAATGCTCTTCTTTTTTTAGCGGAAAATTTGTCCTCTTGGATTAAAAATTCAATTACTTTAGTAAAAAATTTCACTATTCGGTTGGGAATGGACTTTTTTATTGGAAATTTTTATTTTTTGGTCGAAAATTTGACTAGTTGATCGAAAATCAACTTTTTTTGTTAAGAATTCATATTTTGTGTTTGAAAAATCAAATGTTTTGTAGCAATTTACTCTCATGTTCTTTTACACGTTGGCTCACCGCCCTCCCGGTTTCTCCAATATAGACTTTGCCACAAGAACAAGAAATTTTATATACTCCCGGTCAGCCGTGAAAAAGTGAACTGCAATGTTCACGAAACGTCGCAAGTTTTGTAGTTCTGCACACGATTGAAACCCGAAAAAGCTTTGAATTCAAATTTATCATGATGAATCATCGTGAAAGTATTAAATCTATTATCAACTTTTCTCATTTTTCTCGGAAGCCACGAAAGGTAGAACAACTGTTCGGATAAAAGTTGAAATATCTGCAAACGTCCATCAAAGTCAAATCTTCCCCTTTTTCAATAGCTTGCAGCGTTTACGAACAAAGCTAAAAATTATATCAGGAAACATCCTGCTCTCAAAAAAATTATTTAGCCCCCATAAAACTGCTAGGATTCTTTTGTTATAATACCAGAAACTTTTTTTAAACATTGGAAAGAATAAAAAGTAGAGTTTTCTTACATATCTTTTTCTCATGTTTCCGAAATTCGAGGGAAAAAATAGAGAAGATTTTTTGAAAAGCCCCAACTTTTCTATTCTGTCTTATATTTTGTTTACAGTTTCTGTTCATACCGGGTGTTTCGAAATTCCCGGGACGGCTGAATATTTCCTCAGGTAAGATATTTTTCAGGGAGGTCAAGGTCATTCTTGAACTAACTTTCAACAAGGAATTCAAGGGTGATCTCTATTTTGATCTTGAAGATGACCTTCAAGGTCATTTCTAGGTCACTTGAAAAAATCGAAACCCCTTTTTTATATCGGCAATCGATATAGCGGGAAAGTTTACGTTTAAATATGTACCCAGGTCTTACATAGGTACATGATAACCTTAATGGTTACTCTAAGGTCATTTAATCTGAAAAAAGGTCTGCATACCTCTGGTAATAGGAGCTTTTCAATTTTTTTCGTAACGAGAAATGTTACTAGCGTTAACAAGGCGTATTCTGTAGTTAGCTTAAGCATGACCTTGACGATGACCTTCAAGGTCTTTTCGAGTTCAATTTTAATTTCATTGGAAAATCTTTCAACGTCACAATGTATCTATGTATAGCCTCGGTACATTTTTGAACGCAAAATGTCCCGCTCTATCGATTTCCGATGTAAAGAGGGGGGTCCATTGAAAAAAAATTGATCTTGAAATTACCTTGAAGGTCATTTTCAAGATTAAAATGAGCTCAATTGACAGATCGAGCATTCCAACGTCAAATAAAAATATTAGGTCCCGAATATCTACGCTCGTTCGGAAAATGCTGGATTTTGCCAAAACTTTGTTCACAATGGAATGACATATCCAAATACCTTTTTAATTGACCATTTTTAGATTTAAACATTTTCAGCTGCGGAGTTTTTACCTAGAAGTTTTATCGAAGAATTCCAAAATTATTTAATAAACAACCCCATTTTTAATATTGCCTAATTTTTAAAACTTTCAGTTTCTAGTTATGAAAGTGATTTACCATAAAATGAGGCTGACAAATTCGCTTTTTTCGGTTTCTTACAATAAAATCAAAGAAGAAATTACAATTAGGCATTGATGCTACCAACAAAGTGTCTCCATACAGCCCCTTTTCTTATTATAAACCACAAAAAAATTGAATTCGCAAACAACTGTCTACCATCTCTTTCAAGGTGAATGACTTTAACCTACAATGTGGGACTAAGTCGATAATTCATCAAACAGAGCAAAATAAAGTACTGGGAATGTTAACTTTACAGAATAAGTAACTATTCATAATTTTTCTATTTATTCTAAAGCAATTCAAATTACTGAAACTCATAGCAACAATAAATACTCTGCTTACTGTCACTTACAACGTAACCAGATTTATTATTGACCTCATGTATAAGTAAGTAATTCATATTACAATACATCTTATAATTTTATATATATCTGAGGGTCCAGGGTTCGAGTCCCTGTTCGGGCGCCATTCGGTTTCGGTTTCTATTCCTTTGGAATAGAACTGAAAGGCCTATGACAAAGCCACCGAACGCGTCCTCGTGTTGCGGATAGAGGTCCCTGTACCAAGGGTTTCTGTTGAATATGGTTACAATAATTAATAAGCAGTCGCGGACACTTGTCCAGGGATGGTCTCTAAGGAATAACCCCTAAGCGGAGGCGTAGCAACCGTGCCGAAAGCTGAATGGCACCTGGGTGAGTTGTCTTGAACAGTGACTCTGGGATACCGGGCGACCTCTCAGAGTATACAGCCTTATCCTTGCACACAGGGCTCTACAAGGATGGACCAACCCTTTCCCTAGCTGCTCGTGGGAACAACGATGGCACCAACAAAACACTAACAAGTTGTAGATGCGGTTCAAAACGATCGAACGCGCAGAGCACCCGACAATGGGTCGGCAAACAATTGGATGAGTGAAGAAATGAAAATGTGTAGGGTATGTGGGTATGAAAGGGAATCGTGGGAGCACGTGTTGGAGAGATGCACAGGGGAAGAGGAAGGCGGAAAGAGCGTGGTAGATGAAGTTAGGCGGATACTGAGTGGTTATGGACAAGGGGAAAAGTGGATGAAGAGCTTAGAAGACAAAAGGGAAGAGAGAATTCATGGGGGAGGAGAAAACCGAAATTGAATTATTTATAAGGAAAATTAGTGTTGCGTAACTTGGAAAATCTTGAAGAGTAATGGTAAGAGGAAACGGAAGCCCTGGAAGTACGAAATTTTAAGATAAACTTTAATAGCTTAAAATATATTCAAGACTTTTTGATAACTGGAAAAAATTTAAGAATATACCTTAAACATCTTTTAAAATGATTCGAATTTTTCCTGAAATTTTGGAAAAATTCTGCAAAATCACAAAAATTTCCGTTTAATCTTCCAGATTCTTTGTTGATAATTTTGTAAATCTTTTGTAATGTTCTGGAATTTTAGAAAAATATTCTTTTAGTATTTGCCCTTAACTACTCATTACAAATTTTCCGAGAAATCTTGAAACAATTTTTTTATTGTATATAATTTTAAAAAATAATTTAATTTTCCTTCATCCTTTTTTAATTTAAAAACATTTGTTCAAAACGTTAAGAACAGAATATTGTTGCCTTCATTATTGAAGAATTATTTACTGTTTTAAGTTTCTCTTTTAGAAATAAGCTTTTAGAATTAAAATTCCTCATTTGGAAATTGCGATTTTTCATCTTTTTTAATCATGGACAGATATAAACAATACGATTTTGTAAGAAGGAAAAACTATCCTAAGTTTATTTAAATCATACCTTATCCAATATACATTATCTAATATCATAATCTCATACCGTATCTAATACCCAATTTTTACCTCGCAAAATCGAAAAATCAAGTTTTTAAAAAACACTGAATGAAATTAAAAAGTAGTATTGGGAATCTCGAAAATATTACAAGATATCATAAATGAGTAAAAGAACTTTTTGTAGGACTTTTTTAATGGTGCAAACTATTTTTTTATCATTTTTTCGTATCTGTTGTTGTTTGCAACAAAAATGAGAAAATTCGATTTTATGAAAAAAAAATTCTCCTGGCCACAAAAGTTATTTAGCCCGCGTGAAACTCACAAGGTACTTTCCTTATAATAGTACATATTCAACAGAAAATTGGCAAAAATACAAGTGTGGGCTTTTTGAGAAAATCGACTTTTGATATTTTAGGAAAAACCGCCGCCATTTTGTTAATTTTGAACATTTTCTAAATGTTTGAAGAAAAAATGGCGGTTTTTTTGTTATTAAAGCAAAAAATTTAAATGCGCATATTTTGTTCCGAGAGATTCTGCGACTTCAAGTGTAGAACCTGTCTGATTTGAAATGGGTTCGGTCAACAGGATTTTCTGTTTTTTAAAATTAATTTTTAAAGAAAATTTAAAAAGACTTCAAAACATTTAAGAAAATTTCTATAAATTCCGAGGAAAAATGCGGAATAAATTGTAAGAATAGTTAATTTTTCAACCAAAACACAACGAGTTTCAATAAAATAATCAATTTCTTCGATCTTTAAAAATTACTTTTTCAAAAGAAAAGTACATTAAAAACTTTCTCCGGAATCTTGAGAAAAAAATTTATTTTCTTGAAACCTTTGAAGAGCCTTAGAAAGAATCCATAATTTTATTTCAAAATCTTCAAAAATGTACATTTTCTTTTAATTTTTTTTTTAAATCTTCTCAATATTAAAATTATTTTTCAAAGTTTCAAAACTATGTTTTAAATGCATCCGAATTTTTCCCGTTTTTTTAAAAATTGTGTCAAATTTTGAAAATTGCCTTAAAAAATTTCAGAATCTTTTTTGGCAATTTGTTAAAAGTTTTTAAATGTTTTTAAATATCCTTTTAAAATTAATTTTTCAAACAAAACAAAAAAATTATTTTTAATTTCCCAGGAACCTTAAGAAAATGTATTACCTTGAAATCTATTTAAATATTTTCTTCAAATTAATTTTTTAAAATCTGTCCGCTGCGCGGGCACATTCTCATCGCGCGCTTCGCGCTCGATAATTTATTTATCTTGCTCTACGCACTCGGTCTTTGCATTTCCCCCACTTTTGCGCCCAGATCTTTTAAAATTAAATGTCAAATCATCGACAACTGTAATTTTTGTGACTGTGATTTCTCTTTTGTTAAAGCTCCTTTGGCTTTAACAAACACATTCTCATCACGTATCTCGTGCTTCGCACTAGATTTTTTCAACATTCTGAACGTTTCTACATTATATTCAACACTATTATATCAAATGTATATCATATTTATTTCTGTAACTCAAGCTGGTACTGCTTATTCAGATTCTGCAAATGGGATTGAATGGGATATCCCGAGATATCCTATTGCTTTGAGGGAGATCTTAAATACAATATTTTATTATATTAGTCATCTTATCAAAAGGACCAAAAATGTATTATCAACATTATTGATTATCAGCTCTATACATATAAACTTTATTGGCACTTTATCAAACAAACGGAAAGGTCTATATTAACAATGTTAATTACCAAACACTGCTTAACGACCAACAAATGATTCCCTAAAAAAATGTTAAACTTTTCTTAATCATATTAATTTAAATATTAATTCAAATTTTCCGCCTAATGGAAGAGCGCATGCACAGGGACACCATGTCAACTGATTAGAGGGTTTTGGGACCCTTGATTGATATTTCTTGGAAAATTGATATTGGCTACAATGTTGACTATAAAACGACGAAAATTGATTATCAAACACTATCTAACGACCAACTAACGAATCCATAATGAATTTTTGAAAAATATTAAGATGTGGGGTGCATGTGTGAAGTTGGTACCCCAATTTTGAAAAGGCCATAACTTTTCCAATTTCGACTATCAAACGATCAATGTTGACTATCAAACGCTATCTAACCAGCAAAAAACGATTTCATAACCAATTTATACCATTTTCCAAAATTGAGGTGCCATCTTCAGGGGAATACGAATTACCTCCTCTCACATTTGAATTCGTTCCAAGTCGATTACAGCAAGGCTGTCACAGCCCAATTTACTTTTAAAAAAGTGACCTATTTAAAACAAAAAAAGTGACCAAAAGTGACTAATATTGACTAAAAGTGACTAATATTGACTAAAAGTGACTAATGTGCATTAATAATGTCACTAATGTTCCTTAACATTCAAAATAATGCGATGAAATTTATAAGAATTGCAGTTGATTCGTAACGAATTTATCAGACTAAGGTTATTAGAACCTAGAGTGAATTTAAAACAGTTCAAGTTAAATTTAAAAGAATTTTTAAAAATCCAAACTATTCCAAATTCATTGCAGAAAAATTGGAGTAAACTCAGAAGAATTCAAGGAAGTTAAAGACACTTTGACAACATTCATTTTGATATGAGTGGATTTAATAAATTTGGATTTAAAAAGTTGAGAGAATTCAAGGCGAATTAAACAGAATTTAAATGAATTGAAGAAAATTCCAGGGAATTAAAAAAAATTGAATAAAGTACAATTGAGTGAATTTAGAAGAATTCAAGTGAACTGAAGAGAATTCAGGGTGAATTAAAAAAAAACCTGAAGAATTTAGAATAAATCATGAAGAATTCAGGGTGAGTTCCAAACTAACTGAAAAAAATTTTAAATCCAAAATATTTACTATCAGTAAAATTGAAGTGCATTTAGAAGACTTCAAGAGAATTTGAAGGAATTCAAGAAAGTTCAGAAATTGATACAGACCTGAATTCAAAAGCGGTTAATCCTTCCCGTGCAGAAATTGCCCCGGTTGGCCCTACTACAACTAGGTTTCTGCTCGGATCCCGGCCGGATCAACCCTGGTTATATTTCACGGTCGGGAGCCGGTAATAAGCTTTTCTTGTATTCAAACTTCAAATAATGTATCCAAAAAATTGAAAAAGATCACAATCCATTAATTTTGCTTCGTAAATCTGTTGGCAAAATTACACGCTTATAATCTATCGGTGTAGGATTGAAGGTAACTCAAAAATAGACCTCTTATACTAAGAATCGAACAAAACGAATAACAATGTATCAGTTCTTACCGGCATTGTCACACCTCCTCAAATTTCGGGTCGCTTTTATGAGGGAAGCAGAAGAGAATCACCTTTTATGTTTGTACATCCTATGTAAGCACAGCGATCGGCTGATGACATTTTTATTCACTTAATAATTTTTGTAACCAAACAATTGATAGAATATCTGATCAAAGATTTACATAAAACCATTAAATGGCTACTGCATAATCTGGCACACGGAAATTAGATGCACGCGAGTGTTTTGTTTTTCGAGCGCGATATTCGATTTCGCTTCCATTTCTCCGGTAATCTGATAAATCTTTTTATATACACTGTAAAAAATGTTCTCGAAATTTCACATATTCTGTCGAGGTAAAATTGCACTGATGCATAAAATACGCCGCGGCAGCATGTGTAAATTCACATCAGTTGCGGAAAATTACACCGTCGGTCGTAGGAAATAAAAGGACCCTGCACTAGCGTGTTAATTTTCCGCCGACTGTCGTTGTAATATTACGGACTAAGGTAGAAGGTTTCCACGGTACCGAGCGGAATATTAACAGGTTTCGGTAATATTACGTTTGGAATTATGTGATTCTACGGCTGACTTTGTAACGCAGGGATAAAATATTAAATAATTACAGCGCCATCCCTCGGCTATAAATTAAGTAAATCTCTGCGACTAGCGAATCCCTTGCATATACTAAATTTACTGTACGCTGGTATACTAAATTTAATTTCATGTTGTGCATTCTTGCTTTCATTACATGTACACTAAATCTAGTACAGATTTTTCTAACAATGTACATTTATTTCTGTACCTCGGCCTGGGATTGCTTATTCAGATATTGCAAAATAAATTACGACTTTTATTTATCATGATTACTCTAATATTTGTTTCATATTTTGCAATCAATTTTATTCTCAACTACCCTGAAAAATGTATCATTTCAATCTATTTATATTCTTACAATTCATAATATGCATTGGTATTGAAACATACGTATTTTCATTGCCTTGTTTTTGTAATTGAAAAAAAGTGCGCATCCTGTAAGAAAAAATTATTTTTTTATCAAACATTTTATTGCAGCTTATGTTGTTTTATCATAAATTTTATTTGTTTATTTTCAATGTTATTTTTCACGATTTGAACTAAAAATACGCATCGCAGCCTAAAGTGGTTCGTAGTAAATTTGTAGATATAATTTAGTCGAAAGATTTTGTTAAATACAATATTTTTGAAGCTTGTGTCCCTTTTCCAAAAAATGAATTTTTTTAGTTTAAGTATATTTTTATAACGAGAGTTTATAACAAATTTTTAGATCTTTTTTGGTTGAACAACTTTTGTCTTCTCATTTTTTTGTCGTCTCCCGCTTCTTTTTCCAAAAATTTAATTTTTTCATTTTTAAACTTATTTTTTAAGAATAAAAGGAAATCTACACGTCCTATCAAAAAATGATTAATAAAAAATTTGTAGCTCTTTTTGGGGTAAACAACATTAGTTTCATTTTTTTTCGTAGCTTCTGTCATTTGTCCAAAAAATTAATTTTTTTCATTGTAATTTTATTTTTCACGAATAAAACAAAAACTGCGTGTCCTATTAACAAGTGATCAATAATAAATTTGTATCAGTTTTTTGGGCGAACAACTTTTTTCTATTTATCTCTCTCATAGCTTGTGCCGTTTATCGAAGAAATCAATTATTTTATTTTTAATATTCTTTTTTTACGAATAAAACAAAAACTATGTGTCCTATTAAAAGTGATTAGTGACAAATTTGTAGATCTTTTATGGGAGCACAATTAATATCTTCTCATCTTTTCTCGTATTTTACATACCTTGACCGCAAAATGGAAAATTTTGATTTTTCATTATTTTTTGTGCGATTAAAATTTGAATTATCGATTTTTCACGAAAAATCACAAAGTTGTTATGATAATCTTGAAGGACTTTCAAAAAGCAACTTTTTTGTTTCATTGACTTTTTTCATATCGTGCGTTGTTTAGCTTAAAATGTTCATTTACGTTTCTTCTTGGGGATTTTGAAAATGCTCTAACTCTGTTAATTTTTTTTTATCAAAGAAAGTCATGAGGTTGAATTGTTCGAGTTTCTGATTACTACAAATAGCCCTACATAGAATAATTAAATCTTGAAAAAAGTGGTCTCAAAATTCCTGAAAATGCTCTAACTTTTCGAATATTCATCTAAAATGGCTGGCTAACAAACTTGCCCTTCACTTCAGGACACTTGAAAAGTAGACCAAAGGCTAATCTAATAGATTAACTTTTTTAAAATGTATCTTCCTCACAGACAGACAGACATACTTCAGTACATACAGACAGAGATATTCGTAAAAACCTGTTTTTCGGGTTCAGAGGGTCTCAAAACGTGGACATTTAACAAAAAACGGGGGGAGGGGGGGGGCGCAATTTTTTTCACAAATCTAATACCTTCTCTGATTCTAATATGAAAAGAAACAGGTTAAACAGTCACCGCAGGGTCCTACTGGGAGCAGCTGCAATCTGTGAAAATAACACTGGCTCCCATAAAATCGGGGTAAATCACACTTATGGCCACATATATATATATGTATATATAATTAAAAGTAAGCTTAGCAACCACCGCAGGGTCTCACTGGGAGCAACTGCCATCTAAAAATGACACCAGCTCCCAGTAGGACCGCGGTAAATCCCACTCATGGCCACGTTTCACAACCGTGAAATGGGTGGTCACAGGACACGACGAAATCACAACCGCAGGGCAGCGAAAGCCTCGTGTGTTTTGAGGACACGAATCGACCCAAGGATGACAGCTTTCTGCATCCAGCTCGCAAGTGCTGTGGCATATTTTTGGCACGCGCGTATGGCTTTAAGGTTACAAAACAGTGATAGTTTCGCACCTCCGAGAGCACCTATCACAAGGACAATTACTTGTACCAAATATTGTGATTACAGTCGTTGCAGCTCCCTTTAAAGGTCATGATACCTTTCCTCCTTTTCTTTCTCCTTGGCAGTGAGGTTGTATTCGGAAGGAGCCGAGAATTCGATCACGAATATAGTTCGTTTCTCGAAGTCTTGGAGAACAATGTCAGGCCATATATGTATGTATATGTAATATAATAAATATATTTTTCAATTCATTTGTCTTATTTTTTTTAATGTTATCATTGAGAATTAAAATATTATACAATATTTAATTAATTCATAAGCTTGGTAAATAAATATATAACTACAACAATTATGCATAATTTAGAACAATAAAAGCATCAAAATAAATAATACTAATACAAAAAAAATTATAAAATCTCAGAAAGTAAATCTAAATATTAATTTTCTAATACTATTCGTGCAGTATGTTTCCGTGACTTTATTGGAATTATTACTTACGGTTATTTACTCTTATTACACTCAACTCTCGGTATAAGTACGGTTTTTCGGGCATGGATTTCAGTGGCCTCCGACATAAATTGAGGGAATCCAAACGTAAACAGTCAGGGCCGCGTGAACCATTTCTGTTGGATTTGGACGCATGCTAAGAGCTGACGCAACTAACGCGCTAAGAGCCCTGCCCTCATGCTGCTTGTCATTCATAACAGCACCGCCTCTCTCGGTCCCGCGGTCCCCGCATCATTAAAATGCCGAGGACTTAAATTCTCGGAACGACGTAAATCGTGGGTACTTACATCGAGAGTTGAGTTTATTACTGAAAAAAATATTTTGGCTTAATATTTGGAAACAGAATTTAGTTTTTTTAAATTATTTTACCTCTTTCGCCCATACTGAGTTCAAGAAATTAATAATATTCATTTTTTTATGTGTAACAACTTTGATTGAAACACACAGATTATTCAATGGAATAAGCGACGTATAGCACTTTTTAAACATATTTTTAAAAATAACTTTTTAGATATTAAGGAATTTAACATTTTTAAAATATCAATTGCACATCGAAGAATTATTAGTATTAATTTCGTGAACTGAACTAGTCGGGAACTTTTTTGTTTTTAATGAACTATTAATTTTCTGATAGACTCAATGCTTTTAGGGAACAGGACGAATGTGGCGCCGTCTGTCGACCAACGGATAAGTTCCACTTGTCAAGTGAATTTCGAGTTTCACTTGACAAGTGGAAAGTGGGGACACGGCTGCCAGATGCTAAGGAAATCTACTACTACGCATCCACCTACAGGATCGATGCTTCTGGCTGACATTGTGGTTTTTTCTCTAATAAATTACCCTTTCCTTGCCGGAACCAATCAAAACGCAGCATATACTAATAATAATAACATTGGTATCACTGCACCAGTGCTGCGAACAACTCCCCACTCCACATTCAAATATTTTTATGACGTCACACCAATACTGCCAGAGTGCCAGTGCTTCCATTAGATTCTCGAATACACCCTTAAATGCACCCTTAGTATCTTTGCCATTGCCTTGCAAGCTTGGTAAACACTCACGATCTCTAAGAGGCTGCTCGCTCGTCCTTCGTGGTATAATCAATAATAATTTCCTTACGACGGAAAATGTTGACGTAGCGTGCACTTTGGCAATAAATTTTTAGATTTTGTATCAGAGCTATTACTCCTGCATAATGACATTTTCTGTTCACTAAGAGTACTTTAAAGATATTAAACGAATCAAGCATTACCCATCTTTAGAAACTGAAAAGTGTATGTTAAGATATAAATTATGTAGAATATTCCTTTCCTTGGGTATTTTTGGGGTTTCGCAGGCCAAGCCGGAAGCCCTTATAATAACGGTTATAAGGGTTTCTTTTTTAGTCCGATTTTCTTCGAGGAAGGCGCAAATCAAAGACCTTGGCATGTACATAGGGTTGTTTCGCAATTTTTGATAAAATAATTTTTTATTACATAATTTTAATCTAAGCTCAATGTGCATTCTAATTTTGTTTCTGTTGAGTCGTTCAACAGAAAAAAATTATTAAAAATTGAAGGCGAGAAAACACTTATTCAAGTTGGTGTCACGTGAATCAGAGGTTCTCATAATTATCAATGTGACGATGTGGCTTTAATAGAAACTAACAATACTTATGATAAAGAGGTTAGGTCACCTAACCGCTTCATTTTCACAAGGCGCGGATCCAGGGGGGGAGCACGGCGGCTTGCCCCCCCCCCCAAAAACAAAAGCCCAGACTCGAATTTTTCAAATAAGATAATTGAAGTTTACGATCCCAGTAAAAAGAAACTAATTCGAGAGGATTGCAGCGAATTAACACGTTTAAAATTCGCCTGAATTTGGCTTTCTGATTCGTTAAAACGAACAAAAACTAATACACGGAGAAAATTTGTATGTTAAATTTTACGTAACTTAGTTCGGGAACCGGAGGACATTACGGCATTATATTAAAATTTCACTTTCAGTTATGTAAAATGAAATAGGGTAATATTTGATGCGAAAATATGAATTATTAATATAAATTCATTAAAATTTAATTCGCGATTCAGTAAGAAATAATACAACGAGATAATAAAGCTGCTGCGCGGTACAAGCATTCGACTGGAATGCCTCTCTTTAAATATTCATAACTCGCGAACCAGATGAGTGTCCGTCAAGTTTTTTTTTTTTGAAATGAAAGATTAAAGAAAAAGGAATATTATTCTGAGCAAAAATAGCAAAATTCGTCAAAAATCGAATCAAACCTTTTTTTTAGTTTTTTTTTTGTTAAAAATTTCAAAAAATTCTTGATCCATATTTTATATAAAACAGCACCTTGTTTTACAAAATGCCTATAATTTTCATTGAAAGCCGAAAAAAGTTGTCGGAAATATTACAATTTTAAAAAAAGTTGACCTCAAATTTCAAAATGGCGTCACGCCCAGAATTTTAAAAATTAGTTAAAATCCTTTGGCCAAAAAACATTACCCATAAAGTACCTCAATAACACTGGGTTTCATTAAAATCGATGAGATGGCTGCCAAGATTGATTTTTTTGACGTGGAAAGCGTCTACAGACTATAAAATTATGGTTTGTCTGACTACGAAAAAAAATTGTGGATGGTACACTTGGTACGCTCTAAAAGATCAAACTGACCATATAAATGTTGAGACTTCAATTTAGACTATTCATTTTTCTCAGGGTAATTAATGTGATAAACAAACATAAAAACACTAGTAGAAAACTCCACCGGGCCATTTTCACAATAATTGCATAAAGAAACCGTTTTTGTTGTTAAAGTTTTAACAGTTTGTAACAACTCTGCATGACGAAAGCCATATAACCCTCAAAACAAGAACAAAGTTACTACTAGCGCCGCCGCGTGGC
The DNA here is from genome assembly GCA_011634705.1 of Andricus grossulariae. Classification (NCBI taxonomy): domain Eukaryota; kingdom Metazoa; phylum Arthropoda; class Insecta; order Hymenoptera; family Cynipidae; genus Andricus; species Andricus grossulariae. The sequence goes on along the minus strand of JAABKJ010075445.1, from coordinate 100,421,775 downwards.
CGTTTTCAACACATGGACCATTTTCAACTCTCGGAGACAAAAGGCGGCTCGGGGTCCACAAATACACCCTTCTATTTCGTAAGAGTGGGGCAATATAAAAATGCGCGAAGAGGAAGGAGCAGATCTTGCGCTCACCCTGCATTTCGCTCGTAACCCCTAGTTAAAGGGACAATATTATAAAAAGTGTAGTCGAAAATGAAAACACACCCATACCCCATTTCCAGTAGTCCTTTACAATCCGAAATGTAGAAAGAGCCTAATCATCTCATCTATCTCGATTTTTTTTACTATTCGTACGGTCGTTCGAACTTATGAAAGTTATAAAATTCATTAACACATTGCACTGAAATACATATATGTACAATTCACTGAAAGATATTAAATAAAAAAAAAATATTAGAAAAAGTCCAATGCGCCAGGTATAAAAGTAACTCTAAAGTATAAAACAAGAATGTTAAGTATATCATTATATTTATTTATTTTATTAAATAATGAAATAAATTAATATCTCAAATTGAACACTAGTTTTGTAAATAAAGTCCGAAATTTTATTCTTTTTTATTATTAGATTTTACAATTCATCAAATAAATATAGTGATATGCTTAAAACATTCTTGTTTTATATTTTAATCTTACGTTTATTATATTCGGTGAATTCGACTGTTTTTTTTTTAATAACTTTTTTATGATACCTTTCTTCAGCATTTAAAGACGAAGAAAATCAACTATCGTTTGTTTAAAAACGTTAATTTTTTTAATATCACGTTTTCTTAAAACCCTAATTGAGAGCCCGGATCAAAAATCCGGTTAGAAATTTCTGACGTCTAGAAAACACTCTGAGCGCCAGAATGATATAACCTGTTCTTTGATCTGGGCCTTAAATATTTCAGGTGGTCGTTTGTTTCAGCCTTAAAAAGCGCTAGTACATTTTTCACTAAGGTTACAAAATTTCATAACAATATTAAGTTGCAAATATCTTTTAACTAAGAGCTTGTGGAAACAAACGGATGAAACATTCAAATTTAGCGTGAAAAAGTACTTTGGAAATTATGTTTCATTCGACAGGTACATAGGTGACATTTTGTAGTTTCTTTAGTGACCACATTTTGAAGAAAAAAAAACACTGAAAGCGAACTAAATCTCGTTCTTCTAAATTAACTAAGTGGCCATATTTTTCGTGGAAAATCATTTCATACAAAACTAACATTAACACATAAACAGAAATATATAAAAACAAAATCCCGAACTTGCGAAATAAACGAAGACTATTCAGACTAACCATTTTTTTAAATTCACTCCCAAAACCTTTAAACTATTAATTTTATTCCCACTGATAAATCAATGTAATTTCGAGGTTAAAAGTAATATTCACAAAGTTATTGAAAATTACATTTAAGTATTGATCATAAGCTGCTCCAAATTCCACAGCGTATGATTTTTCCATTAGGTATTTTCACTTCAACTACCGTCTAACTTCAGTTCGATGAATGCTGAGGGGGAAAACAATGGATCAAATGCATGGGACACAACTTATTTTTGTAATATCTTCGTAATGAATAATAACTATTATCATTTTATGATTTCATTAAATAGTTCTTACAAAATACGAATTCTCGTGTTACTTATTTAAATAACACTTTCATTCCGCAACACTGCTCCGACCCAGGCTGCTGATCAATCTCTCCAGCGATCACCGCACGCGGAGAGCCTCACAAAATTGTTATGTGTGGCTCTCCACTCGGGCCCATTAGTGTCCAAGGTTTTTGCTTCAGGTTTCATTCACTCTACTCACATTCTTTTTATAAACTATTTAATATATTTTAAAACAAAATACACTGGAATCGCGTTTATATCCGCTCTCACTTATATCCTCCCGCGCTTATATCCCTGCTATAGCTCTCATTTATATCCGTTTGGCATCCACCACCTCGCGGTACTACGTGACTAACCGAACTAATCAGCCGTTGTTTCAGCGTGCAGCGCGGCAATTTCCCCTCCGCTGATGAGCAGTGTTGTTATCCGTCTGGGAGGATATAAATGAATATTGACGTTCTCCGACGGCGGATATAAACGCGGTTTCAGTGTATTCAAATTTGTACATGTTTAAAGCAGCATTAAGAATCATTAAAAAATTTCTTTTCTCTCAAAATGAAAACTAAGAATTGAACGATTGGAAACTCTGAGTGTGAAAAATTGAATTTATTTTTAATTTGATGTACTTAGAACTATGCAGTATTAAATGTGAAGTCTTTAATATTGTTTTTTTCCACATATTTAACCAAATTTATTTATTGCCCAATTTTTGGTCATATATTTTCTTACTAAATTGTTCAATATTGCGCAGTTTTAATAATTGATTCACAAAGGTTCCCTAATATATAATGTTTCGAATTGAAACATTACAAATGGCAAACTTATGGATTTTTTAGATATATAACCAAATTTATTTATTGCGTTTGTTGTCATATGTTTCCTTGCAGAATAGTTCAAGATTACCCAGTCTTCATAATTGATGCAAAAAAATTCTCTACTATTTCATCATATCCAATTTTTAAAAGTAAATTGAATTAACGACTGGAAGCATTAAAAATTATATATGTAGTTAAAACTTTTTTTTATGAATAAGTAACTAAATTTGTCAAATAATTTACTTTCTTAAAATTTTGGTGTACAAGTGTATAGGGGTATCTACCCCCCCCCCTTTAAAATTAGCCAGCGTCTTTCATTAAAATCAACCATTCATACCAATTTGGTAACAAACATCGTTTTTCTGTTACCAGTATCACCGTCTGCTAAGTTCTTAAAATTATGCAATTTAAACAGCAAGTAATAGTCGTTTCAAAGAGCTTCAAATAAATCTAGTTCAAAATTGAATAATAATGGCATGTGTTGTCAAGTGTAGTTTAAAGTGATTGAATACGCTTTTGTTCCAAGAATTTAAAAGATTTTCGTCAAAAAAATTAATTGTCATTTTCTGATGTAAACCAAGTTTACGGTAATTTCTCGCTTAAAGGTCCATTGCGGTCCCCCTGATATTATTCTGTATGTAATATTGTAAAAAAAAAACGATTAAATCTGCGAAAAATTAAACTTTGAAACCCCTATATTCATGGTAACATTTGGTTTGTAGTTTCTGTTAAATTGTGTTCTAGAACAAAACTTTATTATAGTTGATTCTCAAAGATTTATATTTTTTAGGGGAATCTCCAGGATTCTGGAAAGCCTACCTGCGACTTGTGTGGTAAACAATATCTAAGCAAGCAAGGTCTGGTGTATCACGTAGTAAATTTTCATGTGAGAAGAAAATTCATATGTAGAATATGTTGGAAAATGTTCTCCTACCAACATTATTGTATTACTCACGTTAAAAAGGAGCATTCTAAATCCGGGTAAGATTTTCGTTACTGTACCTTAAAATCATAATTTTTTGTATATCTCAAGCCTAATAATTTGTAAATACTACGTATATATTTTTTCAGGGACTACACACTTTTTGTACAAGCTTTTACTGACAAGGAGCCAAGAGAAACAAAGATTTATTACTGTTTTGTTTAAATAGACAAACGAATAGCCGCTTGTCAAAAACAATTTGGTAATTCTCATTTTGACAAGAGACATAAATACTTTATGCTTTACATAAATTGTTAAGTACATAAATACTTTATATATTCATTGAATATAATGAAATAAATAAACAAAAAAGTAGGGTCAATTTATTTTATACTTTTAAGAAAAATGTATCTTTTAAAAAAGCGGATATTATTATGTTCACTATTAATTTTAATAAAAAAAATAATCTGCCATTTTTGAATTTGGTGTTTAGACAAAAGATTCGTAATTAACGACCCCAAACGCCCTTAAATAGAATATTTCATGGAGATCAGTCGAAAATGAGAGAAATTCGAATTTTTAAGTCAGACTTATTCCATATTATTATTATTTTTATTATTATATCATTAAGCCGTTTCCCTTTCGGGGTAGGCGTGAATTGCTCGGTGGTAAAGTAGGTTAAAAATTTATCTTTGTAGGTTGAAAACTCACCTATTTGGTTTTGGTTGAAGTTTAAAATTATTTCTTCGAAAAGTCATCTTTCTTGGTTGAAAATGAATATTTTGTTGAAAATTCAACTTTTTAGGTTGAAAATTCAACAATTTTGTTTCGATTGATGTTTAAAAATTCAACCATTTGGTTAAAAATTTATCTTTGTAGGTTGAAAACTCACCTATTTGGTTTTGGTTGAAGTTTAAAATTATTTCTTCGAAAATTCATCTTTCTTGGTTGAAAATGAGCTATCTAATTGAAAATTCAACTTTTTCTGTTGAAAATTCAACAATGTGGTTTTGGTTGAAGTTTAAAAATGTTTAATTAAAAATTCAACCATTTGGATAAAACCTTATTTTTGTAGGTTAAAAATTCAACTATTTGGTTATGGTTATGATTTAATATTTTTTGTTTAAAAAATCAACGATTTGGTTGAAAATTGATCTTTGTAGGTTGAAAATTCAACTATTTGGTTTTGGTAATGATTTAACATTTTTTGTTTTAAAATTCAACCATTTGATTGGAAATTTATCTTTGTAGGTTAAAAATTCAACTATTTGGTTTTGGTTATGATTTTACATTTTTTGTTTTAAAATTCAACCATTTGATTGGAAATTTATCTTTGTAGGTTGAAAACTCACCTATTTGGTTTTGGTTGAAGTTTAACATTATTTCTTCGAAAAGTCATCTTTCTTGGTTGCAAATCATCTATTTTGTTGAAAATTCAACTTTTTATATTGAAACTTCAACAATTTGGTTTTGATTAAAGTTTAAAAATATTTAATTAAAAATTCAACCATTTGGTTGAAAAATTATCTTTGTAGGTTGAAAATTCAACTATTTGGTTGACAATTAATACTTGTGGATTAAAAAGTAATCTTTTTTGAATTTCTTTTTTTCGGGTTTAAAATCAGAATGTTTTCTGAAACTTTTTGCCCTATTATTCCCCTATTTTCCTATTCCCCTGTTTTGAGAGCTAGCATTTTGGTATGTGAAGCCTATATTATAGCTTTTTCAAGATAAATTACAAACTTTAATAGGAATCTTGATATTCAGACTCTTTAGCATAATTAATATGTAGACTATACAGAATGTATGAATGTACTATGGTAATTATCGTTACAGTGTCTATATTCATAGAAACTATAAATAATCTACCCGGAAATCTAGATTCAGGCGGAAATTGATGAGAATGAGTTCCGTAAATAAAACGTAATGGGCATACTAGCATACCTACAAATGTAAAAATCATTCAAGTCCTTGCGCTAGTAATGAATGGCTCTAATTGAGACCAGCAATCGCAAATGAGTTGACGAAGCAATCACGAGCAATTTCTCAGAAATTAATAGTAATTACCGACGCGTCTCGCCCTTATCGCTGACCTTGTTTCAATTTTGTCTGAGAATGCTTACAAATTCGTGTGAACCCTCTGGTTATAAAATTTTTATGTTTTACACTCTAAATTCAAATCAGTCATTATCCAAGCAAGCTTTGAATGAAAAATCAGTCAAGCATGGTTCAACTGAAGAATCAGTAATTTCTACTGATAAAACAGTCAGCTTAACAAATGAATCAGTCAAGCATTCTTTAATTGAAAAATCAGTCAAGCGTGCTTTCATTCAAAAATCAGTCAAGCATGTTTTGATTAAAAAATCAGTCAAGCATGGTTTGAATAAAAAATCAGTCATTTCTACTGACAAAATAGCCGTCTTTACCAATAAATCAGTCAAGCATGCTTTGATTAAAAAATCAGTCAAGCATGGTGTGCCTGAAAAATCAATCACGCATGGTTTAACTGAAAAATCAGTAATTTCAACTGACAATACAGTCGTCCTAACAAATTAATCAGTCAAGCATGCTTTGATTAAAAAATCAGTGAAGCATGGTTTGACTGAAAAATCAATCACGCATGGTTTAACTGAAAAAGCAGTAATTTCGACTGATAAAACAGTCAGCTTGACAAATTAATCATACGAGTATGCTTTAATTAAAAAATCAGTCAAGCATGCTTTCATTTACAAATCAGTCAAGCATGTTTTGATTAAAAAATCAGTCAAGCATGGTTTGACTAAAAAATCAGTCATTTCTACTGACAAAATAGCCGCCTTTACAAATAAATCAGTCAAGCATGGTTTGATAAAAAAATCAGTCAAGCATGGTGTGCCTGAAAAATCAATCACGCATGGTTTGACTGAAAAATCAGTAATTTCAACTTTAATAAAGTTTTTTAACAGATAAATCGGTCAAACATGGTTTAACTGAAAAATCAGTAATTTCTACTGACAAAACAGTCGTCCTAACAAATTAATCAGTCAAGCATGCTTTGATTAAAAAATCAGTGAAGCATGGTTTGACTGAAAAATCAAAAAGGAGGAAAAATTAAATCACTCTGAGGTTTTATCAAATAATTATTTAACACGTTTTTAATAAAAAGAGCAAAACAAAATATTTCGCCAAAAAGATTCGAACGCGCGACAGCGTGCTCCTCAGCCAACTACCTTACCGCTGTACCACTGACTTCGGTTGGGAAAATCTCGTGCGCCACGGTAGATACTCGTATAGCACCAAAATAGTAATTTTCAAAAATTCATTTAAAAAAACTAGGGCCCAATTACAAAAAAGCCGCTATACGTGTCTAATATTTGTCGACGTCCTATCGATTTATACTAGTCTCATCTCAAAGTCAATGTCGCAGAGCAGGCCTTCCCCTTGTAAGCACTAGCATTGCGAACATGATGTAATTTCTTAAGCAAAAAGTTGAAGGAGGCGAATTTTTGCGTTATTTCCAGTTTGTGATAGACTTCTGCAATGAATGCACGATTTCTTGTAATAAGTGTAGTGTGTAGTCATACTCAACAATGAGGTATGGGCATGCAATCAAAATATGTAATGCAGTTAATCAAAATTTGCATTAGTGTTTCAGAAATGTAATGTATGTACATACTCCCGGAAAGTTTCATTAAAAAAAAAAATTCTTCATTCTCCGCATCGTACGCAGCATAGTAAATAATATTCTTACATTACTTTACTCAAAATTTACTATTTTACTATAATATTTTCTTGAAAATTCAAGTATTTCGTTAAAAAAAATTCGCAACCTAATCACCGAGCATCGAGTAAGCTGTGCTTACAGAACAATCCTCTTAGTGATTTTATCTTAACCCTTAATTTCTTAATTTTTGCAGAAAGCGTCATGACCCGAGTTTAATGAAAATCAAATTTTACATTCAGTACACATTTTTTCTAACATTATTGTATAAATTTTAAAATAACAAAATAGTGCTCACATTACATCGAAGAATTATTTCAGTAATTTTACAATTAGTGAAAATATAAAAAAGTACACTTACCTTTGAAGCATAGGACGTGATTTTTCTGAGCTTTCAATGCAAAATTTGGAATCAGCGCAAAAAGTTAGCTGAACTTAAAAAAAAGCATCTCGATACTCGTATGTCCATTCTTTCATGAGATTTTTCCAATTGTTACATTTTGAACGCGCGAATTCAATTTCAGCGCCAGCGTCTACCAGGCGGAAGCAGCTTTCCCCACTTCGTCGCCATATACTACCCCCCCCCACCCCTCCCCAAATTACAATACAGAAAATATGTTGATCCTAAAATCATGTACGAATTGTAAGTTTCAATTGACTGTAACACCGATTGTTTAGGATGAAAATTACAGAAGTTATTCCATTTGTTTACGAGACAAAAACGGACTATTCTTTTGCAGTCATTTTTAACGTATTTAATACTCAAAAATCAATTAGCGGCTGAGCGTACATGGCACTATATCTCTTCACGATTAAAATTTGTCCACTTTCATGGCTTTTCGACCGCCTAAAAAAAAGTTAGCCCCACCGAAACAACAGTACCTTTCTTAATAACACATAGCTTTTCTCAAAAACTATTTAATATTTTAAGCTTAAAATTTGCATAAATGTTCAGCTTGACAAAAGACAAATTTTTAGAGAGTTGAATAGATGTGCATACACTTTTTACAAAAATAACTACATTTTGCAAAACGGACATTTTTGTCTGGTTTTATTATTTTGTGAGGAAAGAAATCAAACAATCTCAATGTGCGACCTACCAAATTAAAGATCTTTTTAACACATTCAATTTGTAATTAAACTTTTTTTCGCAAATCTATACCTTCATTGCAATATCCCGAGAACATGATTTTGCCAACTTTGAACATTGCGCAATTCACTTGAATCACATATTTTTGGCTGCAAACATACAAGCCATGGTATGAACCACGAAGGAATAGTAAGGAGTGGTATCACCCTATGTGTTTGGTGAGCAGAGGTGGGACGAGCGAGGTCCAAGAATTTGTTAATGTTTACCACGAATGAAAACTTGTTCTCAGTATCGTGCACATGCGCAGAGCTGTTTTCGCAGTCACGTGTTATACCCACCAGGCTGTGGACACTCAATGCTTTAGAAGTGCACGCGTATATTCGACGGTGGCGCCATCAAACGAGCCCGCACGTTTTCAAGATAAGATAATAGATGCTTGAGGTTATATCCAGATGATTTGTAGATAACTTAATTAAAAATTCAACGAATTTAAAAAAACTAATAGAAAAACAAATAGAAATACATAAATAAGTACTGGAATAATTATTTAGGAATTTCTGTTTGTTTTTCTATTGGTTTTTTTTTCTCTTAAAAATGTGTTTTAAGTAAAAAGCAAAGATGATGGAAGTATGTTTGAAACGTGGTTTGAAAGCAGTTTTTATTTGAAACTTGTAATAATATATTTTACTGAGCTTACCGTAAGAAGTAGTAAATAGAAATGAATAGGTTTGGATTTATGAAAAGCTCACAAATTCCAGTAAGATTGAAGAGGATTTGAAAATGTAGGTATAATTTCGTCGCCATCGTGTCCCAGAAATTCAGACACTTATGAAAAGACAGGTGCACTACCTGAGATGGCAATGTCGCCTTCATCCCGGAACCCTCCTTCCACACCATAAACTGCAACTGAAATCTTGCACGTTTCAAAAGGAAAGACGCAGCCCTATTGGGTACTTATTGTTTTGTTCAAGTCGAGTTCTAGCAATATAGTCTGTTTTAAAATTTCCTTACTTCGAAGTCTCATACTTTGAATCACAAAAATCGCACCTTACTGAAAAAGTGTTGAGACATAGTTTGGAATCATAAAATTACATGGACAGGGATGAGAGTGGATCAGCAGTTTAATTGTACAGTAAATTAGACATTTTTTCTTCCAAAAATGAGCAAATTCTATACTTTGATAAGAAACCAGAACTTTTTTTTTTCAATTTCACGTTCAAATATTGTTTTTGAAATTTATTTATTTTTAAAATGTTCAGTTCTAAGCTTTTTTAATGTAACGCTTCCAATTTGATATTTTTACTCTTGAATGTGGATAAATGATTCTTTTATATCTGGATATTGAATTTTAATATCAAGGTTTAACCGCCTAATATTTGAAGATCATCGCGTTATAGTTAAATATCTAGATATCAATTTCCAATTTCTATTTGCTTCAGTGTATACTGTAAAACTGAATGATGGATGATATATATATATATATATATTTAATAATAAAGAAAATTACATTTTCATCAAATTGCTGATTTTAAAACTCTTTCAATATAATATAATAAATTTTTAAGCTATATTCAAGTTGAAATATATCCAGAATTATTATTAAGGCTTCTATTTGGAAATTATACAAATTTGCAACAGTACGATTGAAATATGCATTTGTCCATTATTTTATAATCGAATTTGAAATTATTTTATTTCGAACGTTTCCGACTTCAAAATGTTTAGCCAATAAGTTTAAAAAATTAAAATGGTGCAATTTTGAAAAATCTGTTGTCGAAAAGCTAATCGGAAATGTCTTATAACTCGAGGCCTAAGATGAAAATAAAGAATAGATGAATTTAAAGTATTATTAATAAATTTTTGTTATATTAGCCGCTGGTACTATTTTTATATTTATATACTTGAGATGTTTATAAATATTTTAAGAAGGAACGTGCAAAAATAATAACATTAGTAGCATTTTTGTCAAAATAGTGTCATCGCTAAAAAAAAGTGGCCATTAGTGACAATAGTGTCGTGAATCCGAGACTTGTAAATTAAATTCTTTATGAACAAGCTGTAAATGCCTGGATTTTTATTACATAACATTGAAAAAAAAAATTCGAAAATACGTCAATAATTTTTTTTCAAATATCAAGATATTAACAAATTTTTGAAACAATAATTGATAATTTCAAATTAAAAGCGTTTGAAATTTAAAAAAGGTATATATTCAACGATTCTGAATTGAAAACGTTCCAAATCAAACAATTTTAAATTACCTAGGTGAAATTTGGTCAAAACCACGATATTTCTAATGTAATAGAAAAGAATTTAACTTTTATCATTTCTTAATAAAAGTGTTAGAAATTGAATAACTTTAAATTGAAATTTTTATTTATTAAACAATTTTCTTTTTAATTGAAGAATCTTGAAATTAAAAGATTTCAGATTAAAATTTCTAAACCAGGACAATTTAAAGCTGGTTAAAATTGAATAATTTCAGATTAACATTTCGAAAATTGGATCATATAAAATTCAGCGAAATCCAAGTTGTATTATTTATAATTCGCAGCGTTCAAATTTTAATGATTTCAAATTGGAAACCTTAGAATTTAAATAATTTACTATTAAAACTGATTACAATTCTACAATTTGAAATTGAAAACTGAGTTGAATCTTTCAAAGTCAAAGCTTCTGAAATTTCAGAATTTTAAATTGTTAGTACAAGCTTGGAAATGTTTCAGTTATAATCTTTGACAATTGTATCATTCTTTAAAAAATTTTAGAAATAAAGAAACTTTAAGTATGCAACCTTACAAATAAAAACATTTCTAATACGAAGCGTTGAAAATTAAGCAAATCTCAACTTTATTAATTACCTAGAATTGCGATATTGAGACTTTTTTATACTTTTTACTTTTATACTCTTTAGAATTGCAGCATTTTAATTTTAATTGACAAATTAATACTGACGAAAGAGAGGCTTCCGTTTCCGGTACCGAATGGTAAAGTACGCGTGTTTTTTCTGTGCTATCTTTTTTGGTTTTGGCGGCGTGCGTGGAGGTGCGATTGAGGTGAAAGGTGGTAAAGGGAGGTGAGTGAAAGAGTTCGGGGACGTCTGTTGTTCTATTTTATAGCATCTCCAAATACAGTTTTTAACATTTTTAATTTTTGTGGATGAAAACCCGGGGGAACTGAACCCGATTTACCACACGACGAAGTATCACATGCCCTTAAAGTAGTCCTGCTACTGGAAAAGCTAGTCAAAGCTATGTCTATAATTTTTACTGAAATTTGTAATCAAGTCCAAAATTTGGCCAGCTTATCAATTAATAAATTAAGTATTGAATTTGTGTGCTGCTAAATATGAATCAAATATTTTTTAAATAATAATAAAATATAAGTTTAAATATTAATTTGACTCGATTTGAGTCAAGGTTTGTTTTACTTGCTCAGCAGATGTCAGCGTAACCACATGTCTTGGAAATAAACATTACCTGCAATAAATTAACAACAAAATCATTATTTGAACTTTCATGCGCCTCTCGATTCCAGCAGAAGCTGCGCCCTACTGAAAAAGCCTACATAGTAAACTACATGGAAACCTATGTGGAAACCCATATAGGATCCTTTTTTGAATTCCTGTCTCAAATTACGATCTGAGATAGCATGGGAAATATTTTGTGGGTTTCCACATCGGTTCTTATATGAATACCGCTATGGAAATCTATGGATTGCTCTACATGAAATCTCACATGGGATTATAACTTTTTTTTATGAAATATGCTTTGGAAGTTTCGGGTGCATTGTCAGAAATCTTAAAAAAAGACCAAAACATACTGTGCATCCGTGGCTTTCATATGAAGCTACTGCGCACTCCTTAAATATTAATTGCAAACCCATCCATGTAGGAACCTTCATAAAAACCCATAATAAGAACTGATATAGATTACCATCCTATATTCCTATCTCAGATCGTGATTTGAGACAGGAATTTAAAAAAGGTTCCAAACAAAAGATTTCAGAGGAATTTTAACATTTCCGCGATTTCAGAAAGATTTCAAAGAGCCAGGAGAGAAAACTTGGATAGTGGATATCTTAATTAGGTCAAAAATTATAAAGGTTTAAAAAAAACTTGTATTTCCTTTGAAAAACAGCATATTTAATAGGCGAACGATTCTATGATTTGGAGTTGCACTGCCTGCAATGACTTGAAATTGATTTGGGCACCGAAATTTACCGGTATATCGTGAAAAAAAAAATCAAACTGATAAAATATAGATACTTTGATTTCCTTCACAGTTGGTTTCATCCGTTGCTGAAGATGTATCAACAATTATTTCCAAAGAACCTTCACGTCCTTTTCATTCCAAGATGTCAAACAAATTATCAAAATGTTCTTCAGATTCCAATTCCTTCACAAGTTGACTTTTAATGCGCTTGCGTTTACCTTTTTGATTCTTTCTTCATTCCTGGAATAAATATTCGAGTTTATCAGCAAAACGGTAGACGCTCTTTTTTGGAATGGCTGTTCGATCCCAGGACAACATGCACTTTTCAAGCACACTTATAGCACTTTCACTGACAGTTTTTTTATTCTATATGTTGGTAAAAAAATATTTGGAACACATCATGCTCTGAGGGTAATTTACGTTCACGTAATTTTGTTTTAGGATGTCCTATTAACCATATAAAATCCGAATCACGCGTATTAGACATAATTGAAGGTTCCTTAAACTTTAAATTTTGATGAACAATCTAAATATATTTTATTCAACAAAACTAAAATAATGACTTTAACAATATTACGCCCACACTGGTACAGGTACAAGAAACCTTTAAATTCTCATTGCCAGTCCCAATAACCTGAGCCCAAGACAATAAAATTCGCAGGTAAGTACCTCGCTAACTTCCCCATTATCCGCTTACAGTAACAAAGATGCCTAGGAAAAGTTAACGTTTCCTTGGACAGTTGACGATTTTATGAACTCCGATCAATTTTCTAACCGAAAAATTTCCAATCCTCGCGTTACCTCTAAATATTATTTACAAATAATTTAAAAAAATGGAAATTAGTTCTTCAGTATGAGGAACACGTTTCCAGTTGTAAATAATAAAATTAATAAATAAATATTAATGATAATAAATAAAACAAAATTTGTATTGCGAAATAAATCTTCATTATATATATATAATAAATCTTTATAAAGACTATATGACAACCAAACCTTTCTTAACTACATTCATATTTGGGAATATTTAAGGTTCGGCCGCCATAAATTAAAACATAAAACAGGACCCAAATCACTTGGGCAATCTCTAGAGACGAAATCATTCAAATAGAGACTGATAATTTACTGATTTATAGTTGATTATGAACCAATCTATTTAGATTATTACATTTTCCAATTAGGAAAAGAAAGAATCAAAAATTTAATGTATTTCTAACATTGCTAATATTTAATGCATTCTTCTTTCAAAATTTTAAATAAAAAATAGAGAACTGCGAAAGCAAAACTAACTATATGAATTATAACAACCACCAAACATGAACAAATAGGCCGCATTCGATACAGCTAACTAGACACCTGAATCTATTATAGTAATGGCCAATTTCGTATAAATGTACACCTGTTGTTAAAGTAAACCTTTTATGATCAATAAAGAAAATTTCAAAACAATAAAAGTAGGAGTTGCGTCATACGGATGCCAGGAAAACGCGGTCTTCCCGAATACGGTGGCAAAGATTGTTGAGCATAGTCGGTGCAAATTAAAAGTGTTGAGAATCTGTGTAACTTAAACTTATGTTATATTTGATAAATATATCCTTCTTACATTCACGAGTGTGGTTAATCTTATTTCCTGACAATTATAATCTCCGATAAAAAGATTTATAACGCCTCAGAAGTGGGATCAGTATGATCCAATCGAAAACGCCATTACACAACGGATTGCTGTGAATTGACGAGGCCATTGTCGTTGTCGTCTATAAACTGGATAACTTTTAAAAAACTAATCGGATTAGATTGCGCTTTGGCAGACGTTTTTAGGGACCAAAAAGAAAGGTCGAGTTCGTTATCCAAAATTTGTTGACTAACGGTTCTGCTTTGAACCACGAAAAATTCTACAAAATATGGATGCTGCGCGGGCACATCCTCCATGCGTCCCGCGCTCGCGCGGCCCTTCCCACCAAGTTTGAGCGCGCCTACAGGGCGAGGGTACGCTCTCGCGCTTCGCCCGATTTTTTGTACGCTTAATGCGTGCATTCTGATTGCATTCTGTCAAATATCTTGAATATTGTAACTTAAATCGAAAACTGTGATTTACACCCCTGCTGGACTACAGTCATAAATTGGAACTGAAATTTTTTTTCAGATTGATTTTAAAGACGGTTGTCTTTAAGAAAAATTTTGTTTCAAATTTTGAAAATGCTCTAAATTTTTTATTTTTTTTCGAAAATATCTCTTTAACGAGCTTGACCTTCATTTCGGGACAATAAAAAAGTTTATTAAAGGCTGACTTGATTAAACGAATCCTTGAAAAGTTAGCGTGGCCACAACATTCAGGTAACCATACATACTATGTGAGTGCCGAAACGTAAAAATCAGTTAAAAACTGGAGATCTAAAATTTGGATGATTAAATTAAACTCTCATGAATGAGAATTTAGAAATAAAAAATTCCATTTTGTGGTTAAACTATGCAAGATACGAAAAAAAATGAATTCACAATGATTTTTTACCCAAAAAAGATCTACAAATTTGTCATTATCAAGTTTTTGATAGATGCGTAGTTTTTGGTTTGATCGTAAAAAATAACTTTAAAAATAAAAAAAATAAATTTTTAGAAAAACGACAGCAGATACGAAAAAATGAATAAACAAAAGTTGTTCGCCTAAAAAAGATCTACATATTTGTTATTAATCATTTCTCGATAGGATGCGTAGTTTTTGTTTTAATCGTAAAAAATCACATTAAAAAAATTAAATTTTTGGAAAAAGGACACAAGATACGAACAAAAAATAAATAGACCAAATTTGTTCACCTAAAAAAGATTAACGAATATCATTTTTTGATAGAACGCGTAGTTTTTGTTTTAATCGTAAGAAAGAACATTAAAAAATTATATTTGTGGAAAAACGACACAAGATACAATACATTTTTAATGAACAAAATTGCTCGCCTAAATTATATCTACGCTTAGAACCATTTTACGCTAGGACGCGTATTTTTTTGTTTAGATCGTGAAAAATAACATTAAAATAATTAAATTTAATCTGTCAAAAAACGACACAAGATGCAATAAAATCTTTGTTAACAAAAAAATTCGCCTAAATTAGATCTACAAATTTGCATTTGATCATTTTCTGATAGGATGCGCACTTTTTAATTATGAAAAGAAGACAATGAAAATACCTTTATTCAATATCAATGTATATTATGAATTCTAATGATATATATTTATTGAAATTATATATTTTTCAGGTTAGCTGAGAATAAAGATTAATACAAAATAAGGAACAAATATTAAAATAATCATGAAAAATAAAGTACTTTATTTTACAATATTTGATTAAGCAATCCATGACCGAGGTACAGTAATTAATATAATATACCGAGGGATTAACAACTCGTGAAGTCAGGTGTACATTTCGGCTGAAGTCACTGGCGTGGTTCCAGATAGCACAAGAGTTTGCGGCAAGCTTACCTGAAGCAATATTGCGAAGCAAACTTGAGGGAGACTTGCATCGTAATTTTGAGGGAAGCTTGCGAGGCAAGCATGAGAGAAACTTGCATCGTAAGTTTGAGGAAAGCTTGCGGGGCAAACTTGAGGAAAACTTGCATCGTAGGTTTGAGGGAAGCTTGCAAGACAAGCTTGAGCGAAACTTGCATCGCAATATCCGATTGCGCCCTCGATAGATTGCCACTTTAGGGCCTCGATAGTAAATAGGAAATCTAGACAGGGCCTATTAAGAACACAGTTTCAATTTCTACCCGGGACAAGCTAATCAACGTGTAAACGCAGATATAACATTTCATGAATACTGCACACAAATTATTCTAGAGAATTGACTAAGCGAATTACTTTTTAAAACTTAAAAAAATGTCACATATTTTAATGAAAAAAGAGTCGTCTGACTGTAAACGGTTAAATCTCTCAGTATTTGAAAGAGTGGGTTTTACCATTGTTTCCGCATCGAAACGGTTCTTTGATATATGTACACCAATGAGATTTTTATTATCAAGATGCACTTTTCAGTTTAAATATTGGAATTGAAAAAAAAACTACGAACGTTAAACGTTAAACGTTTTATTTTATAGAATCTTGTACTGAACGGTATACGCTTAATATTTTTGTACATATTTCATTTAAAGAAAGTATTTAATTTGTATTGTATTTATTGTATTTTATTTTTCATTGTATTTAAAGAAAGGGCTATGCACCAATGAGAACTAAAGAAATGAAAAAAATCAATGGGTAAACTTTAAGGTTTTAGTAATACTATTCACTAGGCTTGAAAAAAGTACTAAAATTACACTTCTGTACTACTAAAATCTAAGAACATGAGGCCATGAGCTTTTTTTCGTTTGCTGTTCAAAGAAAAGGAGATTATCATTTTATTTTCGTACAATTGGAACACCGTACACCAATGAGATTTGTGGTGTTTTATATTAAACTAAAGTAAATGAGAATAAAAATGAAAAAAGCGAGTTGACTATCTGGTAGAAAATGCTAATAAATATTAAATAAAATGAGAAAACTGTGAAGTTTTCATGTACGTTTTATAATACGAGGATTTCAAGTTTGCCTCTAATTGGACGATTTTTCATCTAATAATTAAAATTTTAATTTATTGTGAAATACCTGAAGGCTTCAAAGTTTGTAAAACAGGTATTTCATCAGCACAATGTCTATTCACCAGGTTGACTTTCGTTGGAAACATCTGGACATATGCAGAAAAAAAGTAGAGCATCCCCCCTTTATAAAAGACGCGCAAAACTGATAATGCGAGATTATAGAAAAACGCGTTTAGTAATGTATAAGGTATTCAAACTAAAAGTAACAGTACACTTGTTCTTGTAGCTACAATGCTACAAGTGTGTCTAATTATTTGTATTTATGATATAAAAATGATTGGGATAGTAAGTGATTGTTTCAAAATGAAATACTTGAGACCTGATGTACATATTTTAGAATCAAGATGATGCACTTTATTTGTTCTCTTGTAGCATAAATTTTGTACTTTCATATTGCGATTTGAGAGAAGATATTTAAGAGAATCAAATAATAAGCCGCTATAAATTCGTAGATTGAACAAATAAAAGGTATATTTATAGAATTTGTAATGTTGAAAATATGATAAACAAAACGTAATACTTTCAAAAGCAACGATGGTGCACTGAAAACATGTCTTTTCAAGTTTCTGCGACAATCTTAAAAAATCATTTTTTACAAAAATTTTACATCAAAGTTCCCTTCCTTAAACCTATATAAAGTTCATGTGTCAAATAAGAATTTGTGATATTATGTTACTTACTAACTTTACTAAAGAAGCTTTCAGCAAAAAAGTACATCTTTTTTGTGTTTGCGCGTATTTTTCTCTAAACCTAGCAGATTTTGCAACAAACTTTAAAAAAGAAAATGATAGTATATTGCGTACCTGGAAGGCAAACTCAGTCTTTTTACCCCATGTATAATTTACAAGTTTAGTACGCCTGACATTTGAGGTTAGGTTGAAGCGATGGCGAATGTGCACACGTGCGTATACGATTTTGAACCTATGATACTCGGCTCGAAAATCCAACGATTTGGTAGAAAATTAAACTATTTGGTTGATATAATTAACTTTTTTGCTAATAATTCATATTTTTGCTTGAAAATTCAGCTATTTGGTTAAAAAATAAATCAACTTGATCTTGTTTGATGAAAATTAATCATTTTGAGTTAGGATTTAAATAATTCAGGGTGGCTACTATTTTTTAAATTTTCTTCTCTCGGCTTTCTCCCGGTTCTCCCGGTGAATATTCGTAATTTCTACCGGTTTGGAGAAAAAATTAACTATCTTTGCGAAACTCACAGTTTTTCACATATATGCTTAATTGCGGATGTCGGTAAGAATCAACAAACCTTTTTGCAAGAAACTGATTGACTTTTAATCATATAAAAAACATCACGTGCTTCCTAAACTACGACCCAAGACAGATTTATGTGTAAGCATCTTCGGTAAACGTTAACTGAAATTGAAATCTTACATAAAGCAAATAATAACTCACGTGTCACAGTTTTTGGCGAATTTTCACCCATCTCACGGTTGTGAGACGTGGTTACAGCTGAAATTTTACCGCGATTTCGCTGGGAGCGAGTGCAATTTTTAAAATTAGCGCCTGCTCCCGGCGAAATCCTGCGGTTGTCCTTATGACAAACTTTTAACTATATATATATATATACTTACCACTGATGGCGAGTATTTTAGCTTGCGATGTAGTTTTTTCTCCTTTTTTGTGATTTTTCCACAAAAGCGTCGCAATATCATTTACTTTCCGTTGTTTTTGTGGAAAATATGACAGTTCGATCGTATCCCTGTATTTGCTCTTGACCCACCAAACAAAGGCATACTTTTTCTTACGTCCTGGTGTCATATTTCAAAATACACGACGAAATATTTTAACTAAACTGAATTTTTCGATAAAACGACGCAAAAAATTACGCGACTTCAACGAGAAAAGCGAAGGGAGTTACAGAGTGTTTTGTCTGCGGAAGATCGGTAAGGTAGGTATTTACCATATGAGCAAATTTAAATAACCCGTTTTTTTCTATCATTTTTACTTTTTCAAAATAATAATAATAATTATTATTATTATTATTGTTCATTATTGTACACTATTATTTTTTTGACTCGTAAAAATTGTGAGCAAAATCTCGGGTTATCTACTTACTCAAATTTGCTTGTATGGTAAGTAAGTTGAGCTCTTGATTTTAGTTTTCATCATTTTCGTACAATTCATGGAATTAAAATCTGTTATTTACTGTAGTTGAATATTTTGATTTAACAAAAATTTCAAGAAAAGCTTTAGATGAAGTGTGTGACCATCAAAAGAAAGTACGATTGAGGAACCTACTTGTTCCAGAGCGTGTTGAATTGTAAGTACATATTACCTTTTAAAATTAGCTAATATTACTTTTGCAATTAATTTGGATTCCAATTCTAACCTCAAAATTCTATTTCTTCGTTTTGCTCAGCAAATATTATAAATAGATATTTTGTCGCTCTATAGTAATTTAATTATAATGTTTGTATGGCTGGTAAAAAGTTCAATTATATGTTTACTACTTTAGACCTGGAGAGGAACAAGCAAATGAACAGCAGGAAGAAGAGAATATCTATGATCCAGAAAATGCAAGGTATATAGGACATAATTTTTGAACGTGAAAAGTATCACTAACTGAAATTTTTTAAATGAAAATCTGCATTTCTTTTACTTAAAATTTGCCTAAAATTTAAAGTTAAATTTATTTATGATCTACATTTGACTGAGCATAGATGAAACTTCATTGCTTTTAAAAGTAGTCTCGAAGTTTCACTTTAATGGAATGACATTTTTATTCAAACAAATTTTGAGGAAATAAATTACAAAAAAAATGTATAGGAATTTTTATTTTTGCTAAAAGATAAAATAGGCATGTGCACCCAAGAAGAAGAAACCTATTAGAATATTTGAATCGGTCTGAGGCTTTAGTGAATCCGCATTCTTAATTAATAGGAAATTTCCTATTAAAAATTTTGCAAAGTAATTTATTTAAAGATTTATTTACTTTGTATACACAAACTCTGCTGATTTGTCTTTTATATTCTTGAAATCGGAATCCGTGTTGAATTCTGATTTTCTAGTATACAACTTTATTTAATTGGTCAATCGGTTTTTCTCCGGGGTGGTCATCTACTTCCTTCTTTTGTTTATTAGAGTACTAAAAGAATAACTCTCATTACAGAGAAATGGTAGGAGCCCACCTTGATAACAATCCAGAAAATGAGGAGATATCGGATTTCAGCGAAGAAAGCAACATGGAGTTTGGTTCATCTGGAAGTGAAGAAGAAAACGAAGAAGAAAACGAAGAAGAAAACGAAGAAGAAAACGAAGAAGCCGAACCGGAAAATAATGACTTCGCTTATGCATATGCACCACTTTATCGAGATGCTCCATTGAGAATCGTCGACAGCATGTTACTAATATTAAATTTATTATTACATCATAACGTTACAATGCAATACCTAGCCGACATAATAACTGTTATAAATTTACACTGTGTGTTGGATGGTTTCAAGAAAAATTCACTTTATAAATTTAAAAAATTTTTTGCTCTCGGAAAAGATCGTATTCAAAAACACTTTTATTGTTCGAAATGTATAAGAGATTTAAGGTCATTAGATGATATATGTCCCTCCTGTCCAAGGAAAAAGAATTCTTACTTTGTCATATTACCGTTTCTCGAACAACTAAAAGAATTGTACAAAAGAAAAGAATTTTATAATAGTTTGCAGAATCGATTTCATAGGCTACAACATCCACCTGGTATTATAACTGATGTATATGACGGCAGCTTGTATCGTACATGGTTTGATAATGGATTTCTCTCAAATCCTAATAATATATCTTTTACATGGTATGTAGATAGTGCACCAGTCTTTAAGTCAGCAAGTACGTGATCGGGTCTGAACTTTCATATTGCATGAGGTATATATAGGTTCCAATCGGGTCCAAATGAAACATATAAATGTCTTTATCGGGTACTTAAACTCATTCGCTCTGTGTACTCTCTCACAAACACGAAATATTGCAGCATCATTAATGCAACATTGTGTGCTGTTTGAGATACCTGTAGGGCGTTCAAGTAGTAATGTAAATCAAAGATTGACAAGAAAGAACCTGGATACTAACAGACCTTGCCCTTTTTGTTGCTGTGTCTGAATCCCTATTTTTTAAGGAGTATATAAAGGTTTATATTGGTTACAATTTAAATACGTAAAGAATTTTATAGATTACGATTTCTTAGTCGATATGAATACTTGTAGGTGCGCAAGGTGTTTGTCAAATTTGGGAATTTCAATCTGAACCGAGCTAGCAACAGGGCATGAATATTAAGAATAATTATCATAGGAAGCATGTCGCAAACCAGACTTCAGCCCTAAATTGGTATGGATTAAAAATATTAAGCTTCCATAACCACCTGGTATCCCTATAATTATTTACTAAGAGCGACTTAGTTATGGTACCCCACAGATACCCTTACATGTTTACATTGTACCCGATATGAGCCTATATATACTTCTACAAAATCATCAACTCAGACCTAACAACAAAAAAACGAGAAGGCCGTGGTTTTAGCCAGGTTCATTGTTCAAATCCTGCACTCTCGTAAAAAACTGGTGACCTATGAATACATATTTTCAGCGAGTGAGACACAGTAGGCAACAAATCCCTTTATTTGACACGTTTGAAGCCCATACAGCCCTGCATTGAGGAAAGTGCAGCATTTTCAAACAGGGTACTATTTCCTGCCAATTGTGTAACTCCGGAAACGTGACAAGTTGTGTACTTAAGGAACATTTATATTTTTACCTTTCTTGTTCGTTGAAAAAATTTCAAGTGAAGCAAAGTTTAGGCGTATTTTGGTTAAGTAATGTTACTTATCGATAACTCAAATACTACCAAACAGACTGCGAGAATATATAGTTCGAGATAACCGTCACACTAATACTTACATGCACCTAGTAAAATGTCATGAAAGGTTCGGTTAGGAATTATTTTTGAATAAATCCTATCTAATGAGTTGGACTTATTTTATGTCAAAGTGTAGGGTATTTAGAAAGAAACTGCCTCTTAATAAAGGCAACTGTTCTAACGTGCTAAAAAGCATTAAACGTTATTTCAGCAATTATGAATAAAGCAGGCCTTAAAAAGGATGAAATTAATTTTGCGCGTTTTATAAAACCTCGTTTTTATTCTACTCAAGTAATTGCGTTTTGCTTGATAGTCTATGAAAGTCTAGTATTTTCAAAACCAACTAGGAAAGTAAGAAACATGATGTACGTGATCGTGTCTGAACTTTCATATTGCATGAAGTATATATAGTAGGGTTCCCATTTAAAATGCAATATTTTTTTCTTAAGGTCTTAGCCAATAAATTTGCACAGTTTTGAAAATAAAGGCCAAGTATTTTTTTTTATATATAAAATTTTCTTGAGCTCCCGCGAAACGTTTAAAGTTCTAGGTTCGCTAACTATTTTTTAGCTTTAAAAGAAAAAACACGTGGTAATTTTTTTGTTTTAGGAAAAAATACCATAGGGTGAGACTTTGGCAATTTATTAAATTGGCTCAGATACGACACTAAAGTAGTCTAAGTTTCATAAATTCATTGGGTCTTACCCCCTGACTATGGGCTCTAGTAAAAAATAAATATAATAAAGATATTTAATTTTTTTGCAAGGAACATTTTTTAATAACAGATGTTTTATCTCAAACCTTTCTTTCAAACAGTACATCACTTAAATGTCAGGAAAATGGCATTTTTCACTTTTTTAGCCGAACTGCGTGTTCCAGAGAAAAAATGAACGTAAAAAAAAAACATTTTACTTTTTTATAAACGACATTTTCTGTTGACAACACTTTCGCCTAAAACCCTTCTGTCGGACAGTACATCACTTAAATGTCAATAAAATGACATTTCCCACTTTTTAGCTGAAATGCGTGTTCTAGAGAAAAAATGAATGTAAAAAAAAAACATTTTACTTTTTCATAAACAACATTTTTTGCTTATAACACATTCGCCTAAAACCCCTTTTTTGGTAAATAGACCACTTAAATGTAAAAAGAGAGATTGATATAATATTTTTTCAAAGTAGAATTTTAATTGGGTATGTTAAAATATATAGTATGTTGAATTGCTTTTTTTACATTTAATATCATAAATAATCAAACAAAGATGATACACAAAGGTGTGTTTGTACCAGAAGTTTAGTCCTGTTTTAAACCCTGAACGATAGTGGACTTCTTTGTATTTTTATATTTTCGTCTGTGCTCTTCTATCAGTTGAAGTAGTGTTGACATCGTTGACATGGCAACCGCCAGTGCGCATGTGCGTGATACAGAGACCAAGTTTTCAGCCGTGGCAAGCGTTAAGGAATTCTTGGACGTTGTTCGTCCCACTCCCCATTTTCTGGTATACCACTCCTTACTATTCCTTCGTGATTCCTAATTAATAAATGCGCGAAAGCGCAATCACTGCGTGCCTCACCCAACTATTGCCCCTCTATCCCTAACACATGTTTGGCAGCGCAAGCGCAATGCTGAGCAACTTCATGCTCACTATGTGCGACAGAAATATATGTCTGCACGCTATTTTTTTCGAAGAGGACCCTCGCGCAGTGCGCAATATAGGAGTATTGCATATTATGCATTATCTTCGGTATTTCGCACCCTCAAGTGGCGAGATCATCAGTGGGACTCCGATATCGTTCGATTTCTACAAGTTACTACAATTCGATGCATTCCGGAATCAGAGAGATTATATTACGCTCTTTTTCCTCGCCCGCCACCGGCACCGCCCCCCGCCTTTCAAGACCATCATTTTTTACGTTTATTACATTTTTTACGTATGATACGTAAAAAATGTATTATACGTATAAAAGTTCGAATTACGCGTAACCGTGCAACCCTGATGATGATCCAACAAATACATGCTCTAGCCTTAGAGCATATATTACATGGAGTGCTCATCATGGGTATTTTTGCGTCCAAAAGATAGGTAGCGCTGTTCAAAATCTCGGACGGTGAAAGTGCTTGTCACTTATAACGTCGCCAGACGTCGCTTGTCATATTTTACACTTTCTTTTATAAATAGCTTCGAAAATCCCTGCAAATATCAAAATGAGATCTCGTGTAGTTTTTGAGAAATAATTAGGAACATACACCGTGGCATCGTGTACCCAGCGTCCGAGAGTCTGAACTCTTAAATTCGTGCGTAAGCTTCTAATATTCTTTTATTGTTTGTATATTGTTCACGTGGTTTTTTCATCATGTGCATCGTTTTGTCGCACTTATTTGAATAAATATTTTTCGAAAACTAAGGGAGACATTGTAAGCTATCTACATGGAAAAATAAAAAGTGAGTTTTTTTCAGAAATTGAGTTCAAATATTAGTTTTTGAAAAATTTAAGAAGTTTTTAAAATTTTTTGTTTCAAACATATTTTTTCAAAACTGTGTCTTATTACAAATAATCTGACAAAATAGACCTTAATATCATTCAAACCATCAAACTTATAAGAGTTTGAAATAAGAAGGCCTAAAAATTTCAATTTTGAATGTCTAAGTTTTTTTCTTTCAACAACATAAAAAGCAAATACTAGAATTTTCATAAAAAGGACTGACAATATCTGAAATTTTTTAGATGATTTGACATGGAGTTGCTCTAAACTGACTGAACACAATTTTTAAATAATAATAGTACTCTGGCTTGTGTGATTTTATTTTGAAATTTGGTAAAATAATCAATTAAAACTTCATTTACAATGATTCTTCGTTTTTTTAATTCACAATCAAGAATGTATCATATTCTTTACAAAAAGTCTACACTTTATCATTTAAACAAGCCCGCGAAAAGTTGCACTTTCACCGTTTGAGATTTTGATTTGAGACATCCATCATAAGGACGCGTACTATAATGCTTTAGGGATAGGGACGAGCACTCCAGGTATTGATGGGCGCTGCTCGGTATTTCACAGTCATGACCAATCCTGACCGGTTATGACTAGTGTTGGGCACTGCTCGGCCTGACTGTGGTAATACCTGACCTGACCGGTAATGTGCGGTCATGACGGTAAATGTTGGTAAAACGCGGTCAGACACAAATATTTCCACCGGAAAAGGGTTTTTTATAGAGAAAAGTGGATCAGTTGTTAGGACATACCCTATGCTAAACTCGTACAAAAAGTTTTTCGGTTCTAAATGTTCCACATTTATTCTCGAAGTAACAAAAATTCCAAAACGCTGAGCATAGCAGACGACACTTCTGACAGTTTCGCGCGAGTTTCGAGGAGAATTGAATAACCTTTCAATGAATATGACACTTAAACATTAAGTTAAGTGCTGTGTATCGTATTGGTTATATTCCCTGAATGAAAATACTGTTTTTTGTCTTTAAATAAAATAAAATTGATATCTTATTATTATGAATGTACATTTATGAGTAATTTGCGCAAATAATTAATTATTTATTATTATTTATATGTGAAGGAATTCAATAAGGCAATTATTATAATTAAAAATGGGAACAAGGAAAGTGAAATATAATTTAATTCTTTAAATGGGTTTTTAAGAAAAAGAATTGTTTAAAACATTTTTTAATATTATTTCTCTTTGAAATTACGAAAATTTTTGTGACAACTCTGACATTTACACGATTTTTTCTAGAATTATTTTTTCCTCTACGCATAAAGATATTAGGGAGTTTTTGCATATCGTTCCGTAGCTTACGGTAAACGCTAAAGTCACGTGATGACGTTTCTGCGCATGCTTTGCAAGTTTAGTGTTACGGTTTTCCGCTATCCGACGTTCTTTAGCGTATCATTTAGCATTTACCGTAAGCTACGGAACGATATGCAAAAACTCCCATTTAATTCCTCCTTTTCATCTAAAACTTGGCTTGATGAAACAGTTCGTGAAAGCTTTGGATAATGAAGGCCAGTGTTTGAAATACATAGCGAGTAAAATGCCGAAACTAAGTGAAGCCAAGTTAGAAGCAGGAGTTTTTGATGGTCCACAGATCCAAGTCTTCTTCAATGATGCAAATTTCACATCCCACATCACAAAGAAAGAGAAAGATGCATGGATCAGTTTTCGCGAGGTAGCTAACAATTTTTTGGGCAATAAGAAGGGCCCAAAATATAAAAAATTATTAAATACTATGGTAAAAAAGTATCACACTTTGGGCTGTAATATGAGATAAAGTTACATTTCTTAGACTCACATATTGATTACTTCCCAGAAAAACTCGGCGATTACAGCGAAGAACAGGGAGAAAGGTGTCATCAAGATATAAAAGATATGGAGAAACATTATCAGGAAACATGGGGTGAGACTATGATGGTAGACTATTGCTGGAATTTGAAAAGAGATACAGACAAAAATCATAAACGGCATTCACTCCGTAGATCTTTTGAAAGTGAAAAAGTGCTTTATTGAGTTTCATTTTTTATAATTTAATCGTTCTTTTACATATAGTTAATTTATCTCCTTGTTATTTTAATCTTGCTATTCGTGTGAGGCAAGGGGAACACACATTCAAAGAGCACCCCGAAGTGTGAGAGGCAGGCGGACCTCACTTTAATAAAGCACCCCGAAAAGTGTGAGGCAAGGGGAACACACGTTAATAGAGCACCCAAAAGGGAACAGAAGCCTACTACGTCCTCGTCGTTGTTCCTGGGTTCGGCAAAACGTAGGTTCTCCCAACGAAAGTCTCGTTCTCACCGTGTTATGAGGTTATTGAAGAATGCGGGTTTAAGGCTCAAGAAGCATGCATGGCTTGAACATACTGTGCTTCAGGGCTTCAACGCGCATAAGTCTCTTTCTTCTGTCTTTCAGGTAATTTATAATAATTAATATAATAAAAACATTACTTTAGCCGACATTGTACAATTAGTAAAAATTATTTATAATAATTTCTGTAATAAAAATCACAATACAAGAACATTTTTAAACTTTATTCGTTCTTTCAAAAACAGATAGTGTGAATAGTATGGAAGATTATCATTCTTTAAAATTTTGCAAAGGAACGCTTCAAATTTTTTAATAGCACGCTTTTTTACATTTTCATACTTGTTATAAATATGAGAGACATGTTTCTGATTTTCGTTTCAGCTTTATATGATTATTTATGAGATTGTTTCAAGTTTTTTCTGCAAATCACACATGCCGCGTTGAAACTGGTTCTAACCAGAGAGTATTAAAGAGAGTGGAAGGTACGATAAGAGCCCAATGTATTTTTCCGTAAACGATTTTTAGCGCTCCTACAGTCTCGGGGACGAGCTAAACCTGAACAATATTAATAATAATAATAATAATAATAACCCAGGAAATCATCATCCTAGATCTTCCGTACCTCGAATATACCTACCTGGAGATAAAGGGGATAGAGGCTTGATAAGATTGGAGTGTCTTCGTCTAAGAACGATTCTGGCTACAGCCTACTCAGTTCTAAATAGTGCAGATTCTCTTATACGACTCGTACATCAACATGAAGTCGTTAATGTTGCGGCTTTTCTATACCGTGCCGCAGATAGGGCCGCAGAGGAGCTTGGCCTCCCATTTTATTCTAGCGACACTGCACATGGCCTAGCATCAATAACACCCTTGGTGCTCAAAAGTTGTGTACAGGAAGCAGAAAATACACTTCTACTAAGAGAACATGCTGACAAGCCCCTTCATTGTAAATTCTACGGCATCATACGTAGAGAAGTGCTCTCGATAGGTTTGTCCAACATGTTCCTCAAGTCTGCTGGATTGAGATCGGAGACTGAGGGATTTCTTTTTGCCTGTCAAGACGGCGTTATAGATACTTTAGTTTACCGCGAGCGCATTCTGAATATACCTGTAGGCGATACTAACTGCCGAGGATGCAAGCAAGAGCCAGAAATACTTGGACATGTTCTGAGTGTATGCTCAAAGTATGTACGTTACGGCTACATAGAGAGACACAATGCGACTCTAAAAGTGTTATATTACAATCTTAGGCACTTCTATGGTGTTGATCTATTGCCCATTTTGCCATACGCCCAGGGGGAACTCGAGTCCGTTGTGGAGAATGATCAGTGTAAGATCTACTGGAATTTCTCATTCTCCAAAGAGATGCTCTTTCAAGTCGTCCCCGTCCTGCATTTTTTGCTGCGTCAGTTTCTTGAGTAAGGTGGCTTTTCGCGCGGGGCCCTTAGATTCGTAGATGGATTCTAATTTTCTCCAAACATCGTGTGACGTAGTACATCCTTTGATTTGGGATAATTCCGATTGGCTTATACAGAGTATAATATCTGCTTTTGCCTTGCGATCGGCTTTCAGCCATTCTTTGTGTCTCTCCTCTGCTTGTCTTCGATCCTCACATCTCCGGTTATTTCGGGTTATGGTGTTTCGCCAGAGACGTACGTCCAGGTATCATTTTTTATGCAAAGTGCTTCCGCCTGAATCCTCCATGTATCGTAGTTGTCTCAAGACAACATTTCGAGTCGCGCTATGGAATTCGTGTTCACGCAGTGCGCCATTTTTAGGCTGAGCCGACACTTTTAGCTTTTTGCGGGTTATAATTTCCGTAAAGAACTTTTTTTTTGGGCAAAACTACACACAACACGCGTTTTATTTTGATATTCACTACGAGCTTTCACGTATCTGGGTCCCATAACCTGTTGGGAAAAATAAATGCGAGGAGACAAAGAATTGACAGAATAAGCACGATTATTTTAGCAAAGGGCACACAAGCAATAAGAATGAGAATGATGAGAATTGTGTAGAAGTAAAATATAATATCGATCAACGCGACATCTATGATGAGCGGAAAAGTTTAAGATATGTTTTACTTGATTTCTAACAGATCGCAATTGCAAAATATATTGAAAGTCGATTTTTTGCACCACAAGCATTTTTAAAAAATCGCGATTTCCACTTGACCCAATAAGAAGCTGAAGATAGTCGAGACTAAACGGGATTGGTTAGGTATTCAAATATTCTTAAATTCCTTGATATTCCTTATGTTTCAGATTGCACTGCATACATTTTTAGTTAAATAGAATTGCTCCGATTTAAAATGTTCACAATTCTTCACAGAGGAGATCAAATTGCTTGCAAACTTGAAAGTCGGCTCATATCATTATGTAGAATTAGAATAATTTTAGTTTCTATCATTGTTAAAATAATTAAAATTTGTTAAAACTGTTGCCAAAATTAAACAGTAGTAAAACGGGATGCAATTCTTTCTTGATAAGAATATTTAAAACGCATATTACATAAAACGGGATTAATTCCATATTTAAATTATCTCAAATTCAACTATATTTTTACGCATTTTAATTAAGTTTGATTGGAAGCTTCTTACTGGGGACTCTATTTACCCTAGAATGACTATCGAATGAGAAGAACTGTTAAGAGCAGATGAGAACAGAAATCTTTTCTGCTATACTTACATATATTGATAGATACCGTTTTCGTGAATCCCCTTTCTACCAGTATCATCATAATAGTGTTCGTCGTTGGTTTTTAATAATGATTTAATTTTTTCGACTACGGAATAATTTACAAAATAAGTTACAAAATATATTAAAGAATAAGTAACGTAACATGTCTTACCGTAAGCGTGAATAAGTATGTGCTAAACGTAAAACATCGCTCTTGAGATTCAAAATATTTTCGAGAATCCAAGTATTTACCTTAAAAAAATACTACGAACGTTTGGTGTTTAATATGACCTACAGATTGTAAGTGTAAAGAATATGATGAACGATGTTCAGGAAAGAATTAGTCTGTATACTTACTTTTTTAGTCCTACCTGTAAATATGTCATTAAATAAAATTTTATAATTTGAAAATCATAAAAGTAATATTGTAATCATTGTTTTATTTTACTATTTAGACATTGCTTAGACGTATAACATAGGAGTTAGAGAAATCCTCGCCGTATTACACGTGTGTTTCCACATGTTTTTATACGAGTAAAATTGGTGTTTGGTACATCTTGTCACTAGAGAAATGCATGTATATTTACACACGTGTGAATACACGCGTAAAAGGAGTGTTAGAATTGGGAACCTTTCTTGGAGAAATCCTCGCCGAATGATACGTGTATTTTAACGTGTATTTTAACGTGTATTTCCACGTGTCTGTAAACTTGAAAAATAGATGTTGTCAGGTCCTCCTTACCTAATGACTTCCGGTACCTTATCTAACCTAATTAATAGTGACAGGTTACTTACAAATTTATTAGCAAAATTCTAACCTAAATAGCTCGCTTTCTATCTTTTCTCAAAAAAAAAATAAATAAATAAATAAGAAGATAAAGTTCTCTCTCGCTCCTCACACCTTAAGTTTTAGTAAGTTCTTATCTCTAAATTTATATTCTAATTTGAGCTTGTGCCGGCCATGGAGATTATCTCGGTCTAATGTTTAATTCTGAAAAGCTGGGGGAAGAATCCATAACGGGTGGTTAGCCACCACGTTACAAAACCCCCTCCCAGACTGACCCGTGGGGTCCCAAGACTCTTCGAAAAAATTACTTTTTTTTTAATTTAAAAAGGAAGACAGAACAAACATTCCGCTCCATGGTAAGGGTTAACATCAAGTGAGGAAAGGTAAGAGCATGAGGTAATAGAAACATAAGTACAGTATAACGTAGTAAGTGAAATATATCGGATTCCTTAAATTTTAGTCACTAAAATTATACAATAATGATGAAATGATGATAAGAATATGCTTAAGGAAGAAACACTGGATCTTAAATTGAAGAATCTAGTACTACGTTATATAATGGACTAAAATTATTTAGATCAGTTACTACATTTAAACAATTATCACCCTCATTCTTAATAAAAATTGATGACCAGTTTGAACCTGGTGTTTTACAATAACCTTATGATTTTTAGGATTGTGTATAAAATTATCGTGATGTTCTTTAGTTCTAGTAGAAAGTAATCCACCAGTCTCACCTATACGTAGCATTTATCACAATTTAAACAAACAATTTTATATACTACATTAATAAGCTGAAAATGTTAAGAGAATCTTTAGCTAGTTTTATGAACTTATCAAGTTTAGAATCAATCCTAAATGTTGTTTTAATGTTAAATTCACTCAAAATTATTTTAACTTCAAATGACAAACTACCATGAAACGGTATAGAAACAATACGTTTAAAATTTAAATTGTCATTTAGATGTGAATTAATTTGTTATGGTGAAAGATCTTTAATGTTTTTTACTTCATCATCAATGTTTGTTTGAACGAACTCTTTTGGATAATTATTAAGGAACAAAATATTTTTTATGAAATCAATATTAGAGTGAAAAGATTCATGTGATAATTGAAACGATGTTTCTACGAGATTTTTTATAATGGCTATTTTATTCTGAATAGGATGGTTAGAAAAAAAGTTAATATATCTGCCTGAATAAGTATCTTTTCTGTACCAATCCGTGATAAAAGTGCCAAGATTGTTTTTAATAACTCTAACGTTTAAAAAGGAAATGGAATTGTTTCTTTTCTATTTCGTGTGTAAATTAAAGCCTCGGATAGAAGGAATTAAATTGATGTAAAACATAATCTGAGTCATCCTTAGGTAAAATAACAAAAGTATCATCTACACAACGAAAATATGTGTGAATGGTAAAATCTAAATTTTTCATAACTATTGACTCTAAATCTTGCGTAACAACGTCAGCTAAAACAGATTAAATGAGAGAACCCATTGGAGTTCCATATACTTGTCGGTAAAAATTATTATTAAATTGAAAAACTGTTTGATTCATTAAAAACGTTATTACATTTTAAAATTCAGTCAAACGTAAACCTGTAAAATTCTGAATGTAAATCCATCTACTTCAAATGCTGTTCATCACTAAATCAATAGAAATATTAGTGAATGAAGATGATACATACAATGAAACCATAATATGATCATTAGGAACTGTTCTTTTAACTATAACGTTTTTAAGCCCGAAAGAATTTTTAACTTGACTTTCCGGTACCAATAAAGCTGCTTTAAGAATATTATCAAATAACTTGACCATTTTGTAAGTGAAACATCACAGTCGTTCTTAATAAAGAATCGTGTGATAAGAAAATACATGATTTATTAAATGGTCTCACAACATATGAGAAATTAGATGAAAATCCAGAAAAATAAGTACAAATCGAAACTTTAATATTTGATTTCATGGCGAATCAGTGGTTATTTAGGTGAAAATATATTACGTCGTGATATACTAACTCATGACACTAACATCCCTAGCATATATATGGTTTACCTAAAATTCACAAACCAAATTGTCCATTGCGAGCTGTTGTTTCCTTAATTGATACTCCCACTTACAAAATGGCTAAGTTATTTGATAATATTCTTAAAGCAGCTTTATTGGTACCGGAAAGTCAAGTTAAAAATTCTTCCGAGTTTAAAAACGTTATAGTTTAAAGAACAGTTCCTCCTGATCATATTATGGTTTCATTGGATGTATCATCTTTATTCACTAATTTTCCTATTGATTTAGTGATGAACAGCATTTTGAGTAGATGGATTTACATTCAGAATTCTACAGGTTTACCTTTCACTGAATTTAAAAATGGAATAAAGTTTTTAATGAATAAAACAGTTTTTCAATTTAATAATAGTTTTTACCGACAATTATATGGGACTCCAATGGGTTCTCCTATTTCACCTGTTCAGCTGACCTTGTTATGCAAGATTTAGAGCCAATAGTTACGAAAAATTTAGATTTTACCATTCACACCTATTTTTGTTATGAAGATGACACTTTTATTATTTTACCTAAGGATAAATTAGATTATGTTCTACCCGGGTAGGAACTGCCTCTTCATGCCTAAACTAAATATTGGCTCTTATGAGGCCGCAGCCAGATTTTCTAGCTAGAAAAATCTAGGCTTTCCTTTTTCAGTGACTTACAGCCATTCAAAGTTAAGTATTCTGAAATGATCATAGGATTATTATGCTTTTTCACATTTCAATCGCTAATCATCTGAAAAATTTGAAACTCGGTATTAGTATTATCAAAACCTTCACCTGCAACATGCCTGTTGTCTCATATTTTTAGAATTTTTTTTCTGAGATTTTCATGAAAATCTGCACAAAACTCGAACTGCCTAAACTTTTTGGACGGATAGTAGGCCCAGACACCCTGTTAAGCATTCCGCGCCACTTGGTGCCACGATTTATACTGCTGATATTGAGTAAGTACAATGATCAAATATATTATACGGTAATCTAATGATTAAATTTAATGATAATATAATTATTATGATAATTATAATACATAATTTAATTTTGAGGTTACGTCAATCAAAACAAAACTTTTAATTCCAATGATATAATAACCATTTGGAATACACCAAATATATTATATTAATAATGTATTTTATTTTAGTTATTATTAGGTGAGTCATTGTAGTTTACCAGCGAAAATGTCCAAATGCTTCGATGAGACTGAAAAACTCACCGCACAGGAATTGGTGAATAAGTCGTACCACTACAGCGACACGAAGTACTTATTGCTTAGTGGAATTTTACTAATTTCATAAGTGGACAATTTCCATTGATCAAATTAGTAGTTTTCTACTAGTCGTTAGTGACAGACTTCTCGTTAATTATTTTAGGGAAATTTTACTAATTGATAGTGAAATTTCAATATAATTTGAATTTGAAATTTGAATATATCACATTCAAATACCAAAATGTTCCGTATCGAAGGAATCGTTCGCTCATCTAATAGAACAAGACAAACTGTCAAGCCCAATCTTTGTTCTCGCTGTCAGTTCGGGCTCAATCAAAAATCCATAGACCTGCTCTTGACTACATGGTCCTTTCATGGAATATCTTTTACTACACTTCTACAGGACAGCGACAAGGCATTCAACAGGCCTGGGGTTAGGAAAAGATATACCTTACAAAAACGATGCTCGTATCAAGATTAACCCGGAACACAAAACGACAGCGTAAAAACGGTTTAATACCTGGAAGGGCAACCTGAGTATCGCGTAACAACACGTAAGGGTACCGTCATCATCAACATAGTAAGGCTACTGGTTTATTTCTTTTTGGCATACCCTGTATTTTAGCTCAGCTCCTCTTCTCTCTTTTCCTTCCCGGACATCTTTTTATTATCATTATTCTCTCTGTACGTAATCCGATACGATTGCGGGATGAAATAAACGTGTCAACCCCCCTGCCGCGGTAGAGATGTGGGCACGTTTCTTTATGAACCGCTGGAAACTTTCCTCTCCACAGGCGCACGGTTGATTCAAGGAACAGTCAGGTTAGGGTCGAATCCCTGAGAATTGGTAGATCCCCTCGTCACAAAATACGGCTCATGTTTCAAACACTCGTTGACACCTAACTTTTCCTATCGATAGGGTAGGAAATAATTGCAGAGTCAGTTTACTTTTTTCTAGACGACTTCAAAATAATACTGTCAATATATAGCTTCAATTAACAATTGGCTTCCCACAATTTTTCTCACGAAAGAATAAGAAAAAGTTAGCCATATACCACATTATAATGCCGTAACGTAATACAATATGTACATTATCATCACTTTTTGAGCAAAATAACGAACAATAATGCCTGTGCCGAAAAAACCATAGTCACGTAGTGTCTTGCGAACGATTTTAAATCCCCATTTAGTTTATAGTCCCATTCACCAACAATATTTTCGGTATGGATACCTGTGTTTCATTCTTAATATTAATAGTTTTATTATTAAGTAAAAAGTACCAGGATCTATGATAAAAGCTTATTCAGCCATAGGGACTTGTTTAAGGAGGAATTAACCATATAGGCCGAACAAGAAGTATGTGACTTTGACATATATTGGAACTCTTCAAAAAATTCATCAACCACTGCATACAATGTTTTAAATTTTATAAGGGAACATCCGTAATACAAAAAAAAAACATTTTTGCTCCAAAAACACCATTATTTATTATATAATGTAAGGTTATTTCTGAGATAAGCTTTTTGCAGTTAGTAACCAAAATTTGCTTTTAGTATTCAAATTTAATTAATTGTAAAACATCTTTAATGAGTAAAGAAGTGTTAACGTTGCTTTTTCGTTTCGTAGGATTTTCGCTTCCATACAGTGTCACTGCTGCGTGGCACGGTAAGAGTTTTGAGTCGAGTAAATTACCCTGGTAACGTACGGTAATATTGGTAAGTTACCGGGTAACTTACCCGACGTTCGTTCTCGGCGAGAATTCATGAGAATTTATTTTTTTCTCCTTCCAAACTTCCGTGAAGCGCATTTCTGGCAACGACAACTTTGCTTTCATTATCCAATCCTACCCTTGAAATTACACATTGGTAACACTTAAATCCTTGAGTTTAAAACATATATAAGCTTGCACATGAATGCATTTACTCTCAAGCATGTATATTTGCGTATGTACACTTACAGTATTATTGATAACAGACCACATTCAATTATGTGCATGTTAGTTTTTTTTTCACTTCTGTTAAATACCTATTTTTTATTCTTATCGTTATATTGATCACCGTCACTTTTTAATTGTAACATGTACCACCTGTTCCTTATAGGACTATCTAGCCCTAGGAACTTTTCATGAATAAATAAAAATACAAATACAAAGAGAAGATACATGTTTACTTCAAAATTTAACCAATATAGATTCAATAATCGTTTTGAGTTTTGAGTAAATTCAATAATTTTTTTTAATCTTCGTCAATTCGTGTGCGTCATTTTGTTCCTTGACATTTTGACTGAAAATTCGGAATCAGCCGCGAAAACCCCTAGATACCAGGTTTTGGGTGAATCCAATAATTTTTTAAAATATTCTTCCGCCACATTGGCTCTACCATTTTGTTTTAAAAAATTCTGCATTCAGATTTGAAATCAGCGACCCAACACAAATATTTACATATGCGTGTTTAAAAATTATTTTTGTACATTTTAATGGCTTTGCTGACTTCTGTCCATGGAACCGGGTCTCTTGGCTCACTGTACAGTGGGCTGAGACTAAACCTCATTAAAAACTTGAAATTAAAGAGAGAGAATTAATTTCCAACAAAGGAAGCAAAATGATTAAAGTTAAAGTAAAAGTTTATTTACAGCCGGAAATATCCCCTCTTGGGACCACTTACCTGTAGAGGTCTCAGAATGAAAGTTGGTGGTCACGTAGTTTTGAAAAACTTATTATTATTCAATAAAATCTCGTTTGTTACAGACAGTGAACAAGGATCTTGGGAAAGTGGATTGTCATATGAGTGTCGATCACTTCTCTTCAAAGCTCTACATAACTTGATAGAACGGTGCCTCTTGTCCCGAGATTTTATTCGCCTTGGAAAATGGTTTGTGCAACCGTACGATGGGTTTGAGAAACATCGGTGCAAAAGGTATGTATTGGAAAAGGTAAAAAACGACATACACACGTAATGGAGTGATCCAACAATAGTATATTGTCATACAAGTGGGGACACAGGGAATTTTATTTTGCTGAAAACACTTCACGAGTACAAAGTCCCTGTCCCCACGCGCTTCACATACTATTTTTCATGATGAATGCATGGAAACTCGAATGAATCCCAAGTAGAATTAATGTTGGATAATAAGTGCTCCAAATTTGTCACGGGGTCTAGGGGCGGAGTCGCGGTAGGAACCGAGATGAAACAATATTAAAGCTTTAAATAAAAATACACCAACTACACTTCATCAGATGAAGAGGTAATGTGTTTTTTTCTGGTTCATAAATTGCTAGCAAGCTTTGCAGCATATATTTCTTTCGACTTCTCGAGTAAAAAAATCGATAAGTTTTAAGAACTTCTTGGTGTATCAAAGCATCGCTGTGATGGATTTTTACTCATTTTTATTGAAATTTTCTATTGCATTCATAAAATGATTGACTAGTGAACAATCGTACTGTCAGGTGGCAATAGTTGTACTAATTCAATCGTTCGGATGATTGTT
Source organism: Andricus grossulariae (assembly GCA_011634705.1). NCBI lineage: Eukaryota > Metazoa > Arthropoda > Insecta > Hymenoptera > Cynipidae > Andricus > Andricus grossulariae. Next base: position 100,384,935 of record JAABKJ010075445.1, on the reverse strand, counting down.
TACAATTATCCCGTCTGATAGCGTTAGTCATATTCTTTTCTCGCTCAAACGTAAGAGTGTAGAAAGAGATGCCATGAGTGTGACAAAATCTTGCCATATTATCGACAAAAGACTCACTTATTCCACAGTAAACATGCTGAGAAAGTGACAGGTTTCCACGCATGTGTTATGAAAAATCATTTGCTACTCAAATATGTTATTTTTCAAAGGGAATACGATGACACGTATCTTATCGATTTGATGAAAAAAGTTTTTTGACAATGTTATGAGTAGGGGAGACCACCCTGCAGTAGATTGCCAACATTCCCACAGCGTTAAAGATGCGTCAATTTTTAGCAAAAAGAAGATTTTCGGATTTAAATGATACCTGTAAATTCAATTGATTTGTCAGATCAAATAAGGGCATATAAAGTAATTTCGCCCGAAGTGGGAAGAGCCCTGTAGGCTTTCAAAAACATTTTCGAATTTTAATTTTTCTCTGAGGTTATCTAGAACTTCAAAAAGTAAACAAAAGTGATATCTGTGAAATAAATAAGTGTAGTGCTGTTTTATGATTAAAGAAAGATTAAAAAATGGTAAGTAGGTACTATTTAAGTTTAGGGGCATGCTCTATGGTGACCACGTGACCAAACCAGTCCTCGGTTATGAAATGTTTTTTTGGTGTTCACCATGTCTAAACGCAATGATATATCGCTCTCAAAATTTGGAATATAGGAAATGAGACAATAAATTGCGTTTGTATATTTAGTTTGTTCAACTTACGATGAAATTCTAGCAAACTCACTTCAAAACTTTCATATTTCTGTGCATGACTCTTCTATGAATCTTCAGAATATTTCTACAAACAACTCTACGAATGCTTTAGAAAACATTCCCACTCTTACTCCTGAAACACCTACTGCATATACTTCTATAGACACTGTAGACCGTTCTACAGATACTCATTGCACAAAAAGAAGAAAACTATGCAGAATTCGAAAATCATGTTTACCAACTAAACATTTTTATGTATTCCATGATAAACCAGGTCCGTCTGGAAGCAGTTATAAAAAAATTTGTAAATGTGGATTCAGACCCCCAAATCAATATAATAAACGTTAATTCAAATTCCGTACTTCAGGCCAACAACTTCAATGGAGCACTATTACGAAGAACCTACCCACATCCCAATAAATCCAAGGAACTTAACCAGATGTAGCTCCATGAGCATTCTAAATCACGTAGAAATTCTGAAGACTTTTACTATCAAATATGGATTACCATTGCCACAAATAATAACCTACCCAGATCAATATTCGCGATCGCATTCGTTATTTCTCGCGCAAGCCTCTACTTTAGAACACCTTGTAATTCAAAGCGAAAAACAAAAGAATTAGCCAAAAATAAAGTAGCACCAGGACTTCTTCAATTGTTGATACAAAATTATGATCTTTGTGATAAAAATGACTCAGAAGCATATCAGGAAAAAATTAAGAAAAAAGATCAGGAAGTTCAAACTGATCCCAGACCGAAATTGGTTCCATGGGAAAATTCCTGTAAATACTGCAATACACAGGTACATTCTACAAAATAATGCCTTAGAAATATCGTTAAAAAAGTTGATAAGACAACACACATCCCACCCCCTTCTCTGTTACGAAATCCTCGAATTCTTAATCAACTTCTTCGACCTTTCTCTAAACGAACTCCTAGACCTAAAAGCCCTCAATTATAAAAATCTCCTTTTATACTAACTTTTGTTTTCTTTTTATAGGCTTCTGAAAAGCAAAATGAATTCAAAACTCTAACTTTCACCTGGTATCTTCTTGATCTTATTCCTAGTAACCCCATCTGATGCGACAACCTCGTACATCGATACCCCTTTTTCGCACTCATTAGGCGTTTATCATGAGCCTATTATTAATATTCAAACCCTTTTCGAAGAATATAATTTTTCTTGTCTTATTTAGACATTTTCGAATTATATAATTTCAAGCATGAGATAATTGAGAAATATATCAAACTCATTATAGGATGTACGGGAGATCTGACTTTTGCAATGCGATTAGTCACAAAATTGATACTAATACAATAACTTATTTTCTTCAATAAATTTGGTAAAATTCTAATAAATATATAATATTAACAGTTCTTCATGAAAAAAATCTATTCTTATAAACATTTGAAAATTAGAGGAAAATTAATAAACTTCTCTTTATTTACCCGAAGATATTTGATTTCATATTAATAAGTTAATTTTTCCAAAAATGCCAAATCTTTCTAAAATCACCTCAAGTGTCGAAAACTTCAACGAATGCGTCGATTTTAAGGCCAAGTTTAGTCGACAATCTAACAAAGGATCTATAAGGGACTACTGACTCCTATACCTCTATTTTACACCTTTTGGAAGCCCTTACACACACAATTACGAACTTGTGACACCCTATGCTCTTTTTCAGAGTCTTTCTTTAATTTTAAACTAAACTTCTTCACTTCTTTTCTCTTTAACATTCTTCCGTTTTTGAAAATTAAACTTTTTACAGTTAAAAACTATATCACTTTTATGTTAACTATTTCTTTACCTGGTCTACCTTGTCTTTGATGACTTAACATGACTCAGTTTTATAACCCTCCCTGCAAAGAATCCATCCTGGATCACACCACCTATTCGGTTTTTATATTGTTATAGCCCTCAATAGGCAATTTTGTTTACCTACTTATATAAAATGCTAGTTATGTTTTTTCTCATCTCTCTATATACTATTAAAAGAATGGTTCTTGCAAAATATCAATTTTGTCAATGTAAAAATTATTTTTCTATAAGGAGGCTATATAAATTTTTTTTTCTTATTTATACGTAGTTACTTATACATTACTATGTGAATCCAATTTCACAATTTTGATATTTAATCGTGTAAATACATATGTATCTGTTCTATGATGTTCACGTAAGATTGGATAATCCTTTTAAATTTTGTAGAATAATAATTCTGAAAGAGAATTCGGATGCTGACACTGACATACTTGAGGACGATAATTATATAGTTAAAAGTTTGTCATAAGGACAACCGCAGGATTTCGCCGGGAGCAGGAGCCTAATCTTAAAAATTGCACTTGCTCCCAGCGAAATCGCGGTAAAATTTCAGCTGTAACCACGTCTCACAACCGTGAGACGAGCAATATTTTGTGGACCTTCCAACTGTGGAAAGACAAATGCTTTGTTGGCTCTATTAATACACCCAAATGGATAGAGATTTGAAAATGTTCACGTTTACCCTAAATCCTTAAATCAACCAAAATATAAGTTTTTAGAAAAAGTTCTTCACTCAGTAGATGGCGTTCAGTACTATCACTTCAATGAGCATGATGATGTTGTAATAGCAAGTAAAGCTAATTTAAATTCAGTGTTTGTATTTGATGATGTAGCTTGTGAAAAGCAAGATAATATAAAAGCATATTTTTCAATGGGAAGGCACAAGGATGTTGACTATTTCTATCTGAGCCAGACGTATGCTCGCATTCCTAAACATCTTATACGTGATAATGTTATTTGCTTGTACTGTTTAAACAAGATGAGATGAATCTGTAGCATATATATATAATGATCTTGTTAATACTGACATGTCTTTTTTGCCATTCAAACAAATGTGCTTAACTTGCTCGTATGATGATAAGCATGGATTTGTTTTAATTCATAAGGACAGAAATCTAAATCAAGGTAGATATAGAAAAGGTTTTTACTGTTTTGTTAATCTGAAAAAGCAATATATATGTATTTAATGGTTACATAGAAGCAGTTACACTTTAAACACTGTGTCATTAACATATCTACCCGTGAGGAGGGTTTTCGTAAGGAAAAAAATATTTTGCGTAAACTTGCTAGAGCTAGTGAAGTGACTCGACGAAAGCATAGATTACTAAAGTTGGGTGAAAAAACAGTTGAGCAGAAATTAAATGATATCTTTAAGCCAATCATTACACCGCTTGAGAATATAGTCAATGGTTTTCAAAATGTGAAAAGAATTGATCCAGTTGGGGATGAAGTCAAGAATAATGTCAAAAATGAAGTAAAGAGTCGATCTGAAGAAGATTTGCAGCCGGAAGATGACGCTGAAACTTCATTTCAATCAGCTGTGGATATACAGATTTAAAAAAATCAGAAGTTTCTGAAGAAACAATAGGTAACACTTCATGGAATAGTATTATGAAAAATTATCTCGAAATGTTAGAAAAAAGAAGAAAGGACCTAGATGTTACATTTGGTGTACGAAAATTAACTAACAATAGATTAATGGTAGGTGATTCACAATTAAGTTTTGAACCAAACCATATTATTGTGGGTGAAAGCAATTATCCAACAACTAAAGTCTTGTTGGAACTTTTGTTTAAAAAGTGTCCAACAGAATGTTCTATAAACTTAGATGACTTCGAAAATTATAGAAAAATCTTAATTTCAACAAATGCACATAAATATGTTATAATGTTGATGTGGCACTTCGTGATAATAGAACTTTGAAGTTTCAAAATTTCATAGCTAAAGCAATAAATGTATCATCACCCTCAAAAACTAATAAACAAGATAAGAAGCGTTTTTTATCAGGTGAGGGTTTAATTCCAAAATATATGATTAGTACAGAGGATAATAAATTAGACTACATTTATTGGGATGATGCAAATGAATTAGTGGATAGAATACGTTTACTGATAGCTTCTCAAGCAGCTGGAAATCCAAGTCACACAAACGAAATTATATCAATTATTGAAGAACTACGAAAAGCTGGATTTATATATTAATAAGTGTTTTGTCAAGATTTTCATTATTTGTAAGATGAGCAACGATGTATTCGGACGTCATACCTAACGAGCAGAGAGTACAAGTCGTGGTCCTACTAAATTTGGCTTTAAAGTCACATCTGAAAGAGATTATGATATGAGTGATAAAAGGTTGTGTAAAGTGGCTGATGCTCAAGAGCAGAATGATACTGGTCATCTGAATATGGTGCAATGCATGATACAGTGTGAACTTCAGACTATCTGCGATGTTATAGCTTTCTTGCGAACTGAAGTAGTCAACAATAATATGATGATTCAGACTTTGGAAAATTCCACAGATAAACTTTTGAAAAATGTGAAAATTGATGTTCAATCAATTCAAAAATTAGTGTATTGAAACTCAGAGCTCATTAGTCACTCAAAAATGGACGTTGAGAAGCAGCAGTTGGTGAAGAAGCTGCATAAGCCAGCTAGAAGAAATTACCAACTTCGGCATTTTGACATCCGCGGCATTGATGAGACCTGGCGAGCGGATCTTGTTAAAATTCAGTCATACGAGAGAAAAAACAAAGGATACAAGTACATTTTAGCTCTCATTGACATATTAGAAAAATTTGCTAGGGCTGTTCCCGTTAAATCCAAGAAGGGTGAAGAAGTAGCTGCAGTCATGGAATCTGTACTTGATAAAGGACGCGTACCAAAAAATTTACATGTTGATATAGGTAAAGAATTTTACAACTCGCATTTTGAAAATCTTATGAAGCGATATACAATAAATTTGTACTCGACATTTAGTAATTGCTGATGCTCATCGACAACTGTATTTCTTCATATGTAAAGAAGAGCGGATTACACAAAGAGAGCATATTTTTTTCAAACCAGACGATAACTCTAGTTTTAAGCCGAGGAATCGAGAGAAAGCCAGAAGACAGAAATGATAAAAGTGGAGGCCACACTGAAAACGTTTCTAATGAAATATATCAATTTTAAACACCTTCAATCATTAATTATTTATTTATCCTTGAGAACTGCATTTCAAAATTCTTTAAACTGAAAATGTACGCTCACAAATAAAGTCCTAAATTGAACATTTTTTTAAAAGTATAAGCTTTTCGAATTACCTGGTCACTCTTTGCATTGAAAGTGAAAAATGTCTATAAGGAACTTTATAAAAGACTTCTTTATATATTTTATTACAGTTATTTTTTCTCGAAATTACTTGACCTCGCAGAGATTTTTGTTGGGGCTTTTTTTTCGTTTTTTGAAATATTTTTTCCCAAAATCAATTTACGCGAAACTTTCAATGCCCGATTGCAATGTATTCAAAATTGAATAAATTATAAATCGAGGCCTTTGAAATTGGAATAACAAGACAACCGTCCAACATCTGCAATGACAATGCGGTTGGAAACCTAAATGAAAAATACGTTCATAATAACCTAGTAATGTAAGAAAACTCTAATTTCTTTTGATAATATCTTTATTTGAATTAATTTTATACGTCTTCGGAGTTGAAAAGCTTTAAATTTTAGAGTAATAAAGTAGTTCGAAAATTTTCAAACTGGAATCCAAACTGACAAAAGAATTATTTTATTGTCTGAAAATCCCGCAATTATATTAGTGTAGTAGCACTGTTTATAATGTCCACTTTTACTAGCTCAGGTACACCCACCTCATTACCTAGTTTAGTCTACACCTGTTTCTCTTATGAGCTCTCTTCAGACGACCCTGGCCAGCGGGGGGTCCTTTGTTCTAATCAGGAGTGAAATACGAAACATGAACATTTTTTTATTTTACAATCATTAATTTAATAGTATTATATTTTAAATCTACGTTTTTTGGTGATTTCAACGATATGTTACTTATGGTAATAAATCAAAAATTACATTCTTTCCAATTCACCCCGAATTCAAGCAAACGACTCGCGACGTTTCGCTCGCAAGTTTGAGCGCGTCGAGGGTGCCCAAATGTTGGTTCTTGCGCTTCGTGCTCGATAATGTGTTTATCATGCGCTTCGCGCTCGATGATGTACTTACCTCGCGCTGTGCGCTCGGTCTTTGTATGTCCCACACATTTGAGCCCAGACTTTTTAAAATTAAAAGTCAAATCATCGACAACTGTAATTTGGTCATTGTGACTTCTCTTTTTTTAAAGCTCCTTTGGCTTTAACGAACACTTTCTGATCACGTATCTCGTGCCTCGCACTCGATTTTGTCAAAAATCTGAACTTTTCTGCATTACGTTCAACACTATTATATCAAATGTATATCATATTTATTTCTATATATCAATCTGGTACTGCACATTCAGATTTTCCAAATTAATGTACAAATTTTATTTTTCATGACTACTTCAATATTTGCTTCTTATTTTGCACAAATTTTCATTCTCAGCTACCCTGAAAAGTTGATCATTTCAATAAATTTATATTATCTAAATTCATAATATGAATTGGTATTGAAACTTACGTATTTTCATTGTCTGGTTTTTATAATTAAATAAAAGTGTGCATATTATACAAAAATGTTGTTATTATGCATTTTATTGCAACTTGTGTCGTTCCTCCATAAATTGAATTTTTTTTTTCAACGTTATTTTCAATGATTCAAGCTTAAAATACGCATACTAGTGTGAAGTGGTGTGTCGTTTTTCCAAAAAGTAAATTTTTAACTTTTATTCTTATTTTTTACGATTGAAAAAAAGAAGTAGTCGCCCTTTCTAAAAATGATATGGAACAAATCGGTACATTCTCTTTGAGTGAACAAGTTTGCCTATTATTTTTGTTCTTTCCTTGTGTCGTTTTCCAAAACATTAAATTTTTTTATTTTTAATGTTATTTTTCACGATTAAAACAAAAACTAAGCTTCCTATCGAAAAATTAGTGATGAAAAATTTGTAGCTGTTTTTTTTAATGATCAACTTCTGTCTATTCATTTTTTCTCATAACTTGTGTCGTTTGTCCAAAAATTTAATTTTTACATTCTCATTTCAATGAGAAGGTATATGTTTTGTGTGAAAAATTACTTTCCTGGATTCAATCAAATGTCGACGTTTTGAGATCCGCTAAGTCAGAAAAAAACGGTTTTTGGGAAGGTGTATGCCTGTCTGTCTGTCCGTCTATCTGTCTGTCTGTCTGTAGTCTGTAGTATCGTGTAGGCACGATAACTTTCGAAAGATTGATCAGATTCGATTGTGCTACATATGATCTGAAACAATAATAATTATCTATCTTGTTTGAATGCGAAATTATTTGTGTTCACGTATGTACAAATTTCATGACTGAAGAAATATGGAACAAAAATTATTTTATAAATGCAAATATTGAATATTTTCAAATACTAAATATTTTCAGTTTTCAATTTTTATATTACATATGATCTCAAACAATAATCTCAAATAGAGGTGGCTTCCTCTTGGGCAGGGCGTTGGATGGCGGCGGCCCTCCTGGCCGTCTCGTCAAAAGCTCGTCGCTGTCGCGCTGCTTCCTCCTGGGCGGCGTGTCTGACGGCGGCCTTCCTGGCCGACTCGTCAGTGAAGGGGATCCGTCGCGCCGCTTCCACGTGGGCGGTGCGTCTGACGGCGGCCCTCCTGGCCGACTCGTCAAAAGGCCTGTGTCGCTGCGCCGCTTTTCCTTGCGCGGCGTAGCTGGCGGCGGCCCTCCTGGCCGACTCGCGTCCCTCGATGCGAGAGGCGGCGACTCTATGCTCGTACTCCCCGCGAGCCTGTCGCCGACGCTCTTCGTTTACGTCCCGATAAGGACCTTGCGCTTGATGGTGTGGTCCGTGTCCTAGCCGACGCTGTCTTCCTGACAGGCGGCTTCCCTGGGCGGCCCGCTGTAGCCGTCGCCGGATGGTGCGTGGATTTTGTCGTGCACTAGAACTCCCTGTCATCAAGGGGTTAATTAGTCCTGTCAATTATCACTTCACCGAAGAGGAAACGCGATGAGCAAGGAGAGCGTACACTCTCTGATCGTGGGTAGCCCGAAAAGGGGTACTAGGCGAAAAGTACGGATAGTACTCCTTAATTCGCAAGAGGCGAATCGAGTACCCGAGGATCACTTGTCACGTCACTTCACTTCACTACACCGGGCCGCCGAAACAGAGGAGATATTGAATAGATCGGTGGAATTGGCTTCTCGAGAAGCGAGAAGAGTAAAACGAATGAAGTCGCGAAGGACAGGACTCGAGGATAGCCTAAAAAAAAACTCTTTATTTTGTTTGTGGAGAGGAGGACAGGGCTTGCGCGACTGACCCGCGGAAGATTAAACAATGAACTAACTAGCGAGAGTCGCTCCCGACTCTCGCTTGCCTCCGCACGGAGCTGCCTGAACTTAAGTGAAACACCGAACAGCTGCTATACTCCGCTTAACCTAGTTGATTTAAAGTCAAGTATTAGGCCCTAATAGAAATCTTATAATATTATTTTAGAAAAACCCAGTAACTTACTTAGATTTAATTGTTTATGATCGATGTACGCGTGGACATGAATACATGTGTACGCGTACATCCATCAGATGCTTTATTCTAGTCACTTCCGTCCAAAGGGAGTTCGTTTATCTATTTTTGTTGTTGTTTAAAATTTGAAATTTTTGTAACGTTTTCAAGCATTTCGCCCGTGGTTTATTATTCGTATAAGGTCATTCCGTCTTCTCAATTGGTCCGCAATGTGCATAATTTTAATGAACATTTTGGGAAGTTAATGAACTTCCGAAAATGTTCATTCTAAAACCTGTTTGAGCTCCCCGGCTGTACATCTTCTCGCCTGGGAGGGAAGGAGAGAGGGAAGGAGGGAGAGAGGAATAACGGTGAAAAGATAGGAAGGAAGCGCGCGTTGGAGGAAGCGAGACAGATGCTGGCGTACGTGACTAAGCCTGCCGAGATATTTTGTGAACACGGCTTGAGCACGTGTTCGCAGGCTTTCGTCACGCTGCCGGAAAATTTTTCCTGCCATTAACAGGCCCATTGAGGATGGAACGGAAGGCCTAAACAAGCAACGGCTCATTTAAGGTGGGCAAACTCGTCGTTTTGAATCCCGAAAATCGGCAATTTGTCACGTAGGACTTTGAACTCAATTTCTGTATGGAAACTTGAGTGGAAGATTACGAAGGCAATTGCTTGGATTCTCGGGGTTCTCAATTCGTATACTTGACATACAACAAATATGAAAGATTGAAAAGCAGTTACGTAAGTATACAAAAACAGTGTGAAAAATTATGTCTGACTGATCGCCATTTTTTAGTACTCAGTGATAAATTATCACGTATTCTTGGATTTCCTCCAGATAATCTAATTCCAATTCAAACTATTGACTACATTGCAAAACACCCACCTGGTCTATCAAGTGCTCTTCCGGATAAATTATTTATTTACTGCAATATTTGTGAACCACGTGTTACAGGAGATGTCAAAGCACCGCTTTTACGTACAGTTTCTTTAGATACAACAGATTACAATTTTGGTACAACACAAGTCACCCGTTTTTCATCACCCAACTACATACCAGTTCTTAGCACAGGTTTGCCTACAATTGAAATTGATATAAGAGATCACATTGGTTTGCCAATACCATTCGAGTACGGTACGCTGACAGCTACACTGTGCTTATTTAGAGCTAACATATACCGGAAAAAATAAATTTTGAGTCCCATAATTTTAGACACAAACATGTAATGCTGGCATCAGGCGACTCTGGCATGTTAAACCCGGAAACGATTAATGGTATGAAATTCTACTTTGCATATGAATTTAACGCTTATTTACTGCTAATATTTTCCGCAAAAAATAAATGTTGTGCCCGGTAATTTTAGTTAAAAAAATGTAATGCTGGCTTCAGGCGACTCTGGTATGTGAAACTCGGTAACTATTATTGTTACAAATTCTACTTGGCACAGGAATTTAGTGCTTATTTAGTGCTAATATGTGCTGTAAAGTATAAACGTTGTGCCCCGTAATTTTGGTCAAAAAGATGTAATGCTGGCTTCGGGCACCTCTGGTATGTAAAACTCGGTAACTATTAGTGGGATGGAATTCCACTTTGCACAGGAATTTGGTGCTCATTCAGTGCTTATATTTTCCGGAAAAAATAAATTTTGTGCCCGGTAATTTTAGTCAAAAACATTTATTGCTGGCTTCAGGCGACTCTGGTCTGTTAAACTCGGAAAATATCAGTGGTATCAAATTCTACTTTGCACAGGAATTTAGTGCTTATTTAGAGCTAACATATGTCGGAAAAAATAAATTTTGAGTCCGGTAATTTTAGTCACAAACATGTAATGCTGGCTTCAGGCGTCTCTGGTATGTTAAACTCGGAAACGAATACCGGCGTCAAGTTGTACTTTGCACAGGAATTCAGTGCTTATTTTTGAGCTAACATATTCTAGAAAAAATAAATCTCGAGTCCGGTAATTTTGGACACGTACATGTAATACTGGCATCAGGCGACTCTGGTGTGAAACCCGAAAACTATTAGTGGTATGAAATTCTACTTTGCACATGAATTTAGAGCTTATTTAGTGCTAATATGTGCTGGAAGGAATAAATTTTGTGCCCGGTAATTTGGGTCAAAAACATGTAATGCTGGCTTCAGGCGACTCTGGTATGTTAAAGTCCGAAAGGATTAGTGGTATCGAATCCAACTTTGCACAGAAATTTAGTACTTATTTGATCCTAATATGTGCCGCAAAAAATTAATTTCGTGCCAGGTAATTTTAGTCAAATACATGTAAATCTGGCTTCAGGCGACTCTGGTATGTGAAACTCGGAAACTATTAGTGGCATCAAATTCTACTTTGCACATGAATTTAGTGCTTATTCAGTGCTAATATGTGCCGCAAGAAATAAGGTTTGTGCCCTGTAATTTTAGTAAAACAGATGTAATGCTGGCTTCAGGCGACTCTGGTGTTTGAACGCGGTAGCTATTAACGGTATCGAATTCCACTTTGCGCAGGAATTTAGTGCTTATTTAGTGCTAATATGTTCAGGAAAAAATAAATTTTGTGCCCAGTAACTTCAGTCAAAAACATGTAAGGCTGGCTTCAGCCGTCTCTGGTATGTTAAACTCGGAAACGATTACCGGTGTCAATTTCTACTTTGCACAGGAATTTAGTGCTTATTTTTGAGCTAACATACGCCGGAAAAAATAAATTTTGAGTCCGGTAATTTTAGACACATACATGTAATGCAGGCATCAGGCGTCTCTGGTATGTTAAACTCGGAAAATATTACTTGTATCAAATTCTACTTTGGACAGGAATTTAGTGCTTATTTGGTGCTAATATGTGCCGCAAAAAATTAATTTCGTGCCACGTAATTTTAGTCAAATACATGTAATTCTGGTATCAGGCGACTCTGGTATGTTAAACTCGGAAATTATGAGTGGTACAAATTCTACTTTGCTCAGAAATTTAGTGTTTATTTTGTGCTAACATGTGTCGCAAAAAATAAATTTTGTGCTAGGTACTTTTAGTCAAATAGATGTAATGCTAACTTCAGGCGACTCTGGTATGTTAAACTCGGAAACTATTAGTGGTATCAAATCTACTTTGCACAGGAATTTAGTGCTTATTTATTGCAAACTTATGCCGGAAAAAATTGATTTTGTGCCGGTAATTTTAGTCAAAAACATGTAATGCTGGCTACAGGCGACTCTGGTATGTGAAACGCGGTAACTATTAGTGGTATCGAATTCAACTTTGCACAGGAATTTAGTGCTTATTTAGTGCTAATAAGTTCCGAAAATAATAAATGTTGTGCCCTGTAATTTTAGTTAAAAAAATGTAATGCTGTCTTCAGGCGACTCTGGTATGTGAAACTCGGAAAATATTACTTGTATCGAATTCTACTTAGCACAGGAATTTAGTGCTTATTTAGTGCGAACATATGCCGGAAAAAATAAATTTTGTGCCCAGTAATTTTAGTCAAAAACATGTAATGCTGGCATCAGGCGACTCTGGTATGTTAAACCCGGAAACTATTAGTGGTATGAAATTCTACTTTGTGGGTCAGAGAAAATCAACAGTTTTTGTCTGACCCATCTCGACTCTTCCAAGACCCTCCAGTTACTGTCGTCCACCCACCCACACCAGAGGAGGTCGAGGCATTTTGGAGAGAAGCCTACGAAGTCCAGCATCCACTCAAAGAACACTCAAAGAATATAAATAGCTTCAAGGACCTGTGCAGTGCCCTCATAACACTTGAGGAGAAATCCCCACCTATCACTAGCGAGGAGGTGAAAAACGTATTAAGAGGCATGAAGAACTATTTTGCTCCGGGACCAGATGGTATCAAGACCTTCTGATGGAAAAAGCTTCCTTCCACTCACCAGCATCTGGCCCGAATTTTCACCTCATATCTAATGTCGGAAGAGCCTATTCCGGAGTGGTTGCCTGAAGGGCGCACAGTGCTCCTGCCGAAGACGGGCAACTCAGCTGACGCTAAAAATTACAGGCCAATAACCTGTATGAACACACTGTATAAGATTCTCACAGCTATACTAAATGATAGGATTGATCGGACAATTGGACCTGTGTGGAAGATGTGTCTGTAGAGACGCAGCATTCTGTCAGCGTTATCTATCGATGGCCTGAATTGATTACCGGAAAGCTTTTGATTCAACCTCCCATAGACTTATCATTTGTCTGTTGGAAAGCTCAAAGGTTCATCCACACATTGTGAGGTGCATAGAGAGATTAATGCCGCTTAGGAAAACCAGATTTACAATCTCATCTGGAAAACATCGTGTGATCACTAATAGTACAACCTTTTAGAGAGGTGTGTTTCAGGGCGACACTATGAGCCCGCTCCTTTTTTGCGTCACATTATTGCCAATATCTCTCGCGCTTTGCCATTTCGAAGGGTACATCTGCGACAAACCTCGAAATCGAAAGCATAAGGTCACTCATGTATTTTACATGGATGATCTTAAGATCTATGCTAAAAATCAAGAGAAACTACATCTAGCTGTAGAAATTTTCAAAGAGTAAACTCAAGAGATTGGAATGGAGTTCGGGTAAGAAAAATGCGCCAAGGTTTATTTGAAGAAAGGGAAACTTAATGGCGTCCCGAAAGACCCTGAGCTCGCGAAAGAAGCGCTATAGGACACTTTCGCGCTGGAGAGACCTATACATCCCTGGGCGTGCCCTAAAGCTGAATTTAGGACGTGACATCTATAAAGGATTCTCTCCGATGCAGATACAAACGTATCATCCGACGGGTTTGGTCTTCCGAACTATCATCACGGAACAATGTATCTGCGACGAACATGCTTGCCGTCCCGGTAGTACTTTATTCATTTGGAGTGGTCCAATGGACGAAGGACGAGCTCAGATCCCTCCACATCAAGTGCCGAAAAGTTATGCACGTGAACAAAAGCATGCACCTTAAATTTTTTGTTCCGCGACTTTACATCTCACGCCGTCCAGGTGGTCGCGGAATACTAAATCTTTAATGTCTTTAAAACAGGATTATTCTTGGTGCAGCACATATAGTCGCAAATGGACTTCTTAAAATGGTCAGGAAACATAAAGAAGTGGGCAAAGGAGCGTTTATGTACAAAGCAGTGGTGGAGGCTACTGAAACACTCGGCCTTGACTTCAATATCAGGGATGAGCAAAATACATCGAATCCTATCCATCTCGAGTACTCACTTCTGAAGGCCTGGATTGAGAAAGAACAGGAGAAAAACTTTCGCGAATAGCTTCTCGGCAAGAGGATGCTCGGCATCTTCCACAGAAATGTGGAGGATCTGTCGATGTCGAATGATCTAAAATTTGCTTTCCTTAAATCACCAGAATTGAAGTCGGGCACACAATGCCAGCATTATCCCTGCTCGTCGAGGCTCTATGACGCGTATGCATACTCTGTGGCGCCAAAAACACCCAGAGCTTCAGCACGTTTTCAGTCAATCCTTGCGAAATCAACGTGCACACCTCTCTAAAAATGGATATCTACGCGGAGCGCTTTCCAAACCGCTGCTTGATCAAGCTGCAGACTAAAGCCGACGATGGATCAGAAGATCGAACGACGCTTGCATCAACTGAACAAGAAGATTGGATGGACAAGACAGAATGCGTCCCGTGTGCAATGTGAGATTGAGTACATAACATCTGGTAGACCGTTCACTGAAAGGGTTTGAAAGTTCGCCCAAGAACTCAGGATCTTGAATCACACACTGAACAAGTCAAAGCTGCTGACAATCAAGAAGCACATTGTTGACAAAATACGGCTGTTATCAGACGCAAGGAGGAGAATACAGAAGAGGGAGAGATGGATCAGGGAGAATGAAACGTTTCTCGCTGACTCATCTTGCCTCTTCAGTGAGCACCCTGTTTCTGTCAAAAATCCACCCAAGCCCAACGAGGTAGAGATTTTTTGGAGAGAGGTATACAAGATCCCGAAAATTAGGAATCCGCTTGCTATCACGCGCGAAATCGTAAGGCTTAAAAAATCGTTTCGATCGACAACATAAAAATAGTAGATGCATGATGGTAAATTAGTAGAGGGAAAATGGCCTAATCAAGCGTCACCATTTCAAAGAAATCACGACTATATGCACAATTCTGGCTTCACTTCTGTGTACCTGCATTTCCCGTGATGATCATAACATTTTGAAGTAAAATCACAATTATGAAAACTTTTCAAGTAAGAGCAATCTTTGAACCTGAATGTGAGGACAACTACATCTGTAGAAAATTTGTGGTAGAGAATTATTTTAAATTCCAGGGACTAAAAGTACAGAAAGGTGAAGTCCAATCTATAGATAACTGGGAACCACAAGTTACAGATAAAGTTTCTTTTTATATTGTCGTTAATAATAGATTAATTCGTTTCAGGTTGATCGTCCTTCCAAGATTGGTACCGACGTGTACACTCGGGACAGGACACATTAAATTGTCGAATAATCTGCTTTCTCGTGAAACAATTTCATGAGAGGAAATTTCGATACAATTTAATTTAGGAACTAGAATCAATAATGGTGAAAAGGGAGTTGTCCTTATAAATTCAGATGGAAAAAAGAATAAAATTCATGCTCCAGAAAAGAATAATCTTATAACTTTCAATAAAACTCTGATGAAAAGGCGCGCCAAAACTTGCTGAAAAGTTTTTGTTGTTTGAAATTGTTTGAAATTAAATTAAACTTGTTTCGTTCATCAAGCTGTTGGAAATATTCATCTAAATTTCTCCAGGATCAGGACACATATGAAAAATTTCAAAACTTCCTATCAAATTTCAAATTAATTTGTTGTCCGAAAAACCCTAGAGAATGAGGCATACAGAAAATCTTTCTATATAATAGTCTCTGGGGAAGACAATTTCTACATTGCATAAATGTTAAAAACAAAAAATGCAATACACAGTACAATTTCATTTAAAACACATCTTTATACCAAAACCATTATTAATTTCAGTCATGTTCGAAGACAATCGAACTTCGAAAAAGAAACTTTCATTTTCTAATACATATATCCTTGTTTATCAATATTTGATGACAAAAAAATATCAGTATGGCCAAAGAAGACGGTTTTATTTCTAACTTCGTAATCAGAGACCTCGACATCCTCGAAAGACTAATTTATATGTAAAGTTCATATTTTTATGTTCAAATCGGCCATGATTTTGTATCCGATAATTTGAATTTTTCATTTTTAATTCAAAATTCGGATTCCGAGACCTGAAGAACCTATAATAGTGTCAACGGAATCTCATTCTAATCTACCTTGAACTTTTTGCCGCATTATCAGGATTCTATCCCACTGTGCATCCTAATGAATATCTCCTTATCCCAAATTCAGGTAAATATTTTTCATGGAATGGAAAAAAAATCATTCATTGCTAAGTGTTGACACGATTATTACAGTAAAATAATTACATAAATTTAAAGGATATTGAACAACCCACGTGAAAAAATTCTACGGAAAGCGTTCTACGGAAATGCCATGTGGAAATTCTACATGTAAATTCCATACGGAAATTCTACAAACGTTTTAAAAAACTAATTTTGGACTAAGTTTTACTACCGGTGATGAGCTGCGCTTTCGAAAATCACACTCCGGATATCACACCCTTGCACCATGTATGCGAGCAATAACTTCTATAAAATTATGCTCCCCACGTCAAAACCTTGCACCAACTGTGGCTTCCTCGAGAACACGAGCTTGAACCAATGCCTCATGTGTAAAAACCACATCTTCTCCAAAGAAGACTAGTTTTACGAGAGATTGAATCAATGCCCCAGGTGCAAAAAACAAATCTTCTTCGGGGCAGTCTGATTTTTGCAGTACTTTAGGGTGCCTGAAGAGTGTTTCTCGAGGACACGAGATTGAACCAATACCCTTTGGGGTCCTAGGAGCAGGTTCCTCAAGGTCACGAGATCCAGCCCATGCTCCAGGTGTAAAAAACACTTCTTCGGGTCAGTCTGATTTTTAAAATGCTTCAGGGTGCCCGAAGTAGGTCACTCGAGGACACAAGATTGATCCAATTCCCCAGGTGTGAAAAACGCATCTTCTTCGGAAAAATCTGGTTCAATCTTGTGCCCTCGAGGAACTTACATCAGGGACCCTAAATAACTGTAAATATGAGACTTCCCCAGAGAAGTTGTGATTTTCACGCCTGGGGCATCAGTTCAATCTCGTGTCCTCAACGAACCAACTGTAGGCACCCTGAAGTACTGGTAAAAACCAGACTTCTCTGAAGAAGATGCGTTTTTTGCACCTGGAGCAACGATTCAACCTCGTGTCTTCAAGAAATTTATTCAAGGGACCCCAAAGTACTGTAAAAACCAGACTTCCCTGGAGAAGAGAAATTCTATTTTTTTTTTTTTGAAATATTAACTATTACATTTTTATGTTGAGAATTCATCTTTTTAGGTGGACAATTCAATTATTTTGCTGAAAATAAATTATTTTATAGCAAATTTAAGTATTTTGTTGAAAATCATCTTCATAGTAGAGATTTTCTTTTTTCACAAGAAATAAATAAATTTGAGAATTTTAATTTTTTATCTGCAATACTGTTTTATTTCGTTCACGAAAGATCCTATGTTGAAAATAATCCAAGATCAAAATGCTGGTATTTTAATATTAATGGTCAGGGGAAATGAAAAATTTTATTAATTTTATCCTTGTAATATTTTTAACATAGGATCTTTTGTAAACGCAATAAAACAATATTTTCAATACAAATTCAAAATTTGCACATTTATTTATTTATTTTAAACAAAAAAAACGACTTTTCTATCATAAAAGATGACTCTTTAACAAAATACTTGAATTTTCAACGAAATAATTTAATTTTCGACCTGAAAAGTAAATTGTCTACAAAAAGTGTGATAGTTGATATTTCAACCAAATGAGATGAAATTTCATACAAAAAAATTAATTTTAAAACGAAAAAGACGATTTTCAACACATAAAATTTTTCAAACATGAAAGAAACAACTAATCACCTAAATTGTTGAACTTTCAAGCCAAAAGACGAATCTTCTGTACAAAAATTGAAATTTCAGCCAAAAATATGAATTTTGAGCAAGAAAATTAATTTTCAACAAAATAGTGAAATTTTCAACCAAAGAAATAAACCCTGATAAAAAAAAGTAGTTTAACTGACTCACGCAGTCAAATTTTCAATTAAAAAATATCAGTCTTCAACAAAATAGTTCACCTCTCAACCAAAGAGATAAATTTTCAACTAAACATATGAATCTTCGACAAAAAAATTATTTCTTTAAAAGTGGTTCAAACAAAATAGTTTGATCCTCAAGCAAAAAAGATGAATTTTTAATCAAACAGTTGCATTTTTTCTAAGAAAGATGAAATTTCTACTAAAACAGATGAATTTTTAAATTAATAA
>JAABKJ010075445.1:100347738-100365830 GCA_011634705.1 Andricus grossulariae | reverse complement strand
TGAGTTTTAAGTAAGGAGTAAATTTTCTACGATGATACTTTAATTTTCAACCCAAAAAGACGAATTTTCAACAAAACAGTTGAATTTTCAAACAAAAAATATGAGTGAAGAAGATGGACTTTATTGAAACAGACAGAAATTGGGGTAAAGGGATTGATGTGATGGGAGGACCTGTGAAAAATATCCAAGAATTTTACTTAAATAGTAAAAAATTCAGATCAACAATTTTACAACAAGATTTTCTGATCAAATGCAAAATTCATGGAGTTTTTCCTAAAAAAATGTTGAGCATCAATGAAAACTTTAGTTTTGATTTCATAAACAAAAGAAATAAAAAAAAATTGGATGAAAATAATGAGAGATGTAAAAAATCTCTTTTGAATCTGACTATTAAAGATTGACATTCAAAAATACATTCTCTGAACTTTAAGATGAAACAAATCATAGAAAAATTAGATCACCAAGTTCCCTCTTTTATTATCAAGGAATGCATTTAAAGGGAAACAAGACTTATTAAAAATGCCCTTAAAGGTAATATGAAACATGATCGAAAATTTTTAAGCATTCTTAAAGAACAAATGTACAAAAATTGCATTCAAACATTTACTCAGTTCTTTTTCAGCATCAAGCAGACACTTGGTTTTTAAATATTTCTAATTTAATCATCCCATATAGAGTTATTGACATTTTTAAATTAGGTGATTGTTTTAGCAACAAATTCGGGGGAAAAACTAAATTAAATCACTTGACATCATTAAAGACATTGATCACAAAATCAGATAAAGGAAATATTACAGTAGCGATTCATAAGGATGTTTATATTCAAAAAATGTTGCATATCGTGACTACCGTCCAAATAAAGTCGATGACGCCGAACACACCTTTTTCCACTGTGAGAGGTGGGAGATCAAAAGGTGTGAACTGGAGACAGAACTACGCGTGGAAGTAACACCAGAGAACGTACTACAGCTTATGCTTGAATCCCAAACAAACTGGGATAGCACGGTAAGATATATAGAGAGTCTTCTAAGAGAGGAGAAGAAGAAAGAGACATTGAGATATAGACAGTCTCAAAGGCGACCCTAAGAGAACCCTCCAAGATGTCGAAGGCCGACGAGCCCGATGCGCCCATAAAACGCTGCTGAGGACGACGCGTATATCTTGGATGGAAGGGAAGATGAGTTTTGAAATCTACAATACCCAACCAGGAAACCGAAAGCCGACGAGCCCGATGTGTTGCCGATCATCTCACGGTTGTGAGACGTGGCCATGAATGGGATTTATCGCGGGTAAAACGGGAAGTTTTTAGAGAATAGGGGGAAAAGGCGGAATTTCAATAAAAAAGGGGAATCTAAGAAAAAAAGGGGAAGACTGTGCACCCTGCGTAATAAAACGGAGGGTTGTCCAGTGGTAGGTGTAGGTAACTCTAATGGTACAGGAGGTACCGTCGACGTCTTGGCTATAGATCTACTCGATTTCGTAATCGAGAGTGGAGGGGGACTCTCTGGGAATGAGGGGGGGGGGGGTCAAAGTTACTGGGGGTAATTATCGATGGGGATACCCAGTAGTGCAGTTAGTTCGGAGAGAGTTCATGCCCGATTGGGGGTGGAATCTAAACGTTGAAGGGTGGCGCAGTATTCGCGCGCCCTCTGAAATATAAAACCACTAGTCGGAACTAAAATTCAATATGGCGACGTATGCCGGGAAATTTAAATGTAAATAAATGTAAAATAAAAGTAGCAGGTATTGATACGTCTAAGAAATGTAGGTGAAAAATATTAATAATATTAAATTTAATTGTAAATAAATAATCCTTTATAATGAAATTAAATATTTTTAATATTTTTTATTCATACATTTTTCCACGAATCAATAACTCTACCTTTTATCTATTTCATATAATGACGAGTAACATAGTAAAAATGTAAGTGGTAAAAGGTTAAGTGATTAGTAGTTTTATTACCAGCTTCAGTGGATTCTTCTTCGGAGTTGTCGCACTTTTGAGCTAATAAGGCGAAGTTCCGAAGTGAACAAAGAACGTCCGCTTCATCGTCCTTACAATTTCCTTTCACAGTCTTCGCAGACTTCTGATTATTTACGGGTAAAGTTTTTTAGGAGCTTTCGAACTTCATACACGTTGGATTGACATTTCTGCTATTATGACTTCTAATCATTCCGAAAAAAATTTCTAGGGGATCATGATTAACGTGGCGCGGAGAGAAGTCCTTAAATCCAAGTTTCTTCAAAGTTTGCCATAACCGTGAGAAACCTTTTTATGTTAACGTTCAGTTTCGAAGTAATGGTACAGATTTCGGTTTCTTCGTCGTTGGATTTATGAATCTTAAATTTTCCTTTATACAGGTCGCAGCTTCCTTCCAAAACAAAGAATGAAAGCTTCTGTCACTGACTTCTTCCCGCAGATAATTTTTTTCTTTCAGGGGCTGGTTCTTTTTACCATTGACAGAATCGAAAACGTCGTTAAAGAATTTTACTACTACTGACGAGGTAAAACTTTCCCTAATTGGCATTGACTTTGGCCCTTCGACAGTTGATACTGTGCCTGTAAATTTGAATAAATACCTTGTTATATTTTTTTTACATAGAAGCGTATGAAATAGGTATGCAAACCTTTAATAAAAATGAGCAATCTGATAAACGCAGCCACTGTTATGCTAAGTGCTTGAGCTGCGGGATTTACACGCATTTTTCTAATTTTTTTCTTTCTTAAATGACCGACGTTTAATTTAGGCATTTGCTTTTTAATGATATGTATGGCCTTGCTACCTATATTGTAGGCCAATTCCAGAATATCCCACGAAGCAAATTATCTGTTTTCTTTGTTTGCCTCTTTTGCATTTATAAATTTATCTTCATTCGTGTTTTCTGCATGTCTGGTTTTTTCGTTTATTTCTTCAATAAAATCAGGTGTGATCTTTAAGCAGGTGAGGAGAATCGTAAAGCAGAATTATCTGCTGACCGTAAATCTTAATTTTTGCAGCTGAAAAATTAAACCTAATTATTTTCTTGTAGAAGGAAAAAAGAAAATGTAAATGTGAGTACTTACTGAATTTCGTCCCATTACTCAAGCATTTTGTTTTAGTTTCTCTGAACAAAGAATTCATGCAAGACACATTGGTTGTGCCTTGGTCACAAATAGAGGCGACAATCTTGTATCCCGCTTTAGAGACAGCTCGAACGATTTCTTTAATGCACCTTCCTAATTGTTTGGCGCTTGTACTCGTCAAATTATAATTACTTTTGTTCAAAAATATCAATTTTCATGGTAAAACGCCAACGTAACTTAAAATTTTTGAAAAATGATAAATATTTTTCCAAATCTAATGATTTTTTGATAAAAATACCAATAATTTCCGAGGATAAATACTAATATAATTTAACAAACAATTGTTCCAAATTTTAAATTTTCTTTGGAATTTAATGATTTTTCTTTATCATTTTTTCTTTGAAAAGTTGTAATTCTTCTTTGAACTCTAATAATTGTTAATAAAAAATACCAATAATTTCCGATGATAAAAATTAAGATAACATGGCAGAAAATTGTTGAAAATTATTAAATATTTTTCTAAATCTATTTTTTTTTAAATAAGCGATTTTCGGTGAAAAACGTTAACATAACCTCAAATTATTTCAAAATTGCAAATCTTCATTGAAATCTATATATAAAAAACCGCTGGTTTATCCTACAATTTCACCAAAAAAATTTAATAATTTTTTAAACACAATAATTTTTTACTAAAAATATCGATTTCAGATGTAAAACGCCAACATAACCTCAAATTGTTGAAAAAGTCGAATCTCCTCTGACCTCTGATTAAACAAAAAATATATCCATTTTTGTCGAAAAACAATAACATAATCCAAAATTGTAAAAATATTCTAAATGTAGTTTAGATTTTAATGACTTATTTTGTAATGCCAATCTTTGGCGTGACCTAACCTCAAATTGTTCAAAAATTATAAACCCTTAAAAATTAACAAGTTTTGTTTAAAAATGTCTCTTCCTTTTAAAAATCGCCAACAAAACCGAAAAACGTAAATTGATGAAAAATTTTAATCCAGGATATCTCATAATTTATGATCAAAATACTTATTTTCTGCCTAAATTTTTAACATAACCTAAAATTGTTGATAATCAGGTTTTTAAAGATTATTTTTGTTTGAAAATTCTAATTTCCAGTGAAAGAAACTAGCACAACCTTAAATTTTTATCAATTTTCTAAGCTACGGAGGGGAACAAAAATGAACCGGCAATCTCTGCGACCTGGGTTCGAATCCCAGCGGATCTGAAGAAATTTTTTTTTCACAACTGAAAATTAAAACAATTCTGGTATACTTAATTTTCAAAATTTGAAACTCGATTGGATTAAATTGACTCAATTCGTATTCAAATAAACCCACAGTCAGAGAAAGCTTATGCTTATTGATAATAATAATATGCTGATAAAATCGATCAATTAAAAATTTCGACTTTTCCCTTTCGAATGTGAGATCAATTCTGCTGAGAAAAAAATAAGAGCGAGGAAAGTGGTGTTCGCTAATTAATTTTAATCGAAAGTTACGTGACTTTCTAACGCATGATCAAGTAATTTCGCCTTTTTCCGCAGGAAGTATAATGCACATTGCACATTCCGTATGGAAATTTAATCAAATTTATTAAATTTTAATCTAGAGGAGATATATTTGATCTGATTTTTATTGTTATTTTCCTCGGATTATTAATCCTAGTGTAATTTGCAATTATATGATTGGGTTGTTAATTACATGTTGCTAAAGTAAATACTAATTATTAGTAATTACCTGAGCATGTAGGATTTTCATTTATGATCGAAGAGATAAACTCGGAATCACTGAATTTCGAATTCGGTTCTGTTTTAATTTATTTGTTGTACAAAATAATGTTAATAATTTATGTATGAAATTGGTAAATATCAAATATTTATTAATAAGAGTGTAGTCCAAAAAAGGCTTGATTTTTTTTTCTAGAATGGCTTTTCTGTAAATTATTTCTTTTAGTGCCAAAATGTCCCATTTGTTATAAAAATGTGTTTTTTTAAAATTTATTTCAATTTTTTTCGTTAAAAAAAAATTAAAATGATTTTCTAAAACCAAAAATGGATTAATCAAAATTTTCAGTTGAAAAAATTAATTAACAAAAAATAAAATTTTCAACCTGTTGAATTAAATCAAAAGTGATAAATTTACGAACAGAATTATAAATTTTGAGCAGAAAAGTTAATTTTCAACTAATTAGTTTAATTTTCTACCAAATTTTCGAATTTTCAAGCCAAACGTAGTTGAACAAAATAGTATAAAAAAAGAAATAGTGAAATTTTAAATAGAAAAAGGTAATTTTGGAACAGAAAATCAATTTTCAGACAGTAGGTTAGATTGTCAAACAATAAGATGAATTTTTAACCAATAAGAATTTTTAAAATCATAAAAAACGAATTTTTAACAAAATAATTAAATTGGCATCTAAAAAGATAAATTGAACAAAAAAAAAATTATTTCCTACCAAAAAAGCAAACAAATTTCAACCAAATAGTTGAGTTTTTAACTAAAAAAAAATAAAACAATTAAATTTTCAGTTATGAAAATTAATTTTGAACAAAAAAACGAAATTTGCCATATAACAATCTTTTGTTAATTATTTACACGCTGTTCGAACACCTTCTATTTTGAAATGAGGCACTTCCACAAATTCATCTAATTTGTTCAAGTTCAAAATGAACCTTTTTGATTCATTTTTACGATCAATGAGGAAGAAAGGGGACGGAAATTCCACTTCTAACGATTCGCAACGACTTATTGCTCCCATTTTTAATAAATCATCAATTTCATTCCTTAGAGATATAACCTCACTTTGAGTCCAATTTGAGTTAGAGGAAAGAACAGATTAGCATGGTTTTCACTTAAACGGAATCTGATATCCCTTAACACATTGGAGCACAAATTAATCGGAAGTAATGTTCTTCCATGCTGAAAGAAAATTTTGCAAGCGTCCTGCAAAACATACCTCTACTTCCGTTGATGTCGAGTTGCTGGTCTAGGTCTGTCCATTGACGTCTTCACTTGTTGATTTCGATTCGATATTGACTGAGGCTTTTGGTAGGCTGATTTTTTCGACTGGTTTTTTTTCGCAGGAAAAGGTGGCTTGAGGGTCTTGCTAATTTTTTCCAATGAGCTGATTTCGTTTATCTTTTTGGTTAAATCGTCACCAAAAAGAAAAGTGCCCCTGTTGAATTTATCCAAACTCGAATTTGCAGATTTACTGTAAGCAGAGCAATGAATACTCTACGAGCAATTGTCTTTGCATGATAAAGTGGAGCCATTAACTTGCCGCAGTGAGACAAAAACTTCTTGGACCTCCAGTAAAATGTTACCCTTTTAAGGATATCTTCAAAGTCATTTCCCCTAAGTCTCTGTCGGGAGACCATTTCTGAGCCAAAAGTCCCATCTTGAGACTAAATCCGGATTCACCTTAACCTCGCCTGTGTCAGAAGTTGCTGGATCTTTTCCTAGCACACCTAACCTCTTTTCATCCAAAAACAACGGAGTGCTGCCTTCAGACACTATCTTTTCCTCGACACATGCGCTAATCTGCCCGATTGCTTCTCCAGATTTATCGGCTCCTTCGTTTGAATTTTTGCCTTTGACTGTCCCCTCTTTAGAGGGGGCTTCTGCAAAGAAAAAACTGGATTAGTTCCATACTTATGTATAGGCTCTACCAGTAGATCGGCCCTTATATCACCTTAAGAATGTCCTTCGCCGTCTTAAAAATTCAAAGAGAAACTTACCAGCTTTAGGACATGAAGAGCACCTGGAGGGTGACCTTGACGGTTCACGTGATGCACTTTGCGAAAGAGAACGTTTTGAACGAGATCGCAGTGAATGAGAACGCGATCGTCTGGAGTGCGAACATCGAGAATGAGAACGAACTCGACGTCTCCTTGAAAGGCTCCGGGTCCTCCGGGATGAAATTCGTGAAGAGGACCGCGATCGCGACGAACTAGAAGAACGAGACGAATCGGAGGATGTGTGTCTCGATCGTTTACGACCTCTCACTTCTCTTTTGAGCCTTTTCACTTCCCGCATCTGTTTACGAACGTCGTCACTGTCATGTTTTTTATATTTTCGACGTCTTCTCATGATTGGAGAATCTAATAAACAAGCAAATTTAACTTTGCTCAATACGTCTTGTGACAGCTAACACAAACAAACAAATGAAATTTCAATAGATGGACGCAGAGAGGAGCTCTGGGGAATTCTTCTTTGTTTCCGGCTCTGAAATTTGTTACAATTTAGAAAACAGTAGCGAAACTACAATTGTAATACCGAGAACGAGGTGGAAAGTGTAATTGGCTCTTAAATTGGTTCAACACTTAACTTATTTGTAAATTATATTGCCGTAATAAAATTCTTCATTCTATAAATTAAAAGAAATGCTATTTCTGAAATAAATTCTGATTTGTTCTTTTAACATGTATATGAGTATATAAATTTCAATTTAATAAATGCAATTTAAGAAATTTACGAGAAATGAAAAATATGAAAAAATGCATTGAATTCAGTAGGTTTGAAATGAGTTTAAGAAAATTCTAGGAAATTTAAAAGAATTTAATGAAGTGCCAACTTCAAGTCGAATTAAACAAGAACTAAAAAGAAATTAAAAAAAAATAAAATACGTTGACATGCATTAAAAAACATTGAGAGATTTTAAAATCCTCCAAAAACAGATAAATTTTATAATTCCCTGAAATATTTTAAATTTTTCGAAACTCTTGGAATCCCTTGAAACTTTGTAAAATTCTTGACAATCCCTTGAAATTTTCAAAAATACCTTTAGATATTTCAAATCCTTGAAAATCTTTTGAAATATCTCGAAATTTATTGAAGCTCTTGGAAATTCCCTTGGTTTTTAAAAATACCTCAAATATTTCAAATTCTTCAAGTTAATTGAAAATTCCTTGGAATCTTGTAAGGTATCCGAAAATCTTTCAAATTCTTTGAAATCTTTGATTATAATGGAATAGAATAGAATGGAACAGAATAGAATAGAATGGAATGGAATAGAATAGAACAGAATTATATGAAATAGAATAAAAAATATATAATAGAATAGAATATAGTAGAATGGAATAAAATATAATAGAATTGAATTAAATAGAATAGAATAGAATTAAACAGAATAGAATAGAATAGAACAGAATAGATAAGAACAGTATAAAATAGAATGAAAGAAAATAGACTAGAATATAATAACGTAGAATAGAATATAACAGAATAGAATAGATTCGAATAGAATAAAATAGAATTCAGTGCAACAGAATAGAATAGAATAGAACATATTAGAATAGAATAGAATAAAATAGTATAGAATAGAATAACGTAGAATAGAATATAACAGAATAGAATAGAATCGAATAGAATCGAATAGAATAGAATAGAATAGAAAAGAATAGAATAGTATAAAAAAGAAAAGAATAAAATAGAAAAGAATACAATTGAATAGAATGGAATGGAATAGAAAAGAATGTAATAAAAATAGTGAAATAGGATAAAATAGAATTAAACAAAATTAAATTGAATCAAATAAAATAGGTAGAATATAATATAATATAATGTGATATAATAGAATAAAACTGAATTGAATGGAATGGAATAGAGTAGAAAATAATCAAATATAATAAAAAATATAAAATAGAATAGAATGGAATAGAATAGAATATAATAGAACAGAATAGAATAGAATTAAATACAATGAAACAAATAAAATAAAATAGAATATAATAGAATAGAGTAGAATCGAATCGAATCGAATAGAATCGAATTCAGTAGAACAGAACAAAATAGAATATGATAAGACATGATAGAATAGAGTAGAATAGAGTAGAATAGAATAGTATAGAATAGAACAAATAGGTTAGAATAGGAAAGAATGGAATAGTATAGAATAGAATAGAATGAAATAGAATAGAATAGAATAGCAAAGAATACCATTGAATAGAATGGAATAAAATAGACTAGAATGTAATAGAATGTAGTAGAATAGTATAAAATAGAATGAAACAAAACAAAATTGAATAAAATAAAATGGGTAGAATACAATATAATATAATATGATATAATAGAATAGAACAGAATTGAATGGGATGGAATAGAATAGAATCAAATATAATAAAAATATAAAATAAAATCGAGTGGAATAGAATAGAATATAACAGAACAGAATAGAACAGAATTAAATACAATGGAACAAATAAAATAAAATAGAATAGAATAGAGTAGGATCGATTCGAATCAAATCGAATAGAATACAATAGAATTGAGTAGCACATAACAGAATAGAATATGATATAACATAATAGGATGGAGTAGAATAGAACAGAATAGAATAGAAAAAATAGATTAGAATAAAAAAGAAAGGAATAGAATAGAATAGAATATAATTGAATAGAATATAATAGAACGGAATAGAATAGAATGGAATGGAATGGAGTAAAATAGAATAGAATAAAGTAGAATAGAATCGAAAAGAATAGGATAAAATAAAATAGAAGGGAATAGAATAGAATGAAATGAAATGAAAAATAAAAAATAGAATGGAATAGAATAGAATGAAATAGAATAGAATCGAATAGAATATAACAAGAAAGAATATGATAGAATAAGAAGATAAAATAGAATAGAATAGAAAAGAATAGAATTGCATGGAATAAAATGGAATGGAATAGAATAGAATAAAATGGAATACAAAATATAAAATAGAATAGAATATAACAGAATAGAATATGATAGTATAAAAAGATAAAATAGAATAGAATAGAAAAGAATAGAATAGAATAGAATAGAATTAAATAAAATAGAATAGAATAGAATGGAATGGAATAGAATAGAATTATATGGAATAGAATAAAAAATATAAAATAGAATACAATATAGTAGAATGAAATTAAATATAATATAATAGAATTCAATAGAATAGAATAGAATTAAACAGAATGGAATAGAATAGAACAGAATAAAATAGAATAAAAAAATTAAATAGAATATAATAAAATAAAGTAGAATAGAATGGAACAGGATAGAATAGAATCGAATAGAATAGAAAATAATTGAGCAGAACAGAAGAGCATAGAGTAGAATAGAATGGAATAAAATAGAATCGAGTGCAACAGAATAGAATAGAATAGAACATATTAGAATAGAATATAATAGAATAAAATAGAATAGAATAGAATAACGTAGAATATAATAGAATCGAATAGAATAGAATAGAATAGAATAGAATAAAATAGTATAAAAAAATAGAATAGAATAGAAAAGAATACAATTGAATAGAGTGGAATGGAATAGAAAAGAATGTAATAAAAATAGTGGAATAGGATAAAATAGAATGAAACAAAATTAAATTGAATCAAACCAATCTGTTGAATTTTCAACGAAATAGTTAAATTTTCAGTTAAATAAAAAATAATTTTTAACGAGAAAAAAAACAAAGTTTTTAAAATAAAATTATAAATATTCAACAAAAAAAAAAAGAATTTTTAAGAAATTATTTCAAAATTTAACGAAGGAGATGAATTTTTAATCTAAAAAGAAGAATTTTGAACGAAAAATGTAATAATTGATATTTCAAAAAAAAAGAAAACAGATTTCAATAAAAATAAAAAAAACAGTTGGATTCAACCAACAAAGATTTTTCGACAAAAAAGTTATTTTACAACCAGTTGGTTTAATTTTCAACAAAATAGTTGAATTTTCAGTTTAAAAAAATCATTCTTGACCAAAAAAAAGACAAAGTTTTTAAAATTAAATCATAAATCTGGAACCATAAAAAAATATAATTTTTAAGAAAGTAGTTCAACTTTCAACCAAGGAGATGAATTTTTAATCTAAAAAGAAGAATTTTCAACGAAAAATTTAATAATTGATATTAAAAAAAAACACAGATTTTAATTAAAAATAAAAAACAGTTGCATTCAACCAACAAAGACAAATTTCGAACAAAATACTTGAATCCTTACCTAAGACAGATTATTTCCAACCAAAAAATTTATTTTCTTCCAAAAAAGCCGTATTTTCAACAAAATACATCAATTTTCAACCAAATAGTTGAATTTTCTACGAAATTGTTTATTTTTTCAGCCGAAAATATTAATTTTTTACAAAGTAGTTTAATTTTTAACCCGAAAATGTGAATTTTTTCATTTACATTTCAATTTTTTTTATTTATTTTTGTCTTCAAATCGACAAAGTTGAGGAGGTGCGTGATAAAAAAAATATTGATTTTTTTTTTATGAAAAAAAAACCATCGAGATTGTTCGCTGGTGTGCGAATATCGGAAATTGTTACGACAGTATCCTGGGTTTTCAATAAAGACTATCGAGGTTGTATGCTATACGCAGACTACGAAATATAAAACTCGTGGAATAAGCTTTGTCGAACTTGTGCATTGCAGAGCCAGGAAAAATCAAACTATACAGCCGAAAAAGGCTTACATTTTTTATTTTATTTTGTTTTTCATTTCTCAGCAGTCAGTCTTTCCAGATTGAATTTCCAGCAGGAAATGTAAGACATTTTTTATTTTTTATTCCTCTATGTGTAAGCTCAACTGGGAAAACTTGGTGCTTTCAATTTTAAAGTTCCGGTATCGATAGGTTGATATTTGACGTCTGTAAACTTTCAGGAAATATAAAGGAAATAAGGAAAAGTTCGAAAATGTTCTGGTAAGACAAGGGATTAAGCTTGCCAGTAGAAAAAGTAAATCATAGCCAGGCACCACGATATTGAAATACGCGACTGTTTTTTTAGAGGCTGCTAATAAACTACGTTATCAAGTTGAGGGGGGGGGGGCACCAAGAACTACCGTTGGTAACACTGGGGGAGGGGTGTCAGTAAAACTAGCGTACAGTTAAAAAATAACTAAATAAATTCAAAAAGTACATTCATATTCAAGATTTCACATTCATTCCCATATCCTTCTCTTTTTTCTTTTTTAAAGAATTTTTCTTTTTTCCCCTATTTTCCAGAAACTTCCCTTTTTTCACGCTTTCTCATTTTTTCGCTTAAATCTGCACTGAATTAATCAAACCCATTAAGAAAGTCCAACTATTTTTGGATGAAAAGTCTACTATTATATTTTTGGTTCGGAATTCATCTCTTTTGGTTAAATATTCTACTATTTGGTTGAAAATTAATTAATTTGATTGAAAATGCAATTATTTTGTTAAAATGTCATCTTTTTTGGTAACAAATTTGACTGTTTTGTTGAAAAGTCAACTATTCCGTAGAAAATTGATTTGCTGTTTAAAATTGATAGTTCCTTGAAAATTCAACTAAAATATTTTTTTGATTGAAAGTCAGCTATATTTTTGAAAATTTGTCTTTTTCATTCGAAATGTATTTGTTTTAATAGAACTTTCATGTTTCTTGAATAAAAATGCAAATATTTGGTTGAAGATTTTACAATTTTGTTAAAGAGTCATAATTTTTTGGTTAAAAATGCAATTGTTTCTTTGAAAATTCAAATATTCTTTTTGAAAATTTGTCTTTTAATTTAAAGTTCATATGTTTATTATAATTTTCATCTTTCTCAGATAAAAATGCAACTGTTCGGTTAGAAATCCACAATTTTGTTAAAAAGTCATCCTTTTTGATTGAAAATTCAACTATTACGTAGAAAATTAACTTGTTGTTTAAAATTTACATTTTATCCAAAAGTCAACTAAAATATTTGTTTGATGGATATTTAACTATTATTTTGAAAATTGGTCTTTTCAATCAATAAATTCATCTATTTTAGTAGAAATTGAATCTTCTACAAAAACCATCCTTGTCCCCCTCAAATACCCAAAAACTGACCACAAACTCCCCCGATCCCTTGCCAGTCTAACCTGACTTTCCTTATCTACTTAAAGCCCACATCTCAACTACGCTGGAAATTTTTATCTTCCCAATTCACCCCACAGAACCCTTCTCACGTCCTCGGCATCCACCCTCACACTCCACTAACACCTTCCACAAAAATTCCGTGAATATTTTTTTGATCGAGATCCTTTTAATGATTGCACATTAACATATAATGAAATAAAGTAATTCAATATTTATTTGTTTCAAATTGATATGCACTAGATCTGAGCAGTATCACTAATTCCCTTATTTTCCTTATCCAAGAAAATCAGTTCCTTGTATGATGAAATGATTTGATAAGTAACAGATCAATCCTTTCCTTCGACCGACAATGTTTAAGAATTTTAAATTATAAATTCTTCACGTCTTACGGTTCACATAAAATTAAATAAAAATTGAGCCAAAAACATTTTTTTAACTCAGAATTTATTAATTAAAAAACTCCTTTCTCCATCCTTTACGTACGTTCCGGCACAATTGCGTACATTTTTCAAACGGTTTTTAAAACATAATTGAATAATATTTCAGATTAGCAATATTAAATAGAAAATTTACAAATAAAAAGAATACAATAATAAATTAATGCGAATTTCCACCTGAGATAAGATTATTTCGGAGAGTAAAACGAACATCGAAAAGAAACATAGAAAACTATTGTCAATTTTGAAGAATTTAAGTCAAAATTTGAGTAAAAAATTCAGAAAACATTAAAATTGTCATATAAGTCTCACAATAATTAAAGAGACTTCAGTCACTTTAAAAAATACATATTATAAAAGAGAAAGAGATCTTTATAATGGTTAGGAAGGACGAATAAAAATTGACAAAATATGGTGACACAATAAGACAGTATACGTAACGAGCGTTGACATAGACTATTTTCCATTGAAACCACTGATGAGGAAACGCGCGAAACTGAATTTAAATTTAAATGCCAAAAAATATTATTTCAAATAAAAAAGTGACATGTTGTTGATAAGTATTTTTTTCAATAGCTAATATTTTAAAACCAAAATCAAAATAATTACTAAATTTACATAAATGTTCTCAAACCTGTGTTAAAATTCCCAACTTCACAATATCTTTTGTGTTCAGCCATTCTAGTTTTTGGCTCAATTCTTATTCAATTTTACGTGGACCGTAAAGCAAAAAAATTTACAATTAAGAATTCTCAGTTCCTTATACTCGGAAAATATTGTCTTCCTTCAAGTAAAATCGGCTAAGGAAATAACATGAATTGATTCAATGACAATTCGTTTTCATTATACATACCGTGATGATTTCTCTTAAGAAAATCATGACTATCATTCCCCAAATATTTAGTTTTCTGATGTACTTGGTTATTTAACGAGCTCTTTTTCAGCCGAAAATTTTCATTGAAATCTATTGTCTTACAATTCAGTTTATAAAATGACAGTAAAGGAAGCATTTACGGTTTTCCTAAGTGAGTAAGAAACCATATAAAAAATAAATGTAAATTACTTTGGACACGTTTATTATAATTCGTCTCGGACTGGATTTAAAAATTGAAAATTTTTTATATGCTCTATCAAAAAAAAAAAAAAAAACTCAGAATATATAACCTGTAGTACCAATATAAACTTCACAAGTAAATAGTATTCCATTTGTATATATGTCAGCCTTGAAAAAATGAATACAATAAAATGCCAGCTGATTCTGGTTTTCTAAAATTGTGTAATTTTGCAAAATTGAAAGAGTTTACTTTAAAATCTTCAAAATTTTTTATCAAAATATCTGTTTAAAATCTTCAAAACATAAAATAATTGTTTTATAATAAAATGTAAATGATTTTAAATGTTCCCAGAAATGTTATTATATCATCAAATAAAGTTACTTGGAAATAGAATCTTTTTGTCGTTTTTAAAAAAGTTCGTTAGAGAGTCAAGAATATAATGGCGGCCTTTATTATTAGAGTATCATTTGCAATTCCAATTTACTCTTTCAAAAATAAATGTTTAGAACTAAAATTCCTCATTCGGAAATTTCAATTTAAAAAATTCTAGAAAATTTAAAAGAACAAACTGATAACAGCCACTTGAAGAAGTTTCACGCATTATACTGGAAAAATTGATTTTTATATGTTATCAATATTGAATATATAATAGTAATTATTAATTACTAAATATCAACATTCTGATCGGATAGGGGAAACCTCCCTACACTCGATAATGCAACCTACACTGGATAATCATTTATTAAAAATAATAATGTATGTAAAATAAGTAATTTGATTTAGTTGATATTTAAGACAATATACGCGCATATAAATTAAAATTATTATTAATTATATATATATATATATATATATAAATATAATATGTTTGTGGTTCAGAATTCATCTCCTTTCATAAAAAAATTCTACTATTTGTTTGAAGATTTGTATGTTTGGTTGAAAATTCAACTATTTTGGAAAATGTCTTTTTATCGAAAATTCTACTACTTGGTGAAAGTTAAACTAAATTGTTCAAAATTCATTTTATTATTTAAAGATTCAACTATTTTGTAAAAAATAGTTTTTTTTTGGTTGAAAATCATTTTCTTCACTTGAAATTTAACTATTCCATTTTTGGTTGAAAATTTGTCGTTTATAGTTGAAAATTCAGCTATGAAATGTTCCGTCAAGAATCCATATTTCTTTGTTAAAAATTCAACTACTTGGTTAAAAGTTGAACTCCCTTGTTAAAAGTGCATTTTTTTGGTTGAAAATTTTATTATTTTGATGGCAAAATCCAACTATTTGTTCAAAAAACTTTAAAAGGTTTTGTTGAAAATTCGTATTTTTTGGTTGAAATCAACTATTTTTGAATTAACATTTAAATATTCTTTGTTGAAATTTCAACAATTAAATTTTGTTGTTGTTAAGAATGCATATGTTTCCTGAAAAGTTCCACTATTTGGTTACAAATTTAATCCTTTGATTGAAAATTCAATTGTTTTGTTAAAAAGTCATCTTTTTCATAGAACATTCTGACACTTTTACTTTAGATTTTAAAAGATTTTAAGGGTTTAAAACGATTTCAAAAGATTTCACAAAGATTTTAGAAATGTTTCAAAGATTTAAAAGTTTTTAAAATGATTTTTGAAGATTTCAGCAGATTTTTAATATTTCAAAAGATTTCAGATAGATTTCAAAATATTTCACAATGATTTCGTGAAGATTTTAAAGGACTTCACGAAGATCTTAAAAATATTCCGGACATTTCATAAAGATTGCATAAAATTTCACAAAGATTTAAAAAGATTTCTTAAATATTTCAAAAGGATTTAAAAGATTTTAGAAGATTTCAAAATATTTTTAATATTTCAAAAGATTTCAGATATATTTCAAAAGATTTTACAAAGATTTCGTAAATATTTTCAAGGATTTTACGAAGATCTCAAAAAGATTTCAGAAATATTTCAAAGATTTCAAAAGTTTTAAAAATATTTCAGAAGATTTCAAAGATCTCATGAAGATTTCAAAGAATTTCATTAAGATTTCAAAAAGATTCCAAAGACTTCACGAAGATTTTGAAGATTTTATAAAGATTTCCGTAGACTTCACAAAGATTTTACAAAGTTACAGAAGATTTCAAAAGATTTTACAAAGATTTCAAGCGATTTCAAAAGATTTCAGAAAAATTTCAGATAGATTTCAAAAGATTTTACAAAGATTTCGTAAAGATTTTAAAATATTTTACGAAGATCTCAAACAGATTTCAAAAATATTTCAAAGATTCCAAAGGATTGAAAATATTTTAGAAGAATTCAAAGATGTCATGAAGATTTCAAAGGATTTCCTGAAGATTTTAAAAAGATTTCAGAAGATTTCACAAAGATTTCAAGGATTTTGAAGATTTTATAAAGATTTCCGTAGACTTCACGAAGATTTCACAAAGTTACAGAAATTTTCAAAAGATTTCAGAAAAATTTCAGATAGATTTCAAAAGATTTTACAAAGATTTCGTGAAGATTTTAAAAGATTTGACGAAGATCTCAAACAGATTTCAGAAATATTTCAAAGATTTCAAAAGGATTAAAAATATTTTAAAATATTTCAAAGATGTCATGAAGATTTCGAAGGATTTCATGAAGATTTCAAAAAGATTCCAAAGACTACACAAAGATTTTAAGGATTTTGAAGATTTTATAAAGATTTCAGTAGAGTTCACAAAGATTTCACATAGTTCCAGAAGATTTCAAGCGATTTCGAAAGACTTCACAAAGATTTCAAAAGATTTCACAAATATTTCAGAAAGATTTCAAAAGGTCTTAAAAGATTTTAGACGAATATGAAAGATTTTAAATATTTCAAAATATTTCAGATAGATTTCAAAAGATTTTACAAAGATTTCGTAAAGATTTAAAAAGATTTGACGAAAATCTCAAACAGATTTCAGAAATATTTCAAAGATTTCAAAAGGATTAAAAATATTTTAGAAGATTTCAAAGATGTCATGAAGATTTCAAAGAATTTCATGAAGATTTCAAAAAGATTCCAAGGACTTCACAAATATTTCAAGGATTTTGAAGATTTTATGACGATTTCCGTAGATTTCACAAAGATTTCACAAAGTTACAGAAGATTTCAAAAGATTTCAAGCGATTGCAAAAGATTACAGAAAAATTTGAGATAGATTTCAAAAGATTTTACAAAGATTTCGTGAAGATTTTAAAAGATTTGACGAAGATCTCAAACAGATTTCAGTTTTCTTTAAGATTCATCAGTCTAGACAAAAACTTATTTCTTTCGTGGGAACTTTAACTATTTTCTTGAAATTTCTTTTTTTTTTAATTGGAAATTCCTGTATTTTCTTGAAAAATCGTATTTTTTGTATCGAAAACTCGATTATTTTAGTAGTAAATTCATATTTTTGGGTTGAAAAGTCAACTGTTTCGTAGAAAATCCATTTTTTTCTTCTTTAAAATTCAACCATTTAGTTAGAAATTAGCTTTTTTTGTTAAAAATTCATCATTTTTGGGTTGAAAATAATTTTTTTTCAAGTGAAAATGTAACTATTCTATTTTTCATTGAAAATTTATCTTTTTTTTATTGAAAATTCATGTATTTTATACGTTTAGTCAAAAACTTATTTCCTTGGTTCAAACTTGAATTATTTTTTCGCAAATTCTTTTCTTTTTTTTTAAATAAATTTTTT
>JAABKJ010075445.1:100173670-100347728 GCA_011634705.1 Andricus grossulariae | reverse complement strand
ATGTTACTGTTTCATTTTTCTTTCGAAAATTCAATTATTTTAGTAGAAAATTAATATTTTTGGGTTGAATAGGTGACAGTTTTGTAGAAAATTTTTTTTCATTTTGGCTTCAAAATTTCAACAATTTAGTTGCAAATTAACATTTTTATTAAAAATTTATATTTTTGTTTGAAAATTATTGTTTTTACTGAAAATGTAACCATTCTTTTTCTCCTTGGAAATTTATCTTTCTTAGTTCGTCTTTTGGCTTAAAAATTCAACATTTTGGATGATTTTTTTATTGACTAAGAAGTCTTTTTAGTAGGAAATTTAACTATTTTGTTGAAAATTTGTTTTTTTTGGTACTAAGTAAATTTTTTCAACTTAAAATTTATTTTCCTTGAAGTTGAAACCTTATGAATTTTGTTGCATGTAATCCATGTAATCTCTTGTAATCTTATGTAGTCTTGTAATCTTTTAATGTAGGGTACAAGAAAAATTGAAGTGGTTAACGCCTCTTTTTCATACAACTTTTTTGAACGTAAGCAATTTTTTAAATTCAGTTCATTGGCCACTTCAAAACAGTAAAAAAAATCCAAAATTAGCATAATAAAATGTTGTACAGTTGCTTTTATGGTGAAAAAATCAGAGCACTGAGTTACATA
Source organism: Andricus grossulariae (assembly GCA_011634705.1). NCBI lineage: Eukaryota > Metazoa > Arthropoda > Insecta > Hymenoptera > Cynipidae > Andricus > Andricus grossulariae. Next base: position 100,347,084 of record JAABKJ010075445.1, on the reverse strand, counting down.
GCAGCGGCGGGAGTCATTGTCAAACAACTTTTTTGCATTTTTTGAACTGTTTTGAATAATGTTTTCAATTTAGTTCTTTGGCCACTTGAAAAAAGGCATAAAATGCAAAATTAGCATCATAAAATTTTGTAAAGTTGTGTTTATAGTAAAGAAATAAGACTACTGAAAGTTACATAGCAGCGGTGGGAGTCATTGGCAAACAACTTTTTTTGAACGTCAAAAATGTTTTCAATTTATTATAGTTCTTAGGCCACTTGAAATGATAAAAAAATGAAGAATTAGCACCATCTAATGTTTTAAGTTGCGTTTATAGTTACAAAATCAGATTACTGAAAGATACGTAACAGTGGTGGGAGTCATTGTTAAACAACTTTTTTTAACTTTTTGAACTTTTTGAAAAATGTTTTCAATTTAGTTCTTAGGCCACTTGAAAATGGTCAAAAATGCAAAATTAGTATCGTAAAATGTTGTACAGTTGTGTTTATAGTGAAAAAATCATATTACTGAAAGTTACGTAGCAGCGGTGGGAGTCATTGTCAAACCAGTTTTCTTGAAAGTCAAAAATGTTTTCAATTTAGTTCTGAGGCTACTTGAAAATGGTCAAAAAATGCAAAATGAGTATCGCAAACTGTTGTACAGCTGCTTTTATATTTGAAAAAATTATATTCCTGAAAGTAACGTAGCAGCAGTGGGAGTCATTGGCAAACAATGTTTTTGAACGTAAACATTATTTCAATTTAGTTCTTAGGCCACTTGGAAATGGTCAGAAAATCCAAAATTATCATCATAAGATGTTGTAAAGTTAAGTTTATAGTGAAAAAATAAGATTACTGAAAGCTACCTAGCAGCGGTGGGAGTCATTGTCAAACAACTTTTTTTAGCTTTTTTGAAAAATGTTTTCAATTTAGTTCTTAGGCCACTTGAAAATAGTAAAACCATGCAAAATTAGCATCATTAAATGTTTGAAGTTGTGTTTATAGTGAAAAAATCAGATTACTGAAACTTACGTAGCAGCGGTGGTAATCATTGTCAAACAACTTTTTTGAACGTGAAAAATGTTTTCAATTTAGTTTTGAGGCCACTTGAAAATAGTAAAAAAAATGCAAAAGTAGCATCATAAGATGTTGTAAAGTTATGTTTATTGTGGAAAAATAAGATTACTGAAAGCTACCTAGCAGCGATGGGAGTCATTGTCAAACAACTTTTTTTAGCTTTTTGGAAAAATGTTTTCAATTTAGTTCTTAGGCCACTTGAAAATAGTAAAACCATGCAAAATTAGCATCATTAAATGTTTGTTCTCAAGCGCTTGCGTTTAATTTAACTCGAGGAGGAATCTCCTGATCAGAATTTCTCTGCTAGTAACTTTCTTACTCCATGGATAACGGCAGAAAAAAGAGAATTGATGAGGAAAAGGGACACGAAATGTAGATTAGCAAAAAGAACCAGAAATAGTAGTATACAAGCGGAATTTCGTAAACTTCGGAATCTAGTTCAGACGAAAATTAAGGACTCTCATAACTAATTTAACTTTAACGCAATCAGAAATAAAAACAAAAAAGAAAACATTTTTCATCTTCTCAAGCGCTTGCGTTTAATTTAACTCGAGGAGGAATCTCCTGATCAGAATTTCTCTGCTAGTAACTTTCTTACTACATTCATGTTGAAACCTATTGCGACACATCTTCCACCTGCCTCTTCCAATTCACCTTTACGAAATTTTGATAAATATGATCTCTTTTTTTTGGACATAACTCCTGAGACTTTCCTCAAGGAAGTAGCAGAAGGTAATTCTAATGCTATCGGTATAGACGGAATCTTGATGAAAATGATCCGGTTAGCTCTCCCAGTTACCTTTACAATATCATTGGAGATTTACAATGCATCTTCACAATGTGGTTTTTTTCCAGATATATGGAAAAAGGCACTGATTCAACCGATACCTAAAATTACTAGTCCTACTTTCACTAAAGACTTCCGGCCAATTTCCATCTCACAGCATCCCTCAAAATCACTACTGAGATTGAGCTGGCGATCGATAGAAAGGAGATTACGGTTGTGGTACTTTTCGATTTTTCTAAGGCTTTTGACACAATGAACCACAGTTCACTTTTAGAAAAGCCTAAATCATTCAAAAAGTCTTATTCAGTAATGAAGTGGTTTGCTTCCTATTTAAGTAATCGTTCAGAAAGTGTAAAGACTAGTAATGCTGATATGTCTGAATGGGTGGAAGTTAGGAGCGGGGTTCCGCAGGGTCCATACTTGCACCTTCTCTTTTTAACTTGCATACCTCGGATCTTGGAAGTTATCTGAAATTTTCTGAAGATCTCAAATACGTTGATGACTTCAAATTGTACCTTTTCGGACCTGCTGCAGAATTGAATAGACTTCTTAGTCAGATCCAAGAGGACATAGATCGGGTGGTGCCTTGGGCTGAGAATAATAGCCCTGCTTTATATCCAGATGAATCTAACGCTCTTATTATTGGGCCTTCGGCTTCTTCCTCTGTGAATGCACTCGCTCTTCTCCATTCTTTAAGAGTTGGTAATGTTACTATTATTTCTCAAGATTCGGTCAAGAATTCAAGCTACTTGCTGGACCCTACTCTGTCTTAGAAAGAGCATGTAATGGCTATTTCTTAGAACACTTACAGAATTCTACAGCAATTAAATAAAAATAATGACTCGTTACCTACCTCAACTAGGATTCTTCTAGTCAAGAGTTTGATTCTCCCGTTCTTTGATCATGAATGTATTGCTCATGATGATATAACGGATGAACCTAATGGGAAACTAGAACGGGCACTAAATGCATGTATCCGTTTTATATACAATGTACCAAAAAGTAAACATATTACTCTTTATCGGGAGAGAGCAGGATTCTTGCCCGTGGCCAAAAGAATACAATTCTTCATGGTCAATTCTTCATGGGCATAGAACATGTAAACTCCAAAGATCGTTCATGGTCAGAGAAGTACGTTTATGGAATAGAATACCACTGAATATCAGAAAAGCGCCCTCTCACCATCATTTTGAAAGCGAATTTTTTAAGTATTTATATAATGATTCAAATTATTCACTTGAAATTACCCATTGGTAACAGTATTTAGTATTATGTTGACCCTGTACCTTTTCAATAAATTAAAAATTACAATAGCTATTAAAGATCACTGAACTGATTAACAGGTGTCTGCATTCAAAAATCGTCTCTGAGCGATAGGACGGACTTTAAGTGGCAATGCAAATTCACGAGAGGAGGACACAATCGTAGATTCCATTTCGTGCACTATGACACTGCCAGGGGTAAAGTTTATATGAATATTTTTGACAATCATAATTTTTTAATCTTAATATTAAGAAATATTAAGAGATATTAAAAAATTTATAATTTTTCCATTCAAAATTTCTGATTAATCACTAGACACTTATAGATGCTTTTCTTAACTTCGTCTACAATATAAACGCATGTTTCATTATATATTTAACAAAAAAATATCTCCTTTACAGCTCACTGCGTGAAGCTAGCAAAAAATAGGCGGTACTTTATATGTTGTGCTATCAAGCCACTAGGAGTCGAACCACTGATAAGAGACGTAAGTGATTTGAATCTGAATTTGGATTCATAATGATTTGGATGAACATTTAACGTTGAGCAAATATATCATTGTGAGATATGATTCGTGTAATCCTGATATGTATAATAGAATATTATTCATATCAAACAGATCTACATATGTAGTTACTTCACACTATTTTTTGAGAGATGTATCGCACATACATTATCTAATAAATGCCCATTCTTAGTAAATGAAAAATCAATAACGAATTTAACAATAAATTATGGTGTAATAATGGTTTTTTGTCTACAGTGTCGACAATCAAGTAGAGATTCCAATATGTAAGTATTATTTGCAAGTTGTTCATAGGTCATCTTTTCTAATTGCCTAAAACCCGTTCGGTGTTTCGCAGAATGGCTGAGTATTTTTCCAAATGCTCAAATAAAGCGGGCACTTGGACGCTAGGTCAATATTGCGTTTCAAGCTCTTCTAAATGCCGGAAGTCTCTTAAATACCTAGGCAGTCTACCGACTGCCTGCAACTTCTAAATGCCTACGACATGAATGTATAATAAAAAAATAATTAACACAGAATTCTATCTGTATTTAGGGCAGCTATACAGTCACCTAAGTTAGTTTAGTTTGGTTTCTATGCGTGCGGGTAGACATGTTGCAGCCCCCCTGGCGCTGAAGCTCTCAGTAGTTGAACCCAGGCCTATTGGTGAAGCTCAGTATGTCAACCACTGATCACGTTATAATTTCCTGAGGCTTCATAAAATGGACCGCCAGGGTCGCTAGTACCAGTATCCGTTCTGGTCCTATGTATTCAATTGCTGTGCCGCCTTTTACTTGCATTTATGCTGCCCTTAATCCCTGTGTGAACAGGGACCCATATAAGAGCCACCTTACCTTTTTCGCAAGCTGTTCCAATGCCTTTTTGCATTCTGAAACCAGCTCCGATATTTCTTCTGGTTTCCCAACTGTAGTTAATGTCGCTTGGCTCTCCACGCAGATTTTAATCTACCTACCAGCAGCTTTGTCTTCTCACAATGTCTCAGCACAGCGAAGTAGGGCCAGGCCCTCCGCCTGAAAAACGGTGGCATGCCTTCCAAGCGGGATCACTATCCTTCTCCTTCCCGCGCCGTCATAGATTCCTACTCCTGACCCTCCTGCTTCTTTGAAACGATTGACAGCTTTCCGAGGGCGCCGGGAATCAGTACGGTCGCTCTGCTGTATCTTTGGGAACACTTGATCCCCTTGATCTCCAGGTTTAGTTCTTACTTGACCTTAAACGCCCGATTTATTACCACTAGCCGGTCCTATGACCAGATGTCTGCGGCTTCCACTACGATTGCCCCCAACTTGACGAAGGTATCTTTGAATCAGGAGTTAGACAGGCTTCAGGATGTAGAGCAAGCCACGCTAAGTAAGCTTTCCTTCTTTTTGCATCGCTAAGGTTTCTCTTCCTTACAAAGATCCCCGTTAGTTGTTCTTCCAGCGTGGTAACAAGATTTTTGTCATATGTATCAGAAGCCTGCACCAATCCTGGTGAGCTGGCTCCTAGGGAGCCTCCCACCTTATTTAAATGAGGGTCCAGGATAGAAGACCTTATTTTTAATAATAGTTTTTTATGATCAATCTGGTCTCCTAACGTCTCGGTTAAGACACCTCCCTTGTGACTACAATATGTCCGCTTCGACTGAGGGGGGCGCGCCGGTCTGTTCAAGGATTTGTTAACCCTGGTTCTATTCAGCCCTTGGCAAAGCGAACAGATCGAAGCTTTAAAGCATGAGAACTCGCGCCCTCGATATTCCAGGAGGTTTTACTATTACCCCTTGGAAGGATCGCTCCTTACTTTAGTTTCAACAAACTAGAGTTCATAAGTTCTCCAGAGCAGCTACCTTTTTTAAGATAGAGACGATACAGTCAGTTTTTAAATGAAGATATTTTTTCAGGTTTAAATTTTTAGTTCACATTGAATGCTGGCCAAATCACTTTTAATTCTTCTAGTATTTATCAGATTCTTAATCAATAATTATACTTACTCTTATTTATCTGAATTCGACTAAATGTTTTGCATTCATAAATTGTTGTTCTATTCACTTGAATCATTTTTAATTTATATTGATTTCGTTTTTGTTTACTCTAATTCTTTTAAATTGACTCCAAGTGAATGAAAATCAATGGAATATTTTGATCTTTTTGAATTTCTTTAAGCTATATACAGAGTGTCCCAGTACTGAAGGTACATTTTTATATTTTTGAATTCCTCATCAAAAATTGAGTTGAAAATAATAATAAAAATTTGTTGTAAGGTTTATAATTAATGAGTAATTAACAATTAAAGATGAACCAATCGGAAGCACGCGTTAGATGGACGACAGTCCATGTGTCACTGATAAGGGTGTGTGCGCAAAAGAGTAATTTTAAATTTGTAGGAGTTTTGAATACCAATGGTGAAACTTCACACGGCAACTGAGAGACGAGATTCTTAGAAAATATCTTTTTCTTTAGAATACATGTTGAATTATTTTAACTTTCTTTAACTTACTTGACCAGGGTACACGACGGAACGTGCTCTGCTCTTCGGTTGAACTTAGAAATTTATCGTGAAGATATCTCAATCCTAGAGCTAACTCCTTTAAAGAGAGAGATTGCGGACTTAGGATTTTAGGCCTTAGCACTCAATGTCTCCCGAAAATCTTGAGGACAGGTACAGGACAAGGATGGAGAGAATAGGTCTCCAGCTTCAAATTCCAGGTTCAAATTTAGGGGTCCGCCATTTTGTAAATTTTGAAAACAAAATTTTTTCGTTTAGATGTGTTTTTTTAACAAAGTCTAAAGATCACAATTGCACAGAGCTAAAGGATTCCGGTGAAATATAAAAACAATACATGCATTTGAAGTTGGACGCTACTTTTCCCCATCTTAATTGCATAAGAAACTTTAAGTGCTTTGAGGCACGTGTTAATATTAATAGGAGGGTGAGACCAAGAAGAATCGGAAGTCGAAAAATAAGGACCACCCTAGTTTTGAAGATTTTTGGTATTAAGACTTAATTTTCAAACAATGTAATGCCGAAAAGTTGCACAGTGATCAGAAAATCGAAAAAGCTGGAGTAAAGGTATGTATAATTTGAATCCACAACTCGGAACATTCCATGTCATTGACATATTTCTGTAAATATATAATAATTTTGTGGAAAACTATGTAAAGCAAATTGTACTCAATCATTTCAACATATGACAGAAGTTAATTATTCTGTAGCATTCTGCCTAATGAAAGCCTGCATAGTATTCGAGATACGTTTTTCTAAAAATTCTTGAAGAAATTAGCTGCGGATAGCTGCGGCTGAATGAGCATTGGACGTTATTGTATGGGACGTCGCGTCATGGTTATGAAAAAATGACTATTTTTTCTATTTTACGTTCCCGGTGTTCGTCAATAACAGGAAAAAATTTTGGAATCACCTAAGTTTCGTAGAGTACCATTAGTTAAAGATGTTTCAATATTATATATTGAACGAAAAAAATTGTTATGAACAAATTATTTGTTGAAAGAATGTTTTCTACGATTTTCCATAATTTTACGTTTTTTCAAGTTATATTGCAAAAAATTTGGATAAAAACCATATGATGATGAATAAATTTCTTCTTGAGATTATTATCATTAATAGTTCAAAGAAATTTGATTAAAAAATGCATTATTCAGGCATTTGTCCTTCATATTGGATCAGTCATCTTGGATTGAAAAAATCTGAATTGAGTATCATAATCAGCAACCTCAAAAACGTGAGTACACCGACTTTTAAGAAAATTGAGTGACTTTTCCCAAAAAGCGTCTGCCATATTGGATTCGCCATTTTGAATTTTGGAAATCTGAATTGAATATTGTAATCAGCAACCTCAAAAACGTAAGTATAACGAGTTTTAAAAATATTGAATGACTTTTCCTCAAAATTGTCCGCCATACTGGATCCGCCATTTTGAATTTCGAAAATCTGAATTAAGTATCGTAATCAGCGACCTCGGAAACGTTAGTATACCACAAATTCAGAACTTCTGATAAAACCTTCATAGTTTGACCAGCTTTTTAGATTTTCCGACGCATAATGTCTTTAAAAACAAATACTTTTTAACGAAGCATGGTTTATTTTATTCTGCAGTACATATTTAAAGATATCTATGTATTCCAGGGCCTTGAAGACATTATTTAACAAAATTATCAACAAATAAATACACACAAAAGCCCCTTTCACAAGGCCATTATGGGATAGTTTTTATGTCTACATGAGTCAAATTTTTTTTGTCTTCGAATCTTATTAGACACCTTTACAGAGATGTCCACAACAATTCTGAATAGATTTAAAAAATTTCGATTAAGACGTAGCTTTTTATAGAAACGCTATTCACGATAATCGGTTTGTGTTTGTCAAACTAGCCTCGATTGAGGTAAACCACTTTTGTTCTTGGACTGAATCATGAATATAAATATCAATGTCTCAAAAGGAGAAGCTCGGTACCTATAATACAGGTACACAAAAAAAATTTTGTCTACCCCAGAAACCAGAACATGTTAATACTACGTTTTTGAGGTCGCTGAACCCGAATCCGGGGTCCGTTTGCCTCAGCCTCCTGTCTCCGAGAGTTGAAAACGGTCCATGTTTTGAAAACGGCCATGCGGCGGCGCTAGTAGTAACTTTGTTGTTGTTGTGTTGACGGATATATGGCTTTCGTGATGTATAGTTGTTACAAACTTTCAAAAATGTAACAATAAAACGGTTTCCTAATGCAATTATTGTAAAAACGGCCCAGTGTAGTTTTCTCCTAGTCCTTTATGTGTGTTTATGCATTAATTATGCAGATATTGTATCGCTCCGGGGTGCAAATCAGGTTACAAAAGTGAACTCAGAGAACCCGAATATCCCGAATATGAAAAAAAAAAATTAATCTTCTTGGTCTAAAATTCATCTTTTTGGTTGAAAATTTATAAACTTTGTTGAAAATTCTTTTTTTTTTTGGCAAAAATGATTTATTTTTTATTTGAAAATGTAACTATTCCATCTTTGGCTAAAACCTTATCCTATATATTGGATAAGTTGTAAATTCGTCTTTTTTGATAGAACATTAATCTTCTTGGTCGAAAATTCATCTATTTGGCTTGAAATTTCAAGAAATTGGTAAAAAATGTAACTATTTGGTTGAAAAATCATATTTTTGGGTTGAAAATTCAACTTTTTTGTAGATAATTTATCTTTTTGGCTTTAAATATAAATAATTTGGTTTAAAATTCATGTAATTTGTTCAAAATTCATCTTTTTTGGTAGAAAATTAATCTTCTTGGTCTAAAATTCATCTTTTTGGTTGAAAATTTATAAACTTTGTTGAAAATTCTTTTTTTTTTTGCAAAATTTATTTATTTTTTATTTGAAAATTTAACTATTCCATCTTTGGCTAAAACTTTATCCTGTATATTAGATAAGTTGGAAATTCGTCTTTTTTGAAACATTAATCTTCTGTGTCGAAAATTAGTTTTTTTTTGTTCAGGTATTTTTTTATCAGAGTTTTTCTCTGAAAATTTAACTATTCCAACTATTTGGTAGAAAATTCATGTATTTTGTTGAAAAGTCGTTTTTTGGGGTAAAAAATTAATTTTGTTTGTTGAAAATGCAAATTTTTGGTTGAAAATTCCTCTATTTGGTAGAAAATTCATATATTTTGTTAAAAAGTCGTCTTTTTGGGTAGAAAATTATTCTTGTTCGTTGAAAGGTTGACTTTTTAGTTGAAAATTCAACTATCTTGTGAAAAATTCATCTTTCTTGATTGAAAATTATCTTTTTTGTTAAAAATTTATCTTTTCCGATTTAAAATTCCACTGTTTTCTAAAACATTCGACTTTTTAGCTTAAACAATTTAATCTTTTGTTGAAAATGTATCTTTCATGGTAGAAAAGTCGTCTTTCTTGATTGAAAATGAATTTTTTTTATGAAATATCAACTGTCTTCTAAAAAATTTGTCTTTTTGTTTTGAAAATTCAAATATTTGATTGAATGTTAATCTTTTTTGTTTGAAAGTTCGAAGATTTGGTTGAAAATGCATCTTTATCTGCTGAAAATTCAACTATTTCGTTACAAATTCAACTGTTTTTTTTTTAAATTCATTCTTTTGGATTGAAAATTCATCTTTTATGTTGAAAAGTAACTTTTTTGTTAACCTTTAACCTCTAATCTTTAATTATTTTTTAGAAAAATTCGTCTCTCTTACAGGGAAATTCATTTATCTTGTTGTTAGTGCAACTTTTCAGTTGATTTTTTTGTTTTTGTTTTTAAGTTCGTTTTTTCTGTATTGAGAATTCATCTCTTTGGGTAGAAAATCCTTTATGGTTAAAAATTCCATTAAAAATTAAAATATTTGGTTGAAAACTCATGTATTTAGTTAAGAATTAATCTTTTTTGGTAGAAAACTAATTTTTTTGTTAACAATTAATTTCTTTGGCTTTAAAATTCGATTTTTTGTATTAAAAATAAACTTTTTAAACAGAAAATCAAACTATTCGTTTGAAAATTTCATTTTTGTAGCATATTTCTCTGTCGAAAAAGAAACTAATCTCCGTCATTCTTCAAAGTGAGCGATCTAATAGCCGGACTAGTATACCAATTTAATTGTAAATACCGTTAGGTGTCTTTTATCAGGTGAAACAGTCTGGGTGTGCGAATCCGTGGGACTGCGACTAACGTTGGGTTCCAAAGCCCCCACCTTCAGGAACTTCTTGACGACATACTCGAGGTCTTCTTTCGCCGTTTTCGTTCGCTTGCAAGTCATGTGCAGCATGACTGGAATAATAAAGAGGTCGTTAGTTAAATTCATTAATCGTATTTTTTAAAAACTTGTGAAAAATTCAAAAATTTCCACTAAATTTGGCACTTTAGAGCTGGAAAAATTAGAGAATAACAATAAAATAATAATTCGTTCGTATTAACATGTATAAAAAGGGCTATCAATTGAATTATTATGAATCCTGATAAAAATTGCAATTTAGGTAAAATTGCTAGCTTTTAATTTATAATTTTAATCTTTTTTGTTGAAATATCAAACTATGTATTATATTTTTCGATGAGGATTTATCTTATTTGGTTGAAAATGGGTTAAAAGTTGAACAATTTTTGGGAAAACTATTTTTTTTTTTTTTTGAAGATTCATCATTTTAGTTGAAAACTCGTCTTTTTGATAGATAATTTATCATCTTGATGGAAAATCACCCTTTTCTTTGAAAATACATAACTTTATTTGAAAATTCATTTTTTTGTTTGTTTAAAATTTAAGTATTCCAGTTGAATATTCATCGTTTAAAATGTATGTATACAGAGTACAGATTTTATTTGAAATTTCACGACATTTTTCTTGTACCATGTTTGACCCTAGGACAGAATCAAGGATAAATATTCTGAAAATATGTTCATTCGTTATTAAAATACTACAAAGAATTACCTTTAAAATAGTTTTGACCTTTTAAAATCATGGGATATTTCTTTTTAAAAAAATGTATTCAATTTATTTTACAATTATTTACAATTAATTTCCAATTAAAATCATTTCACAATTAAAATAAAATTGTGAAAATAAATGTAAATATCAGTTTTCTGAGATTCTTCAGAAAGTTTCGAAATCTTTCCTAAAATTTCAGGTATTTTAAATCAAAATTTGAACGACAAAACAACATTTTCAACCGAATAGTTTCATTTTCAGGCTAAAAAGTTTAATTCTCAACGAAAAATGTAATCATTGCTATTTCAACAAAAAAAAAAATATTCTCAATAAAAAAGGTAGAATTTAACATTAAAAAAACGAATTTTCGATGAAATAAAAAATTTTTCTAGAACTATGTTCATTAGTTATTAAAATACAACAAAGAATTACCTTTACAATAGTTTTGTCCTTTCAACATCATGAGATATTTCTTTTAAAAAAAAAGTTATTAAATTTATTTTACAATTATTAAGAATTAATTTACAATTGAAAAAAAGTAAACATAAATATAAATATAAGTTTTCTGATATTCTTCAGAAAGTTTCAAAATATTTTATTAGATTTCAGGTATTTCAAATCAAAATTTGAACAACAACAAAAAAACATTTCCAACCGAATAGTTTCATTTTTAGACAAAAAAGGTTAATTCTCAACGAAAAATGTAATCATTGCTATTTCAATAAAAAAATATATGTTTTGAATGAAAAAACGGTCGAATTTGACATTAAGAAAATGAATTTTCGACAAAATAAAAAATTTTTCTAGAACTATGTTCATTAGTTATTAAAATACTACAAATAATCACCTTTAAAATAGTTTTGTCCTTTTAAAATCATGGGCTATCTCTTTAAAAAAAAATTATTAAATTTATTTTACAATTATTTAGAATTAATTTACAATTAAAATAAAATTGTAAAAATAAATATAAATATAAGTTTTCTGATATTCTTCAGAAAGTTTTGAAATATTTTATAAGATTTGAGGTATTTTAAATCAAAATTTGGACAACAAAAAAACAAAACATTTTTAACCGAATAGTTTCAATTTCAGACAAAAAAGCTTAATTCTCAACGAAAAATGTAATAATTGCTATTTCAATAAAAATAAAAAATATTTTTAATGAAGAACGGTCGAATTTAACATTAGAAAAATGAATTTTCGACAAAATAAAAAAAAGTTCTAGAACCATGTTCATTAGTTATTAAAATGCTACAAAAAATCACCTATAAAATAGTTTTGTCCTTTTAAAATCATGGGATATTTCTTTCAACCAAAAATTATTAAATTTATTTTACAATTATTTCGAATTAATTTACAATTAAAATAAAATTGTAAAAATAAATATAAATATAAGTTTTCTGATATTCTTCAGCAAGTTTCGAAATAGTTTCTAAGATTTCACGTATTTTAAATCAAATTTTTAACAACAAAAAAACAAAACATTTACAACCGAATAGTTTCGTTTCCAGACAAAAAAGCTTAATTCTCAACGAAAAATGTTATAATTGCTATTTCAATAAAAAAAAAAAATTCCTTGAGAAATGGTCGAATTTAACATTAGAAAAATGAATTTTCGATAAAATAGAAAAATTTTCTAGAACTATGTTCATTAGTTGTTAAAATACTACAAAGAATCGCCTTTAAAATAGTTTTGTCCTTCTAAAAGCGTGGGATATTTCTTAAAAAAAAACAATTATTAAATTTATTTCACAAGTATTTAGAATTAATTTACAATTGAAATAAAATTGTAAAAATAAATATAAATACAAGTTTTCTGATATTCTTCAGAAAGTTTCGAAATAGTTTCTAAGATTTCAGGTATTTTCAATCAAAATTTGAACAACAAATAAACAAAAAATTTACAACCGAATAGTCTCATTTTCATACAAAAAAGGTTCATTCTAAACGAAAAATGTAATAATTGCTATTTTAATAAAAAAAATATTTTAAATAAAGAACGGTCGAATTTAACATTAGAAAAATGAATTTTCGACAGAATAAAAAAATATTCTAGAACCTATGTTCATTAGTTATTAAAATACTACAAAGAATCACCTTTAAAATTGTTTTGTCCTTTTTAAATCATGGGATATTTCTTAAGAAAAAAATTATTAAATTTATTTTACAATTATTTCGAATTAATGTTTTGTCTTGTGGTTGGTAATTTTCAAATGAAATGAAAATGAGACTGGGTGTTTTGTAAATAAGGTTATAGCAAGAGTTTCTAGTGAATTACCTAAGATTACAAGTGAATTATCCGGGAATATTTAAGATTACAATTGCATTACTTAGAATTACAAGTGTATTATCTAGGATCACCTAGGAATACACTGTATTACAAGTGGATCACAACAGATTACAGAGGAGTTACCCCAGATTACAAGTAAATGACCTAGGATTTCTTAAATTACCCTGGATTATAATCTAATTATCTGGGGTTTTAAATGGATTAAATTAGATTAAAACTGGATTTCCTATGATTACAAGTGAATTAACCAGATTAAAAGTGAATTACTTACGATTACAAGTCGAGTACCTAGGGTTACAAGTAGATTATTTAGAATTGCACCTGAATTCCTCAGATATATTACCCCAGATTACAAGGAGATTCCACCGGATTACAAGGGGATTACCCCAGATTACAAGTGGATTACATCGGATTACCCCAGATTACAAGTAGAATACTTTGAATCACAAGTGAATTATATGGGATTAAAACTGGATCACCTGAGATTGCGAGTGGATTATCTCTGAGTAAAAGTGAATTACTGAAGATTTTCAGTGAATTACCCCAGATAGTTTAGGATTGCACCTAAATTACTTAGGATTACAAGTGTCCAAGAATTACCAAGAATCACATTGTGTTACAAGTGGATTACCCCGGAATATTTAGGTTTCCACTTAAATTACTTAGAATTACAAGTGTATTATCCAGCTTTACCAAAGATTACATTGTATCATAAGTGGATTACAATAGATTACAGGGGATTACCCCAAATTACAAGCAAAAGTAAAAGTAAAAGTAAAACTACGACTACAAGTGTATTACCCTGGGATGTAATTACCCTGGGATTACAAGTGAATTACTTAGGATTTCTAGTGAATTACTTAGGATTTCTAGTAAATTAATCAGGATTTCTAGTGGATCACCCCAGATAATTTAGGATTGCACCTAAATTATTTAGGATTACAAGTGTCCAAGAATTACCAAGAATTACATTGTGTTACAAGTGGATTACCCCGGAATATTTAGGTTTGCACCTAAATTACTTAGAATTACAAGTTTATTATCCAGGATTACCAAAGATTACATTGTATTATAAGTGGATTACAATATATTACAGGGGGATCACCCCAGATTACAAGTAAATTACCTACGATTACAAGTGTTTTACCCTGGGATTACAAGTGAATTACTTAGGATTTCTAGTGTATTATCCAGGATTATCAAGGAGTACATATAATGAGGTACCTAGGATTACATGTGGAATAAATTAGATTACAACTGGATTTTCTAGGATTGCACATGAATTACTCCTGATTACAATCGAATTATATAGGAAAAAAATGGGATTACCTATTATTAAAAATGGATTACCTATGATTACACGCGGATTACCTCGTATTATAAGTGAGTTATTCAGAATTACAACTGAATTACTTATGATTTCTAGTGGATTCTCTAGAATTACAAGTGGATTACCCTGGAATATTTGGGATTACGCCTGAATTACTAAGGATTACAAGTGGATTATCCAGGAATACAAGTGGTTTACCAAAGAATACGATGTATTACAAGTGTATTACACCAAATCACAAGTGAATTGCCTAGGATAGCGAGTGGATTACCCTGAATTATAACTTGATTAGCCAGGATTACAAGTGGATTACACTAGATTACGACTGGGTTGTCTAGAATTACAAGTGGATTACTGCGGATTATAAGCGGATTTTCTTGAGTTACACTGGATAACTTTTATTATTCCTGATTACAAGTGGATTATCTAGGCTTAAAAGTCGATTATCTAGAATCAAAAGTGGATTGCCTATGATTACAGGTTGATCACCTAAGATTAGAAATAGACTGCCTAGGATTACACTGTATTACTTGTATTACTCTAGATTACAAGTGGATTACTGACGATTAAAACTTGAATACCTAGCATTACAGGTGGATTACATGGGATTGCAAGTTAATAAATGGATTTTTCTAGGATCACACTCGAATTACGCAGGATTACAATTGGATTACCTAGCATTACAGTAGATTACTCGAATTATACCGGATTACCAGTTCAAATAACCGAGTGGACCAGCGGATTACCAGAATTGTTTCCACCTCAACCCGAATACAAGAAAAA
Organism: Andricus grossulariae; assembly: GCA_011634705.1. Lineage (NCBI taxonomy): Eukaryota > Metazoa > Arthropoda > Insecta > Hymenoptera > Cynipidae > Andricus > Andricus grossulariae. Next base: position 100,331,645 of record JAABKJ010075445.1, on the reverse strand, counting down.
ATTGTTAAATGTTGAATATGAAATATTGGTAGACAAATTCCGGAATTTTTCCTGAACAGTTCAGTGTAACTTAAAACCCCCTAAAATTTCAAGTTCGCATTCAATAATTTTGATAATTTGAAACTAGAAATCATATATATCATTTTCAACGTTTTTAGAATAAATTAACTTTTAATGTAGTTTTGAGACGTTGACAGGAACATTATAAATTTAAAAAATGTTGTCCTTAAAATTAAAAGAATTAAAAACCCTTTGAGCAATATTACATCGCTGTTCGAGGGTCCCTTTATGTCCATCGCTGGTCGATGTAATTTTACACAGCTGCCGTAAAATGACATCGTCCATAAGTATACATTTACGTATTTAGGTATATTTTCACTAATGGACGGTGTAATTTTATGAATCTTATGTAATTTTCAGCAGTTTTTTTTTACAGTGTGGCTCACGACCTACCTGAGGGGGATTGGCACAACTCACCTCCTCCGGACAATCCAAGTTGAACGTAACTAATCTTTGTAACCATAAATTGCGAGCTGTGTCAGAGATTTAGACGACCTTCTGACTTTCTACGATATAAATCAGCATGGCGAAATTGCTTTAACTTTCGTCGAAGCAAAAGTACACACCCGAAAATTGGTTCAGTTTCATTTAACGTTCGGTCTACAGAACTTGTCCCTCCGGAACGTTCGAACGGTTGCTAAAAATTACATTCTTGAAATACAGAACAGAAATTGTTCTTTCAATAACTGTTTCGTGCAACTACAGTTGGTGTTCAGGATGACTGAAGTAGAAAAAAGCAGAATATAATATCAGGGTTACTTCAAAAGTTCATTGTAAATTCATATTCAAAGACCAGTTTTGTAATTTTTTTAACTCTAAATGTTTTATGAACGTAATATAAGGAATTGCAAGTAAAATGACGAATTAAAAAATTTATTTTGCTTGTCCTTTATTGAAAATTATCTCTCAAGATATTACATTTCTGTATGATTACTGCGATTCATATTTTTCAATTTCGAATTTTAACAATCCGCCCCCCCCCCAAAAGCAATAAATTGTTATGAAATATGTCCCTCCCTGAGCTGTTACGTAATTTTACTACAGACCCGTACCGCGGACGAAACTGTTCTTGGCTCTCGGATTAGAACATCTAAAACGATTTCACGAATCGTTCACCGCCTTCTTCGCGTTGCTCACTTGCTTTGTTCACCCGTAAATAGATGCATCCCTGTTCGAATTTGAGAGGAGTGAGCTCACGGGTCAGCCCGATCATATAGTCTCTGTTCACCACAGAAATTCACTTGCTGTAAACAGTAGAGTAGTAGACCCTTCAGTTTCTCATAGCCTGGAATATAGGAAACATTTGGTTCACGCTAAGAAGTCTCCGTAATCTTTTTGATGTATATTGTGCACAATCCAAGTGTAGTTGTTTCTACCTAGAATTCATCCGTTATGTAGCAACGCTTTGAATTTTAAACCAAACATAAGAGTTCTCAACTAAAACATTGAATCTTCAACTGGAATAGTTACATTTTCGAACAAAAAAATGAATGTTTAACCAAACAGATGAATTTCCAACTACAACTATGGAATTTTCTATTGAAATAACTTAAATTTTCAGTTAAAGAATTACTGTCAACAAAAAAACTTGCTTTCAAAAAAAAAAAAATAACTTTAAAAAAAATAGTTACATTTTCAAACAAAGTGATGAATTTTAAAATAAAAATATAAATATTTAACTGGAATAGTTGAATCTTGAATCAGAAAGATGAATTTTTAATTAAAATGAGGAAGCTTTAACTTGAATTTTTGAACAAAGAAATTTTCAACCAAACAAATGAATTTTTAATTAAAACGATGAATCTTCAACCAGAAACAAAAATAATTTTTCACAACAGTTTATCTTTCAACAAAATAATTTCATTTCATATCTGAAAGATGAATTTTCAACTAAAATAATAAATAATGAACTGGAATACTTGAATTTTTTACCGACAAGAAAAAAGTTTAAACAAGAAGATTAACTTCCTAAGAAATAGATCATTTTCTGCAACAACAAAAAATAGATTTTGTAACAAAATACGTGAATTTTCAACGAAATAGTTGAATTTTCAATGTAAAAAGACAAATTGTCATCCAAATTGTTGATTTTTGAACTAGCAGTTGAAGAAATTATTTTCCAACCAAACTGATGAATTTTCAAGTAAAATGATGAATCTTAAACTGGAATAGTTGAATTTTATGCCAAAAAGATGAATTTTCAACCATTAAGATAAATTTTCTACAAAGAGACGAACTTTCCACGAAGTACATAAATTTTCAAACAAATAGTTTAATTTTTAAATGCAAAATATCAATTTTTAACCAGAGATGAATTTTAAATTAAAATGATGAGTCTTCGAGCAAAAAATTTAATTTTCAACAAAAGAGTTAACCTTTTAACCAAGTAGTTGAATTTTTAACTAAAAAAAAGAATAATTCACAACGAACAATGTAAAAAAAATGTCTTTCATAATTCAGAAATATTTCTTCCTTGAAATACTACTTCTACTCTAAAAACTGCTCGAAGTACTTTTTGTAACACCCACCTCAAAAGTTGAACTTTTCATGCTTCTAAATGGTGCCTAAAGGACCTTATTTGAGCAGACTGTGTGCGTAAAAATTGGTATATAAGAAACGTCGTTCTATATTCTTCAGATAAATGATGGAGATAATTTTTACCTGAAGAGGCTCAACGTCGTGGGGCGAAAGCTCGTTTTTAGATGAATGGAAAGATTAGTAGATCAAAAAACTAACATCTTCGTATATACTATCAATAAATATTTTGAATGTTTAAGTTTCTAAAATTATTGTTTGAATTCAAAGAAAAACAATAATTGGAAACAATTTTCTTCCAGAAATTATTTTTCGGGATTTTTCGGTCGTCCCAAATGTTCTTTCAAATATTGTTTCAAATTCAAACAATAATTTCAGAAACTTTAAACATTGAAAGTAATTTTTTTCATATAAAAATATTATTATCGTATTTTTAATATATAAATCATATTTATTATTAAAAATTAATTGCGCACATTTGGGAGTTTTCTATTTCGGATATTTTATAATTGGGAAAATTTCTGTCGGGAATATTCAAAATCGATATTATTATAAACTATTGAAACTTTGACAATTCAGAAAACATTTTTCGGGTAGGATCTTGTAAAAGTTGAAAAGATGCTAGAATCTTTAATTTTAAGATGTATAACTCAACACTTAGCTTTCGATCACTATGAAAATTAAAAGTAACAAGTTTTCAATTACACATTTCCCGATTTAAAAAAAATATCAAATCAAAATTATCATGATTACAGAAGTTGCCATTGCAAAACTTGTAATTTGCGTAATTTTTTATTCTAAATTAAAAAAATTAATGAAGTTTGAAAAAAAAGTAATTGGCATATTATGCAGATCATAGTGAAAAAATGTTCATTCACTTGAAGTCTAGCATTTCGTTTTAAAAATATTGTAGATATATTGTGGTATTATATTCACCAATATAATTCAGGATGACGGTCAAGATGAAGATGAGAGTATGGACGATTTCCATGTTTTCTATTTCGGTAAAAACTGTTTGAAGCGTTGATGCAGAATTTGGTTAACAGTCTCTCTAATAACTATTCTGGTGTTTCGTTATATATAATTTAGTTTAATTGAAATGAAGATCATAAAATTAATGATTAACATAATTGTACATGATTATTTTATCTTAATCGTTATCTTATATATCAGAGGCTACAAGTTTCTCCTTATGAGATCTTTATATTTTTATTTCATAAATCAGACCATAAAATTTTATTACCTTAAGGAAAGCTAGGTGACAATTAGGCGATTTTTCTCAATAACACTTCGCTAAAAATAGTCGAAAATTATTTAAACCATTTGAAAAATATTATTTATCGTTCTAAAGTTTTTATCTTCAACCGAACTTTTAATTCTTATCGCTCATATTTTTTATTCTTATCGCTAAAATGATAAGATTTCACAGTAGCTTGCTTTCCTCAAACAAGAATACTCTTCAATTTTGCCGCATCAATTTAAAATATTTGTAAGAAGCGATAAATAAAAAATTTTGGTCCGAAATAAAGGTTATCCAATAAATATTTTTTGAACGTTTTAAGTTGAAATTATGAATATCTGAGAATATCTAAGGTGATATAATGCAATAAACTGCAATCACGTAAAGCTGAAAATTCTTTAAAATATCATAAAGGATACTATTATAATGTGATCAGCTGTTATTACGCACTTTAAAAAATTCCTAATGTCAAGCAGCATATTTATAAGAATGCTTGTAAATTGATTTATAATTTAAGAAAAATCACTATTCTATCTACAGATTTTAGGGATTTAAGAGTATTTGGGGAATTTACGGAATTTAAAATTTAATATGAATGCAGTGGTTTCAAAAAATTTTAAGAATTTCGTGCATTTAAAATATTGAAGGAATTCAGGAAATTATAATTAGTTGGGAATTTAAGAGCATTTGGAAATTCAAAATTTTTAATGAATTCAGGGGATTCAGAGAATTCAAAGAATTTCTGGAACTCAGTATATTCGAATATTTCAGAAGAATTACGGAGTTAGGGATATCCCGTGTATTCAAGTTCTAAGTTTTGAATGTATGACAATACGACCATTTTTTTAAAGTTGCTATCTTTAGGATGAGTGGATATAGTTTTTCGTGAATAAATTATGTGCTTGTATCTATCAGCGATTTTTGTTTTCAACAAATCAGATGGATGGATATTTTTTCCAGTGTTTTCTGCACAAGATCTAAGTTCTCTTGTGGAATCTAGTTTTAGCCAGTTTGACAGCTCTGTCGACTAAACCATAAATAATAGTAATTTTATGATAGGTTGGGTGACAAGTGCCTAAGTTTAAAACTCTACCTGACGAAACTGGTTTGCGATACCAGTTGGTTATAATTTTATTGTTTTCGATTTTTAATGCTACATCCAGAAAGTTTATTTCACCATCTTTAGCCAGTTTCATGGTGAACTTAAGTTTGGTGTCAGCATAAATTTAAATTGCAAAATTAAAACCTATGAAAGGTAAAAATAAAATATTTAGCGTTCAACCTGAAAATTCAGAACTACAATTGTGATAATTTAAAATTACCGAAATTATTCAATTACTTATGTATCAATTTCAGAAAGTTTAGTTTTTATCTTTTTTTATTTTAAAATCAATTTTTAATTTTTTAATTTAAAATCTTCCTTTAGAATAATTTGAAATTATTTATGTTTAAATCTTTAACTAAAAATCGGACAATTTTAAGATATGACATTAAAAATAAAAAATAAGTAACACGAAACAAGGTTGCTGTAATATGATTCCAATTTCTGAAATCGTACAATTTTACGCTTTTAATTCGAAATTGCTTTATATTTACATTTAAAATTATTAAATCCAAAACAGACTATTAAGGCTTTTAATATGAAATTTTGAAATATTTAATTGCGAAATTGTCCTGACATTTAGAATATTCGACTTTGGAACTAAAATATTGTGAAATTTAAAATTTACAAAATTATCTAAAAATTAATTTAAGAAAAAACTATAGTTTCAAGGACTTAAAGATTAAACTTTTAGAATTGCGCATTCAAAAACATAATTTTGAATTAAAATTACAGAAATTTTAAAGACGATAAATATATTATTGATAAGTATCATACGTATAATGTAGTAAGTATCAACATTAAAAAAGACTGCATGGATTTTTTTACTAAAAAATGCGATTTCTCTCTCATAAAAAAGATAAAATAAAATCATTTTTACTCAAAACTTACAAAAGGCGCATATTATACATTCTAACATAAATTAGATTTTGAAGAAAAGAAAAAACGGTGTGCTTGGGATAGGCTTTACATGTATAAGGATTCAAATTTGATGTTAATTATCTCAGCTCAGGAGAAGACAATATTTTTTAAATTTCGCAAACGTTTAGATAACATTCCAAAGAACCTATAGTCAAAGTTTAAACATATCCCTAATAAAAGTGTGTTCGTGACCGTACCTCCTTAAAAGCGCATCAAGTTGTACAATTTTTTATTGAAGCATTAAAAGCTGAACTCAGAAAAATGTTTGTTTGAATCAAACGAGCATTTGTTTGAGCCTATATCAAAGATACAATTTATTTGATTTAAATAAAATTTGTTTGAGTTAAACAATGATGTGTTTCAATTAAAAAAATTTTACGCATCTCCACGTTTTGAGACCCCTTGAAGCCGAAAATCAAGTTTTAGCGATGGCGTCTGTCTGTAGGTCTCTCCTTCCTTCCGTAAATACGATAGCTTTCGAAAAAATGAACGGATCAAATCGATCTTTGGCACACTTTTTTGGGTCCTAAAAGAAATAACGAGTTCGTTAACCAGCATTCCTTGACCAACGGTTATGGTTTTATCCATAGAAAATGCTATTCAAAAATCGAATAGTCCATTTTTACGTTTTAACCATTTTGATAGGATGTTTTAAATATTTTTTCATAGGACTCGTCTTTTTGGTTTTATGCATTGAAAATGAATAAGTCGAAAATTCTAATTTTAAGCCAAACGACGACAGATAAGTAAAAAAGTTTAGAGAAGAATTGTAGTTTTTTAAAAGACCTATAATTTTTCCCTTGTCCATTTTTTGGATAAGAATTGATAGTTTGGTTTTATTTATCGAAAATACTATGAAAAAAGTCAATAATTCAAATTTTTAGCCAAATGACGCAAAATATAGGAAAAACTTTCAAGGAGGAATTATAGCTTTTGAAAAGTCCTGTAAATTTTCTCATAACCATTTTTTGATAGGATTTGTCATTTCGGTCTTATTTATCGAAAATACTGTGAGAAAATAAAAAATAAAAAATTTGAAACCAACCGACGTGAGATACGGAAAAAGTTATAAAGAAGAATCATAGCTTTTAAAAAGTCGTACAAAAAAAGTTATAACCATTTTTTGATAGTACTTGCCATTTTGGTTTTATTTATCGAAAATACTGTGGCAAAAACCGAGAATTCAAATTTTGAACCAAACGACGTGAAATATGGGGAAAAGTTTTTGGAGGAATTTCAGCGTTTAAAAATTCCTACAACATTTCTTTGAACCACTTTTAGACAGAACTCCTCGTATTTAATTTATTTGTCGAAATTGATATGCAGAAATCGAAAATTCCAATATTACACTAAAAGACGCGAAATACGTAAAAAATCTAAAAGAAGACATGTAGGATATTTTGTTTTATCTATCAAATATAATATGAAAACAAAAATCCTATTTTTAGCATAACAACGCGATATAGAGAAGAATGCCTGAAGAATAAAGCATTTTAGCTTTTTATTGTCAGGTCCCTATCAGAAATCTAGACGATTTCTAGATGAGATTATCTAGGAGCACATCATCTAGAATTGACCCCTTTCTAGATGATACTAGATCGCATTTTGGACAAAATCGAGTGCGAAGCACGAGGTACGTGATGAGAATGTATTCGTTAAAGCCGAAGGAGCTTTATCAAAAGAGAATTCACAATCACCAAATTACAGTTGTCGATGATTTGACCATTAATTTTAAAAGGTCTGTGCACAAAAGTGGAGGAAATATCAAGACCGCGTGCGTAGCGCGAGGTAAATACAGTCTCGAGCGCGAAGCGCGAGATAAACGAACTTTTTCTATAGAAACCACTTAGGGTTGTCACCATTCTCGCGGACATCAGCCAGCAGCTCGTTTAACATGTGGGAGGGGCGAAGGGGGGGGGGTATTGTAAAAATCGTTTACAATACCATTTTTTTAAGTATCATGCTATGATATCAATAGCATGTTTTCTAACAATATTTAAGTTTGTACTTTCATAAACGCGTTTCAAGAGTTCAGTCGGCTTTCACGCGATTCCGCCGGCTACCGGCAGCCGGCCTCAAGACAACCCTAGAACCATTTCTTCTGAAAACAATGTTCTTCGAAAAAAATGTAAAATTGGTAAATATATCATTATGGAAATATTGTGTAAAAATATTCAATTTATCAGTGGGTCTTCATTGACAGATTCCTATACGTATATACATATATAGAATCATGTAGTAACGGTTCGCTCCAGCTGTCCCCTATTTATCGTGTAATAGGGGTCTCAGAAAGACCCCTCACGCTTCGAAAATAATAAAATCAACAGTCGGTCGAGACTGGAGAGCGACTCCGATATGCAAACCCGTATATGTACCTGCATTTCTAAACAATGACAACGACTTGCTCTGCTCCTTATGGGAATTCGCGTTCACCCATTGGGAAAGTTCTTCAGCGAAATACCTAATCACTGTGGTATTCATATAAATTCTCTATTTCTCTCAACTCAACCATTTCACCTGGACAAAGGTCTCATTGCTCAACCATTTTCCTTTGTCCTCCAAATCTGTCTTTACCGTTCTAGGCAACCAAATTTTAATTATAACATTAAACTATAATACAATTTATTAATAAATATTCTTATAAATAACGAATTCTTTTTGTCTAAAACTGTCTCGAAATTTTCGCAGGTTTTGAAACTCTTTCCTGGTCAGTCGAAATTGATCGAATTTACGGATTCATGAATCTTTCAAAACTGAACAATTTTGAATCTGCAAGTACTCAAAACTGAACTGTAAATTACACTGAAAGAATTATAAATATCTAACTACCGAAATTTCGGTATTACTAACGGAAACTGGAAAAGATGCTATTTTTACTGAAATTTAGGTATGAATAGCCAGATTTTTACGATATGAGTAGACCACAGACACTGGCAATGTTTAAACTTTAAATTCAATATTGTTGAATTTTCAACCTTCTGCATTCCAAAATTTTTAATTTCTAAAGGTTTCACCTCGAAAGTATTCAAGTTTGAACTCATTTGATTAAAAATTGTTCAAATGCAAACGTTCTTAATTCCTAATTATTGTATATTTTTCAACGAGGATGTGACGTAAGATATATAAAAAGAAGTGTCTACACATACCGAAAAACCCTGGATATTTGTTCCGAAATTTTTGTATAAATAGCACCTTTTCCAGCTCTATTTGTACCGGAAGGTACAATAAAGGAAATTATGCACATTAGAGTGGTTCAAAATTATGCTTGTTTAACTTTTTTTTGAATAGAAGGCATGCCACAGCCCCATTTTATTAGGTTCCCGGAAATAAATTCCCTCCAAGTTCGAGCCAAATCGATTAATATTAAGGCGTACCGCAGAGGCCCGAAAAATCCTATATAGGATTAACATGGAAAGTTTTTGTATGCGATGAAATGAGATTCACGTTTCTGAGTTTAAATTAAGCTTCCGGGAGACCATTAGAATTGGTTAGAGAGACTCCAACAAATAATTTCCGCTGAATTACTTTGAATTGAGACGCCTCCACCCCCTCCCCCACCTCCTGCCCCTTATGGAACACCAAAAGTCTAAAAAAAACTGAAATTGACAATTTTGCGCAAAATTGATGAATTTGAGCTCTTTATTGTCATGCATTATTTTTATTTGAAAAGTGAAATATTTTTCGGCATTTTTTAAACTAATTTTCAATTGTTTAAACAATTTACATTTTTATCAATGATTTTGTATTCCAACTAACTTATAGATAGTGAATTTTTGTACGTTTAATCAGACAATTCATCAATAATAAGAAGATTGATATTTGGTTCAAGCATTTCTCAATTGTTCAAACAATTAATTATAATTTACTTATAACTTTTTCTTCAAAAGTGGTAGAAAAACTATAGTTTTTTTTAGGTATACTTTGTCTCTTTTTATGAAATATATATATATATATATATATATATACGTCATTGAGATATTATTAACCGATCATGTAACTTGAAAAAATTAATTTAAACAAAAAAGCTATCTTACACAAGAAACAAAAACAAAGAATGGAATAATTAGGACTAGGTGGGAGAACTAGGCGTGCAAATGACTTGTAAAAGTATTGTTTTAAATTACAACAAGAAGTTTATTGCAAAGCGTAAATGAAAAATTTGGAATTGAACATATTTTGATATCAGACCCCCCCCCCCTCCAGCAAAATATATTTACGAACAAGAAAGAGATTGTTTAGAATCTTTTTCTCTCTAATATTTATTTATTATTTGTTCATAAATAAAAAGGCAAAGCAAAGTTGAAAATTGCAGAAAAATCCGCAGATTTCTAACACTTATCGAAGAGAAGATAAGTAATAACGATAATAAATTATTTAAAGAACTATTTTTATTAACTTGCATCAATTATACCTCACTAAGTGAAAAGTGGGCAAAAAGTTAAAAATTTCAGAAAAAACGCAAGTATCTGGCATTAATATAGATGGAGATAGTTATTAACAATGATAATTTGTTTAAAAAATTATTTTTGCTCAACTTTAATAATTATTAAGTCATTCCAAGTGAAAAACAGACAAATAGTTTAAAATTTCTGAAAAAACCGCAACTTTATACCATTAAGCAAAAAGAATATTATTAACAATGATAATAAATTCTTTAAACAATACATTTTGTTACTCTGAAATAATGATTACTTTACTCTAATTGAAAAATGGACAAAAGTTGGAAAATTCAGAAAAAACCCGCAACTATCTAGTATTAATATATGTAGAAGATGATAGCTATAGACAATAATAACTTGTTTAAACAACTATTCATGCTATATTGAGTTAAATATGAACTTACTCCCAGTGAAAAGTGAACAAAGAGTTGAAAGTTTCAGAAAAAACCGCCAATTCTAGCATTATTCAAAGATAATATTATTAACAATAATAATAAGTTGTTTAAGCAATTATGTTTGTTAAAATTAATCAACTGAGCCTTTTTCTAATTGAAAATTAGATAAAAAGTGGAAAATTTTTGAAAAAACTGCGACTTTCTATCTCCATTCTAAGAGAAAAATGCTAAAAACAATAATAAATTATTTTAAAAAATGTATTAAAACATCTCCTCATTAGTATAAAGTAGCTTCCATGTTTTGGAAACAATTTGCATTTTAAAAAACGCAAACAAATCATAATTAGCGCCAAAAACTCGCAATACCCATTTTTTCACTTATGGGGGTTTTTTGGGACCCTACAAAACAGAATTATGGGGGTGATACAGGTATTTTAAAAGTTATATTTTATTTGTATTCTATGGCTAATTGTAAAGAGAAATGTTGAGTTTCAACCCGATTCAGCTAAAATTGAGGATTCTGAATCAGATTTACAAAAACGTATTTTTTTCTTACGGGAAAAATGTGTTAAACTTCATGGGGCTTGCGCCACCTCTAATATCTAAACTCATTGCTTATTTTTATTGATGAAAATAAAAATTCCCACTATTAATCCTCAAAGTTCTTAAAGGCAGAAGCTTAAACTTTCATTTGACATAAAAAGATGGCAAAATATGCGTTTTACAAAGATTCACAATGGTTCAAACTTTCATTTGACATAAAAAGATGGCAAAATATGCGTTTTACAAAGATTCACAATGGTTCTGAGTTTTTTTTTCAAAAATAAATTTTTGCACAGATTGACTTGTTAATATTGTGTTTCTAGTTTTTTTCTGGAAAAAAAAATTTGTTGGCTTTTATTTTTGAAGGCTAAATACTACTTATTTCAAAAAATGTTTCTGACCAATGGAAAGAGCATACAAAAACCTACGAAAACTGTACTGAAAAGAATTTCCTATTACCAAATAGAGGAATTGAAACTCGCAAAAATTAATTATAATTATTATGATTTATAATTTACTTGATCTTCATATTGTTATTATATTATTATAATAATTTATTATTATTAATAGACTTTAACCAAGTTTGACTTCGGGCAGACAACCTTTTTTTTTGAGTGGGTTCTGCAGTTGCGAAATAATGTCTTACTTATAAACAAACAATTCCGCTTCTCTTTGAGGAATTATCAATTATTTATTATTATTATTTATTATTTATTTATCCAATTATTTATCAACCAATTAATTATCAACGATTCCATATAAGCAATAATTAAAATTTGTGATTCTTTAAACAAACTCAGTGAAAGAATTTATTATCTGGCTATTTTCCATCACTTAAAATTTATTTTTTAACTGGATAAACTGTTAATAATTAATTTTGTAACTTTTTTAGAAACCTGGATAGCGATGAGCTATTGTTGAAAACAGTCAGAAAATGCATTTTTTAATTGATTTTGTTTAAACAATCATCAATTGTTATTGATTAATAGCAAGAAATGGTTGATAATTTAATTGGCTGTTAACTTAGCAGGGATCCAACTGATAATATACCGACTGTCGGTAACTTGCGACGGTAGCGCCATCTGTTGGGCACATTAGTAAAATGCATTATCGATTGATGATAATACCGACGGTGGCACCATCTGTTGTCATATTGGGAAACTGCATTACCGACCGAGGCAACTTACCTACTTCCGGTAACTTAGCATGGAACAGAACCTGCTCGGTCGGTAAGTGACCCAGATGGTTCTGTTCTACGGTGTTTCAGTATCCCCATAGCCCTACTACTAACATTTTTTGAATAAAAACGTACCAAAGAGATTCGTAGAGAATCCTTTCAAAAATGAAATGAAGTGAGAAAAAAAAACCTGAAATATTTTGTTCAAAACTTCGCCTAATGATAGGAGTGTTTTCCTCAAATATAAAAATCATTTTCAACAATGCTTATTTTTGTACTTAAAATAACTAGTGTACATCCTTACTAATTGCGTCAAATTGGAAGCAACCATATGAAAAAATTGTTTTGTATTTGTGAATTAAGACCAAAAATGTATGATTAAAAACAAAAATCCAGTTCCGAGAAACTGTGGAAGTTTACAATCTGAAAGTGACAGGAACCGAAAACTGGACGTTAGGAAAAATCTGAAAAAATTCACAGATATTCTTTCGGCATTCTTTCATGCAGTACATTTTTTCAAATTCGGAAATATTGAATAATTTACTTTTTACATTGATTTATTTACAGAAACTTTATCTTGAGAACAAATGAAGATAGGAAGCCGCGTAAAAAGCTAAAAATGTGCAGTTTTGCAATGCGAGAGTAGAGCAATAATTAAATTTGTGAAAAAATCATTTTTACGCAAGAAATATCATTTGTAATATTTCTGACTCTAATCAGTGTGGGCCAGCACAGCGGGACAACTCGATGAGAATAGTAACGGAGTCAGCCTGCTTCTGGAGTTACTATTGTCATTGAAAGGGTACTTTCTTCTACTTCTGGTCCTGCTGCGACGGACCACGCGCCAACACTTATCGAAGCCAGAAATATGCAAAATGATGTTCCTTGCGTAACAATGATTTCATCATAAATTTCATTATTGCACTGCACTCTCATTACTAAACTGCACACTTTCAACCACTGAACGGCTTTTTATCTTTATTCGTTCTCAAGATGAACTATTTTTAAATAACCCCCCGTAAAAAGTAAATTATTGCATATGGAAGACTTTCAAAAAATGTTTTGCAGTAGAGAATATGGAAAGAATATCCTGTGAATTTTTTCAGACTTTTCCTCACGTCGACCGCTTTCTAGGAACAGGTGAAAGTCTACACGACAAAAAAGGAGGTTGACAAAAATTTTTACGACAACAGTGATCATATCGTTGAATTCGCAAGACATTAAGCTTCAAGATGCTTCTTCTAAGACAATTTGGAGACTTTTTTTGTGCGAGTTGCAATCAAAAGAAGTGAGGGTCCTCGACATTTGGCCCGGACTTGATTTTGTTCAAAATGAACTTTTTTGTGAAAATTCGTCTTTTTGATTTCAAATGGTAGAAAGTCGAACTATTTGGCGGAAAATTTACTTTTTTCTTGGCAATTTAACTGTTTTCTTGTAAATCAGTCTTATTGGTTTGAAAATGGTACAAAATTAAACTAGTTTGTCGTAAATTAATTTGTTTACGAAACTACATATTTTTGGTATGAAGAATAAACCAATTGATTTGAAAATTCATTAATGTGTTCAGTCTGAAAATTGAACCATTAGGTTGAAAATTCATGTGTTTTTTTCAAAAATTTAAGTATTTAGGTAGAAAGTTAAAATTTGGTCGAAAATTAACTTTTTGGTCGGCAATGAAACTGTTTTGTAAAAAATTCATCTTTTTGTTTTGTAAATGCTAGAAAATTCAACTATTTGGTTGAAATTTCACTTTTTTGTTCGAACTTCAACTTTTATGTTGGAAATTAGTCTTTTTTATTTGCAAATGCTATAAAATACGTCTACTTGATTGAAAATGTACTTGTTTGTTGGAAATTTAACTGCTTTGTTGAAAATTAGTCTTTTTGCTTTGATAATTGTACGAAATTTAACAATTTTGATGACAATTAATTTTTGGATGAAAATCAATATTCTTGTTATGAACATTCAACCAATTGATTTTAAAACTCATGTATTTTGTTCAAAATTGAAGTATTTTTGTAGAAAGTCAAAATTTTGTGGCAAATTATTATTATTTTTTTAATTAAACTCTTTTGTACAAAATTCGTCTCTGTGGTTTGAAAATGCTATAAGATGCAAGTATTTGGTTGACAATGTACTGTTTTGTTGGAAATTGAACTGTTTTGTCGGAAATTAGTCTTTTTGGTTTGAAATTGCTATAAAATCCAACTATTTTGTTAACCTACGAACAATATTATGGGCAGGTCTCATCTCTCTCTTTCACACGCGAACTTCTTTCCATTTCCGTCATAATCGCATGAGCGCTGCAGCCAACTTCAAGTGACTATTCTAACCTCTTGTCTACTGCCAAAGTATTATAGTCGATTATTCTAAAAAAAATTAATTCGGTTCGCAAACAAAGGAAAATCGATCTCCGATAAAGGTATGATGATAAATAGCATGCACAACTCGGGTCAAAAGGCTATATGATTTCAACAAGTGTGAGTGCTGCCCTTGCTTCGCTCGGGCAGCAAACTTCACACTCGTTGCAATCATAGACTTTCAACCTTAGATGTGCAATATACTATTTTGGTCCGACCCCCCTTGAAAACGCACCATTGCATGCACGTGAAGCAGGCGTAATGTGGCCGCTTCCAGCCCAGTGACGTTCGCGCATGCGCATTCCGCCGCCGGGCCAACATGAAACTTTACGCCCGCTACATGAAACTTTACGCCCGCCACATCAAACTTTACGCCCGTTACACATACACTGCACCCCGCAAGTGAGAATATGGAGGAATTGATCTTTACCTTTGAAAAAATTGTATTGCTAGACCCGAAAGTCTCCCTTCTGCAAAGTACGCTATTTTTTCCTTTCACCCGTAATCCAAAATTGTCAAGTACACCACACATCCTCTATCTGATTCACATGCTTGTTTTCAAGGACGGGGACAAAAAGTATGGTGTGTATCAAGGGCGTAAAGCTATTTTGCCTCCTGTGACTGCCGCCCTCGCTTCGCTCGGGCAGCAAATTCACACTCGTCAAAATAGCCTTCTTTACGGCCTCGATACACAATATACTATTAGGATTAGCAGACGAATTTTTCAGTAGAAGCAATTCAGGAAACGGTCAAACTCAGTGCTTCCAATTTCGGGATCTTTTCGTATGGCGCATGCGTCGCGTCAACAGCTGGATTGGCTACCGTTGGTGCGCTTACTTAAAATGATTAAAGTTACAAGAAAATTCTTTACAACAAATAATACTTATAAAATTATTAAAACTGATTCTTTGATCACAAAATAGACTTATAAAGTGAAACATAAAATCATTATTTGATTTTTATTCCTCAGAAATAAATAATAAATTTTAAATTTTAGAAAAGGAATACCTTTTTTATTAAAAATATGGAAATATGAATTTAAAATCATTTTTATTATCTTTATGCACTTTACAATTATTATTTGATGTAAATAATTTCGCGACACGTCATATATATACAACATGAGATTTTACGTATAGCCATGCGGATTTTTGATTTTGTAAGATGAAGCGTGCTCGACCACCTTTGCCATTCTTCCCCCGTATTTCGTGACGTATTCCACTTCTCTTACAAATTTCAGGCACCGCAAAGTACTTTCGATATATTTTTCCATTGCATTTGATCAATTTGCTCAATATTCTGAATATGAAAAATTCACTTTTTATTATAAATAATTAAGAATTATTCAAAAATATGTTGCTTCACCATGTTTTTTTGTTTTAGGGCAGAAAAGGAAAGCCAATAATATAGAAAAGTAAAAATAAAAGTAAAGTAAAAATGTCAGATTCGCGCTTTTCAAACTTTGCAGACATTTAGAGGTTTATGCAATAAACACAAAATAAATTAAACTTCTTATAAAAATAGTTAATAATTAAATTTTGGATTTAATTCCATAACTAATGCAAAATAATGTTTGAAATGAATTAAATAATTCATTTTGCTTACATTCAATTTTATGCAATAATAAATACCTTGTTTCTTATTTCTTTGCGAAGATTTTCAGTCCAATCTTTATCATTCTTAGATTTTTTTCTTCTTCGAGAAGGTCCTGATAAATTCAATGACATTTTTGTTTGAGGACTGGATCAATATTCCCTTTAAAAAAACCAACATTTTTATCTACATTTCTTGCAAACTGTTAAATTCGTAATCAGAATAATCTGAAATCTCAACCCTAAACCTTCAGACGTTTCTTACTACTAGAAAACATAATATAAATGATGTTTTGTTTTGATTTTTATGCTGGCCTGAGAAAGTATTCGGAAGAAGTTCGAAAATAGAAAATTCGCAGAAAAAGCAAGATCCAGTGGCATCGGTCGATATTCGATTGTTATGTACTCTCACGAGCTTGAGGAAAGTAAATTGAATTTTCGTCATTCTCTATTGGTTAGATAGATAAACGTAAAACGTTAAAAAAAAAACTTTATTATATCCCCATAAACATTTCTTTTGCTGAAAGTCTTCGCTCACTTGAAATTACTTAGATAGACGGAGGGATCGATAATTTTATAACCTTAAAATTTTAAGCTTTTTCGGGTTTCAATCGTGTGCAAAACTACGAAAACTTGCCGACGTTTCGTGAACATTGCAGTTCACTTCTTCAGGGCTGACCTGAAACTGAAGTCGCCACCGCAGTGATATATTATAAAGTACAATCTCTCTCTTCATTCTCAAACTTGAACAAATATAAAGTAAAAATTATTTGAATTTTTTAATGAAAGTTATAGTTCCATGCTTCTTATTTTCTGAACTGATTAATTAATTATTTTTTGAAAGTGTTTGTTACGTTATGAAATGACTATATATGAATTAAATTTTCGAAATGATATGTGCATATATATAATTTAACTTTTTTTAAATTAGTTTTCAATATCATTATTGAATTAAATGTATAGAAATGCAATTTCAAACAAAAAACATAGATATATAATGTAAAAATTATTTGGAAATGTTTAAATGAAAATTATAGATTAATGCTTAAGTGAGTATCTGAATTCAATTAAAAAAATTATATCTAAATACTATGTTTAAATTTTTTCGAAATTTATTATGAGAAGTAATGAATAATTCAAATTTTCAGTAGTTAAATTTCTTGTTTAAAAAAATATGAAGTAAAAATTATTTGAATGTTTGAATAAAGATAATAGTTTCATGCTTTTTATGTTGTAAATAATTAAATTAATTATTGGTCGATTAATTGTGTTAAAAACTTTAAATTATATAAAGATTGAAATTAAATTTTTTTTCAATTAAGTAGCATAAATTGATGATTTACTTGAAGGGTATGTAATTGAATATGGGCTATTATTTTTTAAATAAAAGTTTATTTTTTCTCTAAAATACCTCTATTGCAATTATATAATCTTTTCAAATGCTTGTGACGTTTTAAAATGACTATCTGAATCCAATTTTCGAAATTATATGTACATATATTTTAGCTTTTTTTAAATAGTTTAAAAGGTTAATAATAAACTAATTCATAGAAATTAAATTTCAAATTTGAAGGAGAATATAATGTAAAAATTATTTGAATGTTTTAATGAAAATAATTCTGTAATGCTTTTTATGTTATGAACTGATTAATTAATTATTAACTGATTCTATTAAAACTTACATTTTCTGGAATTAATTTAAAAGGTTATTAACAAATTAAATATTCAGAAATGTAAGTTCAAATTTGAAAAGAAAAATAAGGTAAAAATTATTTAAATGTTTTAATGAAAGTTATAGTTGAATGCTTCTTATTTTTTGAACTGATTGATTTTTGTTCAGCTGATTTTTTTGTTCAAAATATTAAATCACATAAAGATTGATTTTGATTTGTTTCTAATAAGTACATAAATATAATTTACTTCAAAGTTATGTTATTGAATATTGGCTATAACTTGTATAATAAAAGTTTGTTTACATTTAAAATACCTCTATGCCAATTTTGTAATTTCTGTCAATGTTTGTGATGTTGCGAAATCATTATCTGAATTTAATTTTCAAAATTATACGTAAATATGTTTTAATTTTTTCTCAAATTACTAGAAAAGATTACTAATAAATTAAATTTTGAGAAAAAAGTGAAAATTTAAGAAAAATGTAAAGAAAAATTGTTTGAATGCCTGAATGAAAATTATAGTTTAATTCTTTTTATGATGTAAACAGATTAATTAATTATTAGCTGATTAATTTCCTTCCCAATATTAAATTACATAAATATTAAAATTTTGTTTGTTTAAATTAAGTACATAAATTGATTATTTACTTCAAGGCTGTGTAATTGAATATTGGCTATAATTTTTATAATAAAATATTGTTTATGTTCAAAATACCTCTATTCCAATTGTATAATTTTTGTAAATTTTTGTCATGTTGTGAAATGAGTATCTGAATTATGGTTTCCATATTACATGTACATATATTTTACTTTTCTATGGAATTAGTTTAAAAGATTATTATTAATTCACATTTTCAGAAAAATATAAAGTAAGAATTATTCCAATGTTTTAATGAAAATAACTGTTTATTGCTTTTTATGTTGTGAAATGATTAATTAATGTGTACATATATTTTATTTTTTTCTGGACATATAGTTTAGAAGTCTCATCAATAAATTAAATGTAAAGAAATGCAACTTCAAACGAAAAAAATACAAACAATGTACAAATTATTTGAATGTTTCAATGAAAATAATTGTTTGATGCTTTTTATGATGTGAACTGATTAATTAATTATCAACTGATTCTATTAATACTTACATCTTCTGGAATTACCCGTGCATAAATTTCAGCGTGGCCATGGTCGGGGCCAGTTCTGGCACAATCTGGCCCCGATCGGGCATCCCAGTCAGGGCCAGGCTCGAAATGAAATGCCTAATCCGATCAGGGCCAGACTGGGGTATCCATAAGGAAGGCCACATCTGGCCCTGACCAGGCCCCTTCTAATTTTTATTTATGAAAATACAGTAAACTTCCGTATATTTTAAAGACCACTTATTTTAAAGTTCACTTAATTTAAACCCCCTACACGCACTTATACACAGAAACTTCTTCCTTAATTATTATAAGCCCAAGAAAAGCGACTTTTTCGTACGGCCGCCATCTTCCTTTTTTCTATACCTTGATTGAAACAGAACTGAGCAGAAAGAAGGGTTCGAGCCTGCTCAACAAAAGAAGTCTCACGCTGCTACCTGAGTTCCCACTCCAACGAAAAGGTAGCGCCCGAAACTCAAAAACAGAGGGAAAACTTTAAGGAGAATAATCATTGGGTGGAAACCATTTGATTACTAATGAAACCTGAATGTCACTCAGAACAAGAACAATAACATCAAATAAATTATTAACACGGATTTAGAAGGTGACATGTGCGATTATTTTTAAATTGAAATTGACTTGTTTTTAGTTGAAGGCAGCTGTAATGGGGTAAGTTAAATGTGATAGGGGTGGTTTCTTGAGGTTGTTGGTCATAACCGTCGAAATGGAAATATCTGTTGGAGTTTTGGGAAGGTAAATGATATAATATTTCTAATTTTTAATTTTTCAGAGGTTTTTAGTTAAAGTCAGCTAGAATAGGGTTAATTAATTGTGCTAGAGTGTTTTCTTGGGATAATTGAATATTACTGTGGAGATGGGGATATCCACTAGATTCTTGAAAAGGTGGCTGTGATTATTTCCATTTCAGACATTTTTTGGCTATTTTAGTTAAAGGCAGCTGATATAAGGTTCGTTGAATGTGCTAGGTATGTTATCTTGATTATTACTTTGGGAATGGGGATATCTACTCAGGATTTCTTCAATAACACGTGCTAGGGCTGGATTTTCGGGATAACTGAATAATATTATAGCGCTGGAAAAACACAGCCTAGAGTTTCCTGAAGGGAACTTCTGTGAATGTTTTTAATTTTTTAACTTAATGCCTGTTTCTGCGGGTTAAAGTTGGTTGCACAAATTATGCACTGAATATTAAGCCCAAACAAATTTGATCATCGGGGGTGGCCGATCCAGCGAAATGATCCTAGATAAACAATAGGACTGAAGTTTGTTTATAAAATTAAATTGCTCTATTTTCAATTTTTTTAAATGAAAAATGAATAATTTGAATTCAAAGACTAACTTTAACCCTATTGTTTTTTCAATCTCGTCATTTATGATTGAGAAAGTATTAGAATTTGTCAAAAATTTCCCAACACAGTGTTTTAACGGATCTCCAGGTTTTGAGGCCCCCCTGAAGCCGAAAATTAAGTTTTCGCGATGGAGTCTGTCTGTCCATCCGTCCGGCAGTCCGTCGTCCGTTCGTTAATCAGCATTCCTTGACGGGCAGTTATGGTTTTATCCATCAAAAATGGTATCAAACAATCGAATATTCTATTTTGACACCAAAGGACGACAGATACGTGAAAAAGTATACAAAAATAATTGAAGACCTTTTGAATATGTACAATTTTTTTGAACCATTATTTGATGGGATTTGTCATTTTGGATTTGTTTATCTAAAATATTATGAAAAAATGAAAAATTAAAATTTTGAGCTGAACGACGCGAAATATGAGGAAACGTTTTTGTAGGGATTTCAGCATTTAAAAAGTCTCACAACATTTCTTGAAACCATTTTTTTGACAGAACTACTCGCTTTTAATTCATTTATCGAAATTGATATACAAAAATAAAAAATTCCCATATTACGCCAAAAGACGCGAGATACGTAAAAAGTCTAAAAGAAGACTTGTAGGATATTTTTTTTAACCATTAAAAATAATATCAAAAAAGCGCTATTTTTATCATGACAATGCAAGATAGAAATGTACCTCAAAGCCTACAGAGATTTGAGCAATTTAATTTTTAACTATACATAAATACGTAGAAAATTCAGAATACGAAGATGCATACAAATACTGGGATTTAAAAGAGATGTTTTTGAAAGTTTCATTCAAGCATTTCAAGTGCATAGAATAAATATCCGAGCGCGTGATCCGAAAGACGTCTTTTAATATTGAAAAAATGTACAATTAAAATATTTCACTGATAATCAAAAATGACATTCTAAAATGTAAGTAAATGTTATTTTGAAGTCTTTGCATTGAAAGGATTATTTTATAAATATTTTGTTATATGCTGCATGCACCAATTTCTTGTTATTTCATGAATATTCAACATCCATTTTTGTAAAAAGAACAAGATATCTGATCACATATACAAGGAAATTTAATCCGAAGAATATCCGAAGACAATATACCTCATTTCATTAGACAATCTATTCTGCAATGATCAGTATTGATACAAATATTAGCAGCATTTAATTACTTTCAAATAGATATAAAATATTTCAGATCCCGTATGGAAATAGCCCGGGCTAGCCCTGGTACAACAAGGTTGCTGGTCGGGGGCTGGCCGGGCTATATTTGTTTTTTAAGAACCTAGCCGTGCGCTGGTCGAAGACTCACTATCAGCCTGCAGCGGTCGGGCAAATCGCAGGCCCGTCTTTCCCCGCCGTTTGCACGACCGACGGGCGTCTAATCTGTCGGACCGTTGTCCGCCCTTCGGTCGCATCCCGACTCTGCCGGCCTGTCGCGTGCATTTAGCAGGCAGGTTGGTCTCCAGCCCGTCGGGCCGATCACATGCCGGCACGTATTGTTATCTGGGTGTAAGTTTAACCTGTAGCTATCTAATATCTATGGTTAGAAAAAATCGAGCTTCAGAACTTGACTGCTTCGTGGCTGACCTGTAACTTCTTTCTCACAAGAAAGGAAACCTTTGTAGATTATATTTAAGTTGAATACATTTCGCTAAGCTGTTTTTCGATTTATTTTGAATCCGAAGCTCAGATTATTGCATGATAGGTATTTTTTCGTTGTTATGGTTACTTGAATTAAGTAATAAATAATAATAATAATAATAATAATAATAAATATAATATATATTATTGAATTCTTTACAAGATTTAGTCAATATATATATATCGTTTAAAAAGTTTAAAATTACAAGTTAACGCTTTGAATAGCTTCTTTGATGATTTCAAATAATTCTAAATAAACGTAAATAATAATAATACATGGTATAATGGGGAACTATTCTACGGTATGCTGGAGCATAATGTCCGAGTGCGAGCGTAAGGCCCTGTACAGTCGGCCTTGTATCTCAATAAATCTTAAGTTGTCCATTTTCTTGCTGGACATTTGCCATCGTGAAAAAAGTCAAGCTTCCTGTTGCGACTATTTAAAAAAAGTGTGTGTCTTGGGACGCACGGGAAAAGTGAAACTTCGAAAAAATGTTTAAGTGGAATTTCACGATTTGAAGAAATTCAATGAATTGCTTGAATTTCGTAAATTCCAGGAATTCCGCAAATACCGCAAATTCCAGGAATTCTGTGAATTTCATGAATTCCTTCAATTCCGTGAATTCCATGAATTCCTAAAGGTTCGTGAGTTCCGTGAATGCCTTGCATTCTTTAAATTCCTTGAATTTTTTTATCCCCCTTATTCCGGTACCGCATGATCGCACTGTTCACTCGACTGTAACTTCGGCAATCTCCCACGCGTCGCGCGGGGTCGCCATGGAGATTGCCGAATGTGACATTACATCCAAGCGAGTGCACGCGACGACCAAGCTCGAGATTCAATTCGCTCTCCATCTGAAAGTATTGTTTCTCGGTGCGCCATAAGAAGTTTCACTTCAAAAATCGAAGAAAACTAAATTGCGAAAAAACTTATAAAAACAATTTATTTATTTAAAAAATGCTAAAAATTGTTTGTTGTTGTTGTTATAAATAATAAAATAGGATGAAAGGGTATAATAAGCACTTTCTAAAATCCTCATAAAAGAATCAAATCGCGCAATTAGAAAGCGAGTTACAGGCTTTTGAAACTACTCATGCAGGCGTTTGGGTGGTCAGTTCAACCAACCACCAGTTAGGAAGAGGTGATAATCCTGGTCTATAAATTTGTGGATTAAGTACTGTTAGGTATGCGAACATGTTTCCAGAATTTTAAGACAATCGAAGAACATGACTTTTAAATTTGGGGCTTATGGGAAATAATGCCCTATATATAGTTTAATATTTTGGCATAAAGGCAACCGCGGTTATTCACAGAGAGCGGATGCCACTCCAGGAAATGGCACCCTTTATGAACTCAATAGGACGATCCGGAAAAAAGTCTTCTGACATTTCTACCTATCCTATCACGACCATCACGTCATGCTAAAATATCTTTCCCAAGAAAATTGAATGATGTAAGTAGTGAGTATTTTAAAATAAATTTCGCTATTTAAGCGATTACAATGTCAAAGAAAACGTAAAAAAATAAGCAGGAAGACATTTTTCCTTTTAAAGTAAATAAAAATAAGCTACATGATTTTTTATATCCTGATTCGAAATTCTTATTATTGTCTAAAAACACTTAAACTACTTAAAACCGAGAACATTCCAAGCGCAATCAGACAATTTCTTCAGTTTCGTCTACCTGTAATTATAGAAAAACATAGGTATGACATTATACCTACTTTTTCCAACAGTTAGAGCGTGCCATGTCTAATAAACTTGTAAATTGAAGTATTTATGAAGTAAATTTTTAGTAAAAAGTAACCATAAATACTTTCGTGCAATAGACGTTATTAAGAATTGCAATTAATTAATAATTAAAAATGAAAAAGGCTATGTATTTTTAATGCAATATTTAGAATAAAATTTAGATTCTCATCAGATTGGATTGAGCTTTGGCACACGTGTTGTTTTTAGGGCATAAAAAGAAAGAAGCCGGCGGAACCCTCGTGTGTTTTGAGGACACAAAGCGATCCAAGGATGACAGCTTTCTGCATCCATCTCGCAAGTGCCGTGGCATATTCTCTGGATACAAAAGTGGTTCAAATCAGTATCCAGAGTCCGTCTTGTAATTTATATCCAGACTCCGTCTTACTTTTTACGTTAGAACGCAGCCTATACATCTACTCCCATCATCCCGTCCGACCCCTTCTGATATACTCCTTCTATTATACTCGGTGCCCCCTTCCCATCACCTCTTGTTATATCACGCCCTAGCCGAACTTCATACCCTCTTCTTTTCCCTTCCATCTAATATTACCTTGCTTTTCATCTTATCGCTTATTTCCCCTCCCGCCTGCTCCAACCCATCACATCGACTCTATCTCCTCCTTCCCCTCACCTCTCCCTTCACCCCTCGCTATCACAAAAATTAACATGTCTTCATTATTATATTTTAAACTCACAGTAATTAAATTCCTTAAGTTATGATAGTTAGAGATCCCTACAAAATTTGAGCTCAATGTGATAATTTTTAGCTGTAGCATCAATCCTGTGAAGTCTCTGATACTATAAGAATGTAGCAAAAGCTTTAAATCTAGTTAATTGTCGTTAGTGTCTATACGTCCGGACACAAGTCACGCCCCTTCCCTTTTACAGCAGAAGTTACGGCGGCGCAGTAAAAAACATTTTTTCTGAAATCTGTTGTTGGACAATAGGAAATAGTTGAATAATTTTTTACTATATATTACCGAAAATACTGAAGCTCTGAAATATCTGAAAAAATTAATACAGAATTCCAAATAAAAAACAATTTACAAAGCACTTTGTTGAGAGTTTAAACTCCTATCGCACGCTGCAGAAAGCAGAATATGAGAGGATTATTTTATTGTATCGTCAACAAATAGCCGCGCTCAGTTATTCGAATAGAGGAGACGAAAATTGAAATTGTGGCCTGGCTAAGGGTATAATGATTCAACGATACTATTGATTGATGGTATACATCGATCGATTATACAACGCGATTTCTGTGATGCATTCATCGAAAAATGAATATTGTAGTGATGTATGTAGTGCACAGAAAAAAAAAAACAAAGTTTCAGTTTAAACCAAAAACGGTGTCAAAATGTACTGAAAGAAAATTAACCATAATTGGTTCACATTGAACAATACGAATATTGCAAGCAATTCAACTGTTTTTCAGTTTTGACATTGGCCAAGAGAGAGAACATAACTGAAGTTCCCAATGAGTTTGTAAGAAAATGACCTGAAACAAAATTAAAATCATATTTTTTTCATGTGTGATTGAATGTATTTAAAATTAAAAGGTATTAATTAAATACCATGCATCGGGATATTCAATCAAAATAATTCATGAGAAACACGTATCCCTCCAGCTCACGTACTCGTATTAGCGATACTGAATTTGATAGAGCCCCTTAATTGCAAATGGGTTAATTATTTTATGATAGAATCGTAATAATAAGTTTATACCTTGTCAAAGGGAAATTGGTTCTCATTTAATGTTAAAATTGAAACATTTGCAATTTGAATTATACTTGTAAAGTTTTATTTAGGAAAGTCGGGTCAAAATTGATTACAAACTTTCTGTAATATTTTTTCAGGATTCATTTCAGTATTCTGAATCCGTCTTGCTCAATATCTCTTATTATTTTTAACCTTATATAAAATATTAAACAAAACCAACAATGAAAATAAAAAACTGATTTGAAAATTAAAAGATCAAATATCTGAGAAAGACTAATTTGATAGGTTTTCAATATTGTAAAAAGAGTTGCGGAACCAATCACCAATCAGGCGCTCGATCAGCCGCAGAATGGGCAGTCATGCATACACAATAGGTTCCGTTTCAAGCCTTTCAATTAAACGATAAGCGTTATCGGATAGGCTTGATTCCACGATCAAGCAGATTGATAGAAAAATGTTGTCATATGCGCATAGGGGCCGTACATAAATCAAGTAAAATTTTCAACCACGTACCCCCCCTTGATTGAGAAAACATTTTTACGTAAGAACATATTTTTACCATATATTCCTTCCCCATGTAAATCCGCGTAGAAAAATGTTTGACCCACCGCGATACTTAAAGTACACGCAAGTCCCAATTCTGTTCCAGCCACGGGTCTGGTCGGCACAGAATAGGATCCTTTTTTTCCTGTCAACAATCATGACCGCATATATAGTTTCTGAACCCGGCACAGTATGGCACAGTAACGTCCAGAGAGGCACGGTGTAAATAACTTCTGATACGGCGCTGACTATTCGAGCGTATAGGCCGTCAAGGGCCGCTCAGAGGAAAAGCAGAAGCAGTCAAGCGTGAAGCCGGCACGGGCGCACTCGAATTGCGCCAGCGGTCAACCACCCTACCAAACTGAAACCTGAACTGAGCCAGGGGTAAAAGGTGTAAAAGTAGGTAGTTTTCAGCGAGCACGAATTGCGCCCGATACTCTAGGAGCTGGGTGTACAATTTCCCGCCTCAGAGGTGGCGCCCTCATATATAGAATAAGATGTAATTTACATCATGTAGAAAACTGATTACGTCAAATATCAGGTAAATTACCGTAGAAACCCAAGTAAATTACCAGGAGTATTTTACTTTCTCATCCCTGATATGGAGGCAGCTCAGAGGATATATTACATGGAGTGCTCGTGCCTATCCCTGAAGCATTGAGCACGCGTCCTTGTGATAGATGTCGCAAATCAAAATCTGAAACGGTGAAAGTGCAACTTAGCGCGCGCTTGTTCAAATAACAAAGTGTTGAATTTTTGTAAATAATATGATACATTCTTGATTTTGAATTGAAGAAAAAACGAAAAATCATTGTTTATGAAATTTTAATAATTATTTTACCAAATTTCAAAATAAATCACACAAGCCAAAGTTCTATAATTATTTAAAAAAGTGTTCAGTCAGTTTAGAGCAATTCCATGTCAAATCATCTAAAGAATTTGAGATATTGTCAGTAATTTTGATGAAAATTCTAGTATTCTTTCCTCATGTCGTTGAAAGAAAAACCCAAAATTAATTTTTGAAAAAATAAAAAAACTTAGGAGATATTGAAAATTGAACATTTTGGTCCTTTTTTTCTTGACCTTTCATAACTTTGGTGATTTGAATGATATTAAGACCCATTTTTTAAATTATTTGTAATAAGACGCAGTTTTGAAAACATATTTTTTAAACAAAATTTTTTTAAAACTTCTCAATTTTTCAAAAACTAATATTTAAACACAATTTCTGGCAAAAACTCACATTTTATTTTCTTATTTTATATAGATTATTATTATTTTATATACAATGTCCTCTACAATCCCTGTAAATATCAAAATAGAATCTCTCTAATTTTCGAGAAATATGTATTTAAATGCGTACGCCAAAACCATGCACACGACGTAAATAACCACATAAATAATATACGAGCACTAGAAGACTATTATAATTGTATTCACGAACTTCAGACTTCAGACTCTCGGACGCTGGGCACACCAATACACCATGTCACGGTGTATGTTCTTAATTATTTCTCGAAAACTGAGGGAGATCTTATTTTGATATTTACAGGGATTTTTCAAGCTATTTATAAAAAAAAAGTGTAAAATATGACAAGCGGCGTCTGGCGACGTTATAAGTGACAAGCACTTTCACTGTTTGAGATTTTGAACAGCGCTTCCTATCTCTTGCACGCGAAATTAACCCTGATTAGCACTCAATGTAATATATGCTCTAAGGGAGGCAGCAACGGGGTCACTTTACCCATGATCCAATAAATACATGGTCTAGTCACTTGAGGGCCCCGTTTCGTCCAAGTCACGCAACCGCTTAATTCCACCATTTCGTTAGTATGACCGCGCAGTTTGAGTTTGACGCGTACTCTGTGTACGACAAACTATTGTAGGAAAATGAGTATGTAGGAAGCAATATTATGAAAATATTGAAATAATGAATTTCAAACAAACTTGGAATAAGTACTCGCCATCTGTTGCGAAAAACCTCAATGTAAATTGTTCTTTATATACTGTGAACCTTTATGTTTTAATTTCGTAAAGAATTCAATATGGCAAAATAATTCTTTACGAATACGAAATACAAATTGAGAAGTAGTGCTTTCGTCCCACCTTGTTCTGGTCGCCCCTTATATTGCTACAAAGAACAAATAATGGAAAGGAAGCATACTTCGAAATAATCAGTATAGGCTTCATTAACAGTTGTGAGACTAAAACCGTGTAAAATTTGGATTTTATTATTTTCCTTTTACACACATCACACTTACTCGTACTGGCGGACAATTTGAAATCGTTGACCCAATGCTAAAGACAATTAAAAATATTTATTAATCCAACTTTTTGTTGATGGGGAAAATCGAGAGACAAAACTAATTATAAAGTTGGAATAACTCTAAGACATTTATATGGAAAAATTCGTAAATGTGGTTACAGGTCAGAAAATAAAAAAACTTCGTTTTAGGAAAGCAAAAATAATTTAAGTACCGAATTAATTGTTTTGACCCTGGCGGACCAGCCGAACGCAAGCATCACGCTACAGCGTATTGCTAAAGTAATGCTAAAGTAATATGGCATTATAATTATTAAATTAAGCAAAATAGATATGTGAACTGTTGCAATTATAATAATACGTTAAAATGTACGTTAAATGATCATGCCGTAATTGCAACAAGCTACTTTTTCAGCGTTAAAAAATTAAAAAAACAAAGTGGCTGTCATTGAAGTCGGACCCCTGCATGTTGGCAACCCGCTTGAAGCCGACGTTAGCAGACTGCAATGACAGACACATTATTTTTTCATTTTTTAACGCTGAAAAAGAAACTTGTTGCAATTACGGCATGACCATTTAACGTAAATTTTACTGCGGTGGTTATTAACCTTTACTTTTTAATTATATATATATATATATATATATATTCGGTTTGGTTTTGACTCCTGGGGAATCGAACCGAAGGGCTCAAGACAAAGCCACCGAACGCGTCCTCGGGTTTTGGATAGAGGGTCCCTGTACCAAGGGTTTCTGTTGAATATGGTTACAATAATTAATAAGCAGTCGCGGACAATTTTCCAGGGGTGGTCCTGAAGGAACAACCCCTGAGCGGAGGTGTGACAACCATGCCGAAAGCTGAATGGCACCTGGGTGAGGTGTCTCAATCGATGACTCTGGGATACCGGGCGACCTCTCAGAGTATGCAGCCGTGTCCTTGTATGCGGGGATCTACAACGATGGACATACCCTTTTTCCTAGTGGCTCGTGGGAACAACAATAGTAACATTACACATAGTTGTAGTAAGTGGAGTTCAAAACAAACGAACGCGCAGGGCTCCCCACAATAAGTTTGAAAACAATGTCGACTATCCTAGAGTTGGTGGAGGTAATCAAGACGGAGTCAATGTGATTGACCAGCAGAATCTCATGACTTTTAAGTCGACGGATCGACTTAGGGACGACCTGATGGGGTGCTATGATACCAGTATGGCCTCTGAACAAAGGGGTTATATGGCTCAACCGTAGCCAGAAAATGCCGGCAACAGAGAAAGAAAGGTGACACTGAGACCAAACGCGAGCAGGCATTCAATCGAGGTAGAGCGATGCTTCAGGACTCGGGGAAACATCAACATTCAGGTTTCTATCAAGTGCAAAGATCTGGCTGAACTGGATGACAAGCTTCGTGGAGATTCTTCCGTAGAATTCGACCTCTGAACTAGCAATTGTAGTGTATATAATGCAGCGAGAGCTTTGGTAGATGCAAACCGTAAAAAAAAACCACCTGTTGATCATAAGACCAAAAGATGAATGCATGAACTCAGCACAAAGATAGGCTGAACAAGACAGTACGCTTTCCGCATTCAGTTTGTGATTAAATACATGACATCTGGTAGGACTTTCACTACCAAAGTTCGACAGTTCGCGCACTAACTGTGGGTATGTCATCACACACTTAACAAGTCAAAACTACTGACCATGAAGCAGCATACTGTTGACAGAATACGAGTACTATCTAACGCTAGAAAAAGTCTAGAGCGGAGAGAGAGGTGGGTCAGGGAAAATCAAAAGTTTTTGCCAGACCCATGTCGACTCTTCCAAGACCCTTCAGTTACTGTCGTCCACCGGCTCACACCAGAGGAGGCGAAGGCATTTTGGAGAGGAGTCTACGAAGTCCAGCATCCACTAAAAGAACACTCAAAGAATATTAATAGCTTCAAGGAGCTGTGCAGTGCCCTCATAAAACTTGAGGAGGAACGACCTCCTATCACTACCACGTAGGTAAAAACGTATTAGGAGGCATGAAGAACTATTCCGCTCCGGGACCATATGGTATCAAGACCTACTGGTGGAAGAAGTTTCCTTTAACCCACCAGCATCTGGGCCAAATTTTCATTTCTTCATAGCTATCCTAAATGATGGGATTATTCGGACAATTGGACATGTGTGGCGAGAGATGAACGAACAACGTGGCCCAAAGGAAGGCGTAGCAGGATGTCGCGAGAACCTGCTCATCGATAGATCTGTCTGTAAAGACGCAGCATTATATCAGCGTTACCTATCAATCGCCTGGATTGATTAACGGAAAGCTTTTGATCCAACCTCCCACAGACTTATCATCTGTCTGTTGGAAAGCGTGAAAGTTCATCCACACATCGTGAGGTGCACAAAGAGATTAATGCAGCTTTAGAAATCCAGATTTACAATCTCATCTGGAAAACATCGTGTGATGTCTAATAGTGTCACCTTTTAGAGAGATGTGTTTCAGGGCGACACCATGAGCCCTCTCCTCTCTCGCCTGACATTATTGCCTCTATCTCTCGCACTTCGCCATTCCACAGGGTACCTCTGCGGCAAACCTCGAAATCGAAAGCATAAGGTCAGTCATGTATTTTACATGGATGATGTTAAGATCCATTCTAAAAATCAAGAGAAACTACACCCAGCTCTACACATTGTCGAAGAGTACAATCAAGAGATTGGAATGGGGGTCGGGTTAGAAAAATGCGCCAAGGTTTATTTGAAGAAACGGAAACTTAATGGCATCCCGGAATACCCTGAGCTTGTCGACAGAAGCGCTATACGACACATTGGCGCTGGAGAGATCTAAAGCTACCTGGTTCGTTTCTCGAAGTCTTGGAGAACAATGTCAGGCCTTGTGTGTGCAGTGGAGACTGCTGTCCGAAAATCGTAGTTGCAGAAAATTTGGCACTTCTCGTTTTGGACAATTGACTCTATCTCCCTTAGAGCGTTCGGCAGGGCAGGGTCGCGGCCACTTTCCTCACTTCTGATGTTAAAATTCAGGCCAAGGGTCTCGGCCGCTTGCTCTGCGGCTTTGTAGAGGAACGCTCATTCACCAATCATCTCGTGGCTTCTTCCCATTTTGAGAAAAGGATCTCTGCCATTGGCAACGATATAAGCTGTACTTCGAATAATTCCGTTATAAAGACACTGAAGATTCAGAAGTCCGCGTCCGCCTTGACGGCATGAAATGTATAATTGCGGAACTGACGTATTGATATGCAAGCTTTTATACATATGCATGATCCTACGTGTGGTGACATCAAGGGCCTTAAGTTCGTTCTTCGTCCGTTGAACCACCCCAAAGATACATTTTGGCACATGTATCCAATCTAAAGTCCATCCCAATCTCTCCTGTGTACTTCTTGATGATATTAATGGCAGATTGAAGTTTGCTTTTACCAAAGGCATAGATCTTCGGGTCATTCATATAAAATATATGAGTGACATTATGCTCGCGCTGGTTAGTGTTGCCACAGAGGTATCCAGAACAATTTTGTTGTGCGAGAGATAGAGGCAGAAATGTGATGCAAAATAGAAAGGGCTCAAGGTATCGCCCTGAAAGACGCCTCTCTGGAAGGTGACGTTCGTTGTCCCACAATTATCTCCAGACGAGATAGTAAATTTAGTTTTCCAAAGTGGCACCAATCTCTCTATGCATCTCATTATGTGTGGATGCACCTTCAAGCTTTCCAACAGACAGATGATAAGTCTCTAAAAGTTTTAATCGAAAGCTTTCCGGTAGTGAAACCACGCCATTGACAGGACGCGTTGATGGGCTACAGCGTCTTTACAGACACACATGTCAATTAGCAGGTTCTCTCGACAGCCTACTACACCTTTTCTCGAGCCACTTTGTTCGTACATCTCACGCCACACAGGCTCAATTCGTCGAATAATCCTGTTGTTTAGGACAGCTGTAAAGATCTCATACAGTGTGCTCAAACAAGTTATTGGCCTGTTATTCGTTGGGTTCGACAAGTTTCCTTTTTTCGGTAGGAGTATAGTGTGTCTTAACACCAGCCACTGCGGGATGAGCGTCTTCGACTTTAAATATGAGGTTAATATCTGGGCCAAATGTTGGTGTGTAGAAGTAAACTTCTTCCACCAGAAGTTCTTAATACAATCTGGTCTAACACCGGAAAGGTTCTTCGTGCCACTAAGTGCTTTTTTCACCTCTTCGGCAGTGATTGATGGACATTCCTCCTCAGATTTTATGAGATTGTCGCATAATTCCTTGAAGCGGATGATATTGTCAGTATCTTCTTCCAACTTTAGTGTTTTTGGGATCTTGCATACCTCTCTCCAAAAAGTCTCCACCTCATTGGGCTTGGGTGTGTGATTCAAGATCCTCAGTTGTTGGGCAAACTTTCGAACCCTTTTCGTGAACGGTCTACCAGATTCTGTCTTGCCCATCCAATCTTCTTGTTTAGTTGATCCAAGCGTCTTTTGGTCTTTTGATCCATCGTCGGTTTGAGAATTCCATTTGAATCAGCCAAAGTTGTCGCAGCACCATAAACTGAGCAATTGATGGTCCAGAGGTCGGACTCTCGCGAGATTTCTCCACGAAGGGAGGCATCCATTTCAGCTAGATCTTGGGGCTTAGGAGGAACCTGGAAGTCAATGTTCATCTTTGTCCTGAAATCGCGATCATATCTTAGAAGATGTCTACTATTCGCGGTTTTCTTAATGTAGCTTCCTTCTCGTCGTCTGAGGTTTGTTCATACAGCGGTTGGATAAGCGCTCCGCGTACATAACCATTTTTCCGGAGGTAGTCAGCTTGATTTTGTAAAGACTGATGCGTAACGTGCTATAGCTCTGGGTGATCCTGGCACTACATAGTGTGCATACGTGTCATAAGGCCTCAGTGAACAGAGATAATGCTGGCATCGTATCAGACTTGCAACTCATCTTTGCGTTAATTCGTCCACTAAATGTGGGCGTTTCGCCGATTCGTCGTTGTGTTTCTATCTAAATTATTTTCAGCACCTCGAAATCTAGCATGCCGAACGCGTCCTCGCGTTGCGGATAGGGGGCCCCTGTACTGAAGGTTTCTGCTCAATATGGTTACAATAATTAATAAGCAGTCGCGTACAATTGTCCGGGGATGGTCTCGAAGGAATAACACCTAAGCGGAGGCGTAGCAACCGTCCCGAAAGCTGAATGGCACCTGGGTGAGGTGTCTTGAATGGTGACTCTGGGATACCAGGCGACCTCTCAGAGTATGCAGCGTTATCCTTGCACACAGGGCTCTACAAGGATGGACCAACCCTTTCCCTAGCTGCTCGTGGAAACGACAATGATACCACCAAAACACCAAAAAGTTGTAGATGCGGTTCAAAACGATCGAACGCGCAGAGCACCCGACAATGGACACTAGTTGATATATGGGAAAGAAATCAGTTAAGATGGTTCGGACATCTTGAAAGAATGAAAGATGAACGACTGACAAAACAGGTGTATAAAGGTAAAGTAAATGGCAGAATGCCCAGAGGCAGACCACCGAAAGAATGGTTAGAATCTGTGAATGAGACATTAATCTGAAGAGACGTAAGAAGCCATAGAAACATGAGAGCTTGCATGAAAAAATGCATGGACGTAAAGGAAGCTAGAGTAGTACGTGGGGTGATCGCTAGAGAGATTGATCAGCAACCTGGGTCGGAGCAGTGTTGCGCAATGAACGTGTTATTTAAATAAATAACACGAGAATTCTAGATCAATCTAAAATATCGATACCTTACACCTATATACCTATCTAACCTATACCTATACACCCATCCACACATTACTACTATCCAACCGAGAAATTCACGCCTATCCCGAAAGGGAAACGGCTTAATGATATAATAATAATAATAATCTCAAAGCGATGCAAGAGTACTCCCAGAATACCCGTAATTTGATTATTGTCTGTTTTAATTGTTACAAACAAATTACATTAACAAACAGCCACATAGTTAGGTTAGGTTGTAAAGCAGCTCAGCTGAACCTCGGCCTTTTATGTCCACTCGTCTATCTCTTTCTGTAAACTAATGTACATATTTCGTGGAGCATAATAATGATCTATTATTATTATTATTATTATAGTGTAATTTTTGTTGAAAAATATTTGTTTTCGGATGAATATGCTTCAAATTATAGCGAGAGTGACTGTTAGTCACAATTTTTATGAAACGTCAACAATTGTAAATGTTGTAAAGAATTTTTTGCAAAAAAATTGGAATTTGTTTCTTCCTTCATTATCTGAAATTATTTAGATATTCGGAAAAGTGACATATGTTTGATTATGTGTGTTCAAAGACAACAGTGGTTGATTTTGTAAGAAAATTTAATAAGTTAATATAAAACTTTGTCCTGGAAAATAATTTTTTTTGCATTGAAACTGCTTCGAATGTTTGTGAGAGAGATTTGCAGTAACTGTTTCTATGTAAAATTCACAAGAAACAGTTGTTATTGTTTAATTTTAAATATTACGATTTGTATGTATTTAACAATATTGTAATTTTTATTGAAAAAAGTTTGTTCTTCTCTGGAAATAGTTTCAAGTATCGTGAGAGTCATTTTCAGTAACAATTTCTATAAAAAATTATACGCAATTTGCTTTAAAAATTGTAGAATTTGTGCTCTTTCAATTTAGGATTTTACTTTATCATTTGAATTGCTGCAGATATTATTGAAAAGAATATAGGTTCAATTATATTTGTTAAAATACAAATGCTAAACCAATGAAATATGTAAATACGAAACTGTGGCTTTTCGGCCTGCAAAATACTTTTTCTTGCACTAAAATTGCTT
Organism: Andricus grossulariae; assembly: GCA_011634705.1. Classification (NCBI taxonomy): domain Eukaryota; kingdom Metazoa; phylum Arthropoda; class Insecta; order Hymenoptera; family Cynipidae; genus Andricus; species Andricus grossulariae. The sequence goes on along the minus strand of JAABKJ010075445.1, from coordinate 100,296,367 downwards.
CAATATTTTGGTGAGACAGATTTTCTGTCACTAATTCTATGTAAAAATTAACAATAGATCATTCTTATTATCTATTTTTGTAATTTTAAATGTTACTAATTTTTCATGTATTTAAAAAAGCCGTTTATTGATCCATTTTACCACAAATGTAGTAGTTAAATTTTCTATTAAGAAATGGATTTCCTACAAAAAAATAAAATAAAAAAGAATTTCCAACCAAGAAAACGAATTTTTAACAAACAGTTGACTTTTAAATGAAAAAGAATACATATTAACAAAAAATTTCAATATTACCAAAATATTCAAATTTTCAAGCAAAAAGATGAATTTTCAAGCTAGAGGATTAATTTCCTGCTATATAACACGAGTTTGTAACAAATTACGTTAATTTCTAACTAATAAAGATGAATTTCCAAGCAGGAATCTTAATTTTATGTATAAAAAAAAGAAAATAAATCCTAACAAAACAAATCAGTTTTCAACTAAGGAAGACAAATTTTTACCCAAAAATGGAAGTTAAATTTTCAGTTAAAAAAAGTTTTTATTAACCAAAAGAAAAAGAACTTTCAAGAAAATATTAGAATTTTCAAACACATTATTTTCAACTAAAATGAAGAACCTTCAACCAGAAAACTGAATTTTTAAGAAAGCAGTTCAAATTTCAACCAAGAACTTGAAATTGAAAAAGCACAAATTCCACAATTTTCAAAGCAAATTGCGTCTAATGTTTTATAGAAATTGTTACTGACAATGACTCTCATGATAATCGAAACTATTTCCAGAGAAGAACAAACTTTTTTCAATAAAAATTACAATATTTTTAAATACGTACGAATCGTAATATTTAAAATTAAATAATAACAACTGTTTCTTGTGAATTTTACATAGAAACAGTTACTGCAAATCTCTCTCACAAACATTCGAAGCATTTTCAGTGCAAAAAAATTATTTTTCAGGACAAAGTTTCATATTTACTTATACAATAGGAGCATTTTGTGGTATTTGTCCAAATTTTATCGTAAGATTCTTGGTTTATTTTCAAGAATTTATACAATGACTTTAGTGTTGGACGTTAAATGGGATTTTCAACTTGATTTTAATCTAATTTAAGATTCTTAAATTTCAAGAAAGTCTGATCTCTATACTTTTTGATTATTCCCAACAATTTCATCTTCCTAATGACAAATTGGGGTCAACTAATGTTGTGGCCCATGAAATTGACACCTCTAATAATAAACCAATAAACATAAAAAACTATCGTCACCCACCCATTCATAAAAAAGTAATTATGGAAAAAACTTAAGAATACCTCCGGGATGGAATAATTCGACCATCAGTAACCCCATATAATTCTTCTGTTTGGGTCGTTCCCAAAAAACCAAATCCTAATGGTAATAAGCAATGAAGAATGGTGGTTGATTATCGCGAACTAAAAGAAAAGATCATTAGTGATTCCCAACTGTTACCGCAAATTACAGAGATATTATATCAATTAGGAGGGGCTAAATATTCCTCTGTTATGGATTTAGCATCAGGTTTCCATCAAATACCCATGGAACCTCCATCCAAAGCAAAAACAGCTTTTTCCACGCCATATGCTCATTTTGAATTCAATAGAATGCCATTTGGTCTGAAAAATGCCCCCGCTACCTTTCAAAGGGTAATGGATTAAGTTCTCACTGGTTTACAAGGAATTGATTTATTTTTTTATAAGGATGACAGTGTTATCTATGCCTCATCCCTTGTTGATCACATTCAAAGATTAAAAGCACTTTTGGGCCACTTAAAAACATCTGGATTATCTTTAAACCCTGAAAAGTGTTATTTCTTGAAGAGAGAAATAGTATACTTTGGACATATTATCACCCAAGAAGGCGTCAAACCAGATCCCCGAAAAGTAGAAGCTGTGAAGAATTTTCCTATTCCAAGAGGAAAGAAAAATGTTAAATAATTCTTGGGCCTTGTAGGTTACTATAGGAGATTCATTCCGGATTTTGCCAAAGTGGCTAAACCACTTACCCAGATTTTTAAAGATCCTGCGTGATAAGATCTGTTCCGAACCCTTGTTACCGTATTCAGACTTTTCAAAACGGTTTGTATTAACAATAGATGCTTCAAATTACGCTCTTGGAGGTGTCCTCAGTCAGGGTAAAATTTGTCAGGATTTGCCAATCGCTTTTGCCTCACAGACTATTCAAGAAGCAGAGATAAACTATTCTACAATAGAAAAGGAACTTCTTGCTATTGTCTTCTGCGTCAAATATCCTAGGTTGGCTAGATGGCGAATCAAGCTGAGTGAGTATGATTACGTGATTGTGTATAAGCCTAGAAAAGTGAATTCAAACGCTGATGCTTTATCGAGAAATCCACTGAATGATAGGGGCCCTTTATTATCTACTTTGGATTCCTTTGATGCAAAGCTGATAGCAGTTGTGGAACTTTCAGATTCTGAGTCCGAGGCTAACCCAGAAGAGTTAATGGAGCGAGTGTTTGCTTGTTTTGAGGCTCTAGATGTCAGAACAATGGAAAGTGACGATACTGGGATTGAGGTGATTAGTGAAATGAATAATCCAGACCCAATCTCTCAGAATTATCAAATCGCCACCCAGGATCAAAGTACCGAGGCACAATGACTCGCGACTTCTGTTGGGTGTAGCCTGTTAGGGACCTCGTTATCGGTCTGCGCCATTGCACCAAAGCAATTTGGTCCAGATTCGTAGGGATGGAAACGCGCTAACCCCGGTAGTTATGTGGTCCTTTGGAAGATAAGGATTCCAAACCGGGGTCGAGAGATTCAACTCTCAGTGATGACAGCCTTATGGCTTCACCTGATGGAGACCTTAACGACCTAATTAAGATACCTTCATCGGCTCAAAATGGTTTAGCTCAGGTGCCCAAAAAGCAGAAGCCCTCGTTGTCATCGGCTCTGAGTGGGTTGTGGGGTGCGGGCATTGGACTAAATTCTCCTGTCGTGAAGACGCAAAGTAATTTTTGCGCCTTGCAGGAGATGAAAGACAAACACAAGGATGAGAACAGTGTTGCTGTTTCTGAAAAGACTCCTGCATTGGTCGTCTCGGATGCGTGTATATCATACAGTAGGGACAAAATATATATGGGTAGAGGCCATATTGCTCATCTTGTCTCAGCTGATGGTTCGATGATGTCTGAAACTAATCAAGAATTAGTGAGCCATCATCTTTTCAATGTTGAAGATTTTTTGGAAAGTAATCCTAAATTAGGTGAAGTAGTAGTCTTCACTCGGAACAATAGATACATTTTTGCTTTTATTGTGAAGAATAATCATGATGATCAGCTTTTCTTGAATCACATATCTAGTGCAATTATTGCATTAAAAAATGCAATGAAGACTCTTAATGTCTGAACCATGGCCTCCATCCGAGAGAGGCCTATTGTGGGTGGCACTGCGTGATACTGATGACGTAACCGCATAGTTCGTTGCGTTGGGGAGTTAGCCCAATGCAACGTGGCTGACTGCAAGAGCCGTAGTTCTTGGGCGATGGGGTCGCCACATCCCTACGCTTCTGTTTCTTCGTTATTATTATTATTATTTTATTCATACTTATTCTCGGGTGAACCTGGGTTTTCATCATAGCCACTTACTAAGTCAAGAGACTGATGAGTTTAGGATTTTATAAGTTTATTTAATGCGATGATTGAAATCTTCTGAGATGATGTTGCAGGTACAAAATTAGGAGCATAGTGTAGTTTGGTGTTCGTCTTTTACCGCTGTTATCCTTACACAGCGACCGCGTGCGTTGGAGGTTGATAACAGTCGCCTCTGGATGCTTTCTTCGAGCTACCATCGGCCACTCCACAGGTTTTTAGTCGCTTGCTTCCTGATTGTCTAGAAAGTTCCTTACAATGCGACAGGTGTTTAATAAAACCGCCTTCTGAGCTGCTGCCAGTACCCTACTGAATACTAAATGTTCAAGATGTTCAGTGCATTTTGCGTGCACATTGCCTGTAGCCGAAATCACAATAGAATGAATAGATGCATGTTTCACATTCCTCCATATTGTATTTACTTCATGCCTTAGCTCTCTACTTTTGGATCTTGGTAGTATAGAATTCCTGCAAATTCCGGTTAAGTGGACAAGCAATGTCGATGATGTAGATTCTTTCACCTTTTTTTCTCGTATCACGATGTCGGGTCGATTGACTCGGATGTAATGATCCGTCTGGATAGAAACATCCCAATATAAGATCTAATCTTCGTTTTCTAAAGCGGGCATTGGAATATATCTATAGAAAGGCATCCATTCTGTTAAGAGTCCTAGGCTTGCGGCAAGTTGTTTATGTATAATGCCCGCCACATCATTATTTCCGTGCTTATATCATCTTTAAGCCATTACGCGACAACCATCAATAATGTGCTCGATGGATTCGTTAGTGTGTCCACATAATCGGCACCGGTTAAACACGTCTTGATGTAACACCATATTACGTTTCTAATTCCTCTATGGTTTCTACCGCCGAATTACTGTTTGCATTCGGTGCTTCGTCATTTATACGCGGATGTTTCTGTTTAACCTTTCTAGGTCGGTGTTCGGCCATTTGATGAGCCCACAGGAGTATGTAAGGACAGGGATGGCACAGGTGTTGATTGCCCTGATATTGTTTGTCGAGTTAAGAGAACTCTTCAGAATCAATCTGAGTCTTGTGATGAAAACGGTCGTTAGGTTTTTCTTAATTATCGTACGCTGAATACCCTTAGATTCGAGAATACCCAGGTATTTATATGACTCGCCCTCAGCCATTGCCTCGATGTCACTCTCACACTCGCTCTCTTGCACATTTATCTAGTGCGAAGTCCATGTGGATGTCATTCGAAAACTGCTTTGTCACATCGATCATTTGCTGCAGTGTCTGATCTGAACTAGCGTATAGCTTCAGGTCATCCATGTATAGTAGAAGATGGGTCAGTTGATGACCATTCTTATTATCATGTATTCTAAACCCATGAGACATGCTATTTAGTGTTTTGCTCAATGGGTTCAACACTAAACAGAAACATAGTGCACTGAAGGAGTCTCCTTGAAAGATACCCGTTGTAATGCGTATTGATCTAGTTTTCCTTGGCTGCCCATGATCAAAATACTTGATTCTTGCACCCGAAAGCATCATCGCCCGACTTAGACAGTCGATGATGCGTGGGCAGATTTTGTACATTTTTTAAGACTTCAAGCAAATAGTGATGTGGTACTGGAGGGAACGCTTGCTTGTAGTCAATGTATGCGATGTGCAAGCTTCTTTGATATTTACGACCTTGCGTCATGACAACAGCGTCTATGGTAACTAGATCTTTACTGCCCCGCGAGATTTCACAACTTCCTTTTTGTTCTTCTATAAGGATGTCATTCTCGTTGCAAAGAGAATATACCTTATCTGCAATGATAGATGTAAGACTATCCGATTCTGCAGTTTCTTTATTCATTATGTTTTATATTTCAATTGATTTTAAATATTGTAAAGTCAAAATAATAATAACTGATAATTATTTTTAAATAACTAAATTAATCAACATTTTTACTGTATACTTACCTATGATATTTACCTTTTGTTTCATGCTATTCTAGGCTATAATCACAATTTTGGGGATTTTAAGAGAAAAGCCAGAAAGTTATTAACTTGACCTCATATGCTTTCTTAATATATAAAAACTTACTAAACCTTTAATGTCTGAAAATACTTATCTCAACATTACAAAATTTAGTTTTTACAATTTTATTTCAATTGTAAAATAATTGTAATTGGAAAAGTCTCCCTTCTGCAAAGTACGCTATTTCTTCATTTCACCTGTAATCTAAAATTGTCAAGTACATCAAACATCCTCTGTCTGCTTCAGATGCTTGTTTTCAAGGAGGGGGACAAAATATATGGTGTCCATCAAGGGCGTAAAGCTATTTTGCCTCGTGTGACTGCGGCCCTCGCTTCGCTCGGGCAGCAAATTCGCGCTCGTCAAAATAGCCTTCTTTACGCCCTTGATACACAATATACTATTCCCTCGCAACGACACCAATATGAACTTATTATGTATCACTCGTTCAATGAAAGAAACGATACCGAACTGCATGTTTCGTTTCATTCCCTGTAAATAACATTTTTAAGGCTGAATCAGAAATGGATGCATTTTTGCATACACCCAACTTTTGAGGTGAGAAGCCCGAATCTGAAGTTAATTTTCAGTTACAATGCTTTTCTCTCGCCGAAAATTGATTTTCCGAAGTTTTCCGTTTTTTTCGCAGGAACTACTGATCGTACCGAAAAAATAATGCGACCGCGTTGTCGAGGAGGTCATTTCACATAGATAACGATTGCCAAATATATTTTGTTAAGCTTAAAATCTCGAGAAACGAGCGATTGTTTGAAACGGCGATATATATAGATACAGTGCGCGCGCGCGCGCACGAGTATCCGGACAATCTATGTCATTGTAACTGAAAATTAATTTCAGATTCAGGTTTCTCACCCCAAAAATAGGGTGTACCCGGGTAAAAATATTTGATCTGGATTTTGTCTTGGGTTAAGACTGATCCAAGACAATTTCAAGTTATTCTGTATGTCTAGCTCGTGAGACGGAACCAGACAATTTTTGATGTCTAAAGACGAATATTTTCGACTTAAGAGACAAAAACCGATGTCTTCAGACAAAAGTATCTGTCTTTGAAAGAACCTGAGAGATTTATAACTAGAAGAGAAGCCCAAAGGCTGTCAAGGCCTTCGAGGGTCATCATTAATCCGCTTTAAATTTTACAGAATGTTTATATTATTTATCTCCATGGTATTTATTTTTTATGTATTAATAAGTCTGTTTATCTGCAATAAATATGTTCTTTGGATTGCGAATCTAAAAATGTTCTCCATTTTTTCGTATCTCTAATAGTTCACCAGATACTTGTAGAAACTGACAGCTTCAATCATTTTATGGAAAATTTTATATAGCTGTAGTTGTTGAGACTAACCGGTTCCAAATTTTCAATTTAAAAATTAGTTATTATAAAATTAAAAGTTTTATTGGTTGTAAAATTTTAATCCTTAGCTGATGTCAACTGTTTGTTCCCAACCTATCCGTGTCTCAAGACAAGTCTTCCTGGTCTTTTCTTGGCACAGCGACAGCCATAAATGCAAGACAAATCTGTACGTCTCTAATGTCTAGCTGGTGAGACGGAACCAGACATCATGGCCCTGAAGACATATTGAAGAAATTCAAGACAAAATCAAGACCAAATATTTTTACCCGGGTATGCAAAAATGCATCCATTTCTGATGCAGCCTTAAAAATTTTATTTGAGATTTCGTTGACTGGACTATTATGGTGCCTATCAGAGTTGCACGTTTTTATGCGAGTGATCTTATTTGTGAATAGAAATACTTCTAGCCTGTATTTTCTACATAAAGTATGATGATTTCACTATTTACATTAACCTCACAAATTGTAGGATTGCAATTACAGAAATAACTTTAATATCCAGTGAGCACAAAATCATTAAAGTCCTGAGAACGTTCTAAAGACGTTCCTAGGACGTTTGTGTCAGTCCAAACGATGTCCTAAAAACGTCCCATGCTCGAAAGACCGTCTTTGGAACATGGGGCGTCTTTAGGACATCAATTGAACTGACACAAACGTCCTAGGGACGTCTTTAGAACGTTCTCAGGACGTTAATGTTTTTGTGGCCACTAGGTAAACATGGTTTCACACCAACTGTGCTACGTGATAGTTCACAAAAAACGAACAAAAAAGTCCTCTAGCAAAGTTTTGTACGAAGCTTAGTTTCAGAAAAAAAGCTTTAAAGTTGGGCCTAATCAACGAATGAGGAACGAGCTTTAGCGACCAATTATAATTCCCTGTCGAGTCGTCGCTCTTCCATTCTTTACCGAAAAACGCAAAGTTCAAACCTCCAAAACTATTTTAAATTCTGAATCCTTATCATAAACATTTATTAACAAGATTAAAAAAACAGAACAAATTTTTTTTTTACAAAAAGAAGTTACTCTTTTCTATTCCTCGCAGAAGTTCCGTCACATAAATTGTTACCAAACTAACCAAAAAAAAAAGCTAAATAGCAGCCCCGTGACACTGTGAAATAAAAGTGACGGAAATGTTGAGTACGGCCGAGGGTGGCGCTGGCTGTACTTTTAGGCCGAAAATTATTCAAAAAAAAAGACAAATTTTCAATAAAATACTCGCCAAATAGATGAATTTTCAACCAAAAAGATGAATTTTCAACACAGAATATTAATTTTCTATAGAAAAAGACGAATTTTCGTTAAAATATATGAATTAACAAACACATTGCTGCATTTTCAACAACAAGAACAAAATTAATTTTGAAAACCGATAAGAATAATTTCCTCCCAAAAAAGTCAAATTTTCAATAAAATACTCGCCACATTAATGAATTTAAAATCAAAAAGATGAATTTTCAACACAGAATCTTCAACCCAGAATATTCATTTTCTATCGAAAAAGACGAATTTTCATCAAAATACATGAATCTTCAAACACATAGTTGCCTTTTCAACAACAAGAATAAAATGAATTTTAAAACCGATAAGAATAATTTCCTCCCAAAAAAGACAAATTTTCAATAAAATACTCGCCAAATAGATGACTTTTCCACTTAAAAGATGAATTTTCAACACAGAATATTCTTTTTCTATAGAAAAAGACGAATTTTCATCAAAATACATGAATTTTGAAACACATAGTTGCATTTTCAACAACAAGAACAAAATAAATTTTAAAAGACATAAGATTAATTTCCTCCCAAAAAAGACAAATTTTCCAGAAAATACTCTCCACATTAATGAATTTAAAACCAAAAAGATGAACTTTCAACACAGAAGATTAATTTTCTGTTGAAAAAGACGAATTTTCATAAAAATACAGGTATTTTCAAACCCGTAGTTGCATTTTGAACAACAAGAACAAAATAAAATTTTAAAAGCGATAAGATTAATTTTCTCCCAAAAAAGACAAATTTTCAATAAAATACTCGCTACATAGATGAATTTTCAACCAAAAAATTGAATTTTCAACACAAAAGCTTAATTTTGTCTCGAAAAAGACGAATTTTCATCAAAATACATGAATTTTCAAACCCACAGGTGCATTTTCAACAACAAGAACAAAATAAATTTCAAAACCGATAAGATTAATTTGCTCCCAACAAAGACAAATTTTCAATAAAATACTCGCCAAATAGATGAATTTTCAACCAAAAAGATGAATTCTCAACACAGAAGATTAATTTTCTATTGAAAAAGACGAATTTTCATAAAAATACATGAATTTTAAAACACATAGTTGCATATTCAACAACAAGAACAAAATAAATTTTAAAACAGATAAGATTGATTTCCTCCCAGAAAAGACAAATTTTCAATAAAATACTCGCCAAATGGATGAATTTTCAACCAAAAAGATGAATTTTCAACACAGCAGATTAATTTTATATTGAAAAAGACGAATTTTCATCAAAATACATGAATTTTCAGACACATAGTTGCATTTTCAACAACAAGAACAAAATAAATTTTAAAACCGATAAGGTTAATTTCCCCACAAAAAATACAAATATTGAATAAAATACTCGCCACAGAGATGAATTTTCCACCAAAAAATTGACTTTTCAAAACAGAAGATTAATTTTGTATCGAAAAAGACGAATTTTCATAAAACTACATGAATTTTCCAACAAATAGTTGCATTTTCAACAAAAAGAAAAAAATAAATTTTAAAACCGATTAGATTCATTTCCTCCCAAAAAAGACAAATTTTCAATGAATTACTCGCCACATAGATGAATTTTTAACCAAGTAGATGAATTTTCAACACAGAATATAAATTTTCTATAAAAAAAGACGAATGTTCATCAAAATACATGAATTTTGAAACACATGCTAGCATTTTCAACAACAAGAACAAAATAAATTTCAAAACCGATAAGATTAATTTCCTCACAAAAAAGAGAAATTTTCAATAAAATACTCGCGACATAGATAAATTTTCAACCAGAAAGATGAATTTTCAATACAGAAGATTAATTTTCCATTCGAAAAGACGAATTTTCATCAAACTACATGAATTTTCAAACACATAGTTGCATTTCAAACAACAAGAACAAAATAAATTTTAAAACCGATAAGATTAATTTCTTCCCAAAAAAGAGAAATTTTCAATCAAATACTCGCCAAATAGATGAATTTTCAACCAAAAAGATGAATTTTCAACAGAGAAGACTAATTTTCTATTGAAAAAGACGAATTTTCATCAAAATACATGAATTTTCAGACACATAGTTGCATTTTCAACAACAAGAGCAAAATAAATTTTAAAACCAATAAGGTTAATTTCCCCACAAAAAAAAACAAATTTTCAATAAAATACTCGCGACATAGATAAATTTTCAACCAGAAAGATGAATTTTCAATACAGAAGATTCATTTTCCATTGAAAAAAAACGAATTTGCATCAAACTACATGAATTTTCAAACACATAGTTGCATTTTCAACAACAAGAACAAAATAAATTTTAAAACCGATAAGATTAATTTTAAGGTTACGAACCAGTGATAGTTTCGCACCTCCGAGAGCACCTATCACAAGGACAATTACTTGTACTGAATATTTTAGGTACAGTCGTTGCAGCTCCCTTTTAAGGTCTTGATACCTCTCCTCCTTTTCTTTCTCCTTAGCAGTGATGTTGTATTCAGACAGAGCCGAAAATTCGATCACGAATATAATTCGTTGCTCGAAGTCTTGGAAAATAATGTCAGGCCTCGACTGAGCAGCACCTTAGAGCGTTCGGCAGGGCAGGGTCACGGCCAGCACCGTAAGATCGACAAAGATGGTAATAAAGTACTTTTAGAGCCGCATTATGTATGTAGATATACATCGTTCCTGCGTGGGTGGGATACCCCCATAGAATGTTTTCTAGGTACTCAGCATGTACCTGAATTAGGCCCTGATGATCTGAAGAAGTAAAAAGTTTGCTCGTTCGACAAGGACTGTTTTTTTACATTTCTGTGAAAGTTTCCGTGCATTTTCTTGTCGAGTAGCTGTTGGTGAATTTTTTTAACCTCTGCTTTCTTCAATTCGGCTTTTAGAAGTGAAGCATCTAGATGGAGTTATGCACTCTCCTCACTTCTGATGTTAAAATTTAGGCCGAAGGTATCGGCCGCTTGCTCCGCGGCTTTGCAAAAGAACGCTCCTTCACCAATCATTTCGTAGTTCCTGACCACTTTTTAGGAGAGGATCTCTGCCATTGTCAACGATGTAAGCTGCAATTAGAACAATTCGGTTATGAAGACACTGGCGATTCAGAATTCCGCGTGCGCCTTGACGGCGCGAAAGGTTTAATCGCAAAACTAACGAATTGATATGCAAGCTTATATACATATGCATGATCTTACGTGTGGTGATATCAAAGGCCGTAAGCTCGTTCTTCGTCCATTGAACCACCCTAAGCTAATAGATCAGAACCGAGACGGCAAGCATGTTAGTCGCAGATACCTTGTTAAACGCCACAGATTAAAAGACCAAATCTGTCGAAAAAGGTGCTTGTATCTGCTTCGGAAAGACTCCTTCACTGATGTCACGTCCTGAATGCGGCTTTGAGGCACGCTCAGGTGTGTATAGGTCTCTCCAGTGTTAAGATGTCTAGTAACACTTATATCCACAAGCTCAGGGTTCTTGGGAATGCCAACCATCTTTCCTTTCTTCAGATGAATTTTGGCACACTTATCCAATCTAAAGTCCATCCCAATCTATCCTGTGTACTTCTTGACGATATTTATGGCAGTTTGAAGTTTGCTTTTACCAGAGGCATAGATCTTTAGGCCATCAATATACATTGCATGAGTGACTGTATGCTTGCGCACCCTGAGGACACATAGCGACCCACGGACAACCACCTTCTGCATTTTCCCCGAAAGTGTCTCAGCATTTTGTTGACACGCAGGGATGATTTTCAGGCTATTGACAAATGAAACCCTAGCACCTCCAAGAGCGCCTATGATCAAGACGGTTAGCTTAACAGAACATTCCGGGTATAACCGACACAACTTCCTTGTAAGCTCTTTATACCTCTCTTTCTTGTCATTCTCCTTGGCTATGATGTTTTTGTCAGCTGGTGCCGAAAATTTCTATAACGAACATGGTTCGTTCCTCGAAGTCAAGAAGAACTATGTCAGGCCTCGAGTGCCCAACAGAAACAATTGTCGAGAATATGAAGTTCCAGCATATGCGGCACTTCTCATTTTCAACAACTGATTCTATTTCCCTAGGAGCGTTTAGCGGAGCAGTATTTGGGCTGATGCCGTAAGACTGACAGAGATGATGATACAGCACTCTTAGTGACGCATTGTGCCTTGAGATGTAGGTCGCTCCCACATGAGTTGGACAACTAGATAGTATGTGTCCTAGATGCTCGAGGTGTGCATGATGTCCTGAATGCGGCTCTGTCGTACACCCAGGTATGTAAAGGTCTCTAGCGCCAAGGTGCCGTATAACGCTTCTGTCGACGATCTCAGGGTCTTCCGGGATACCATTAAGTTTTCCTTTATTCAAATAAACCTTGGCACATTATTCTAAACCGAACTCCATTCCAGTCTCTTGACTGTACTTTGAAAATATTTAGAGCCAGATGTAGTTTCTCTTGAGTTTTAGCATAGATCTCAAGATCATCCATGTAAAATACATGAGTGACCTTATGCTTTCGATTTCCAGATTTGCCGCAGAGGTACCCTTCGGAATGGCGAAGAGCGAGAGATAGTGGCAATAATATGAGGCAAAAGAGGAGAGGGCTCCTTGTGTCGGCCTGAAACACACCTCTCTGAAAGGTGAAACTGTTCGTGATCACACGATGTTTTCCAGATGAGATAGTAAATCTGGTTTTCCAAAACGGCATTAATCTCTCTATGCACCTCACGATGTGTGGATGAACCTTTAAGCTTATTGATCAAACTTGTAAGATTCATCTGTTAGGAAAAAATTGTTAGTATAGCAAATTTGTTTTTAAAAAAATTTGTTAATATAGAGTATTTGATTAAATTTGAGGAAACAAATTGATTTCTTTTCAGAATTTGACTGTTTTTCCGGCTTGCGAGGGTTGTCCTAATGCTTCTTGAAGAGAGTCTGGTATTTTTAATTTTTTCGGGTATCGCTGTATTTTCTGCTCTCAATAATGAGATGTTTCACGTTGATCGTGACGTTGCATTGATCATATTGCGGAGGATTGGAATTTTCAAGGATGTGTTTATGTGTGAATTTTGTGTGGCCAATTGGAAGTCGAGTGAAAACTACTTGATCTTTTCTATTAAGGGTCTTCCATGTTGGATGGTTAGGATTGATTTTCGTGATAGGAAAGTTTTCGTTTCTATGACATTTAAGAAAACCTTCAATGGCTTTGGATTACTTATTGAAAGTAATTTTTGGCATCAGATAAGGGAAGGGAAAGATTTGCTTCTTCGATTGGTAATGTGGTGGCGAACTTTGCAAGAAGATCAGCGTGTTCGTTACCTGTGATACCTTGGTGAGGGGGAATCCATGTGGCAATGATGTTTCTGTTGTTTTGTTTGCATTCAGTGTAAAGTTTATGGATTGTTTGGATTCTTAGCTCTTGACAGTTTCTTTTTTGGATATTTTGGAGGCTACTGAGAGAGTCACTACAGATTAAGAAGTTGTTTCCGGGAAGGGTTTTGCATGTCTCATATGCTTTAACTAGGGCAGCCTGTTGGTTATGAAGTTTTTCCTTCCTGTACTGTGAAAGACTGAAATCGATTTCTGGTATGTTAATACAACGTGGAGGATCTGCACTGATTTAGTTAGTTTGGATATGGGGCATTTGAGTTGATAGTTCGTTTAAATAGTTTTTGAGGATTATTCCGATTGGTTTTGGTAGATTTGGCTTTTCATGGTAGTCATTATTCATTTCCTCTTGAAAGAGTAGTTGATAGGTTGGATTATCTTAATGTGCCGCTATCGATACTCCTTGTTTGAGGGTGAGTTCCAGTCTTCTGTTGTCTAAATGAGGTTTGTCAATTTCTTGTCGAATGATTTTGTTTGGACTCGTGTGAAAAGCTCCTCAGCAGATGTTGAGGCCAGTGTTGTGGGTCGGGTTAAGTAAGGCGAGGGTAACGGGTTTTGCCGAATTATATATTATTGATCCATAGTCAATTTTTGTTCGGATAATTGCTTTGTATGTAAGCTTTAGCACATTTATGTCTGTTCACCAGTTTCTGTAGCATAAGATATTGAGGATTTTTATTCGCTTTTTGCAGTCTTCTTTTAATTTAAGAATATAAGACCTCCATGTCAGTTTTGGATCGAAAATAAAGCGTAGTAGTTTTACCTGATTTACTCTTATAATGTCGTGTTGATCAAGTTGTCAGTTTGGGACAGATATAGGTATTTTCTTTCGGGAGGAGATGATGTATTCTGTTTTGGATTGAGAAAATTTATACCCAGTTTTGAGTGACCAATCCCATATTTGACTGAGGATTCTTTGAAGGGCAGCTATGGTTGATTCGTAGTTTTTTCCCTTGCAGTAAATAGTTAAATCGTCAACAAAAATGGTGACTCCTACTGGTTTTTGTATGCTCTTTATTACGTCATTGATTGAAATGAGAAAGAAAGTTGCACTTATTACTGAACCTTGGGGTACACCATTTTCTAATTTGAATTTATCAGTAGGTTTTCAGATAGGTGATTCACTCGGTCTATGATGTTTCGTTCATTAAAGAAGTTTTTAATAAAAGCTAGAAGGTTTCCATCTATTCCTTCTTCTTCTAAGATATCAACTATCCTCTGTTTCCAAGACATTTCATATGCTTTTTCAATATCAAGACATACAGCTATGAGATGTTGTTTATTATTGAAGGCTTGGCCGATGTTGGTCTGAAGTTGGATGAGAGGGTCTAGGGTAGCTCTTTTGTGCCTGAATCCATTTTGTTGTATCGCGAAAAATTGTGGTTTTTTCTAGGCCCCAACGTAATCTATCATTGACTATCTTTTCGAAGAGCTTGTACATAGTGCATGTAAGAGAAATTGGGCGGTAATTTGTAGGTTGGGAGGAGTCTTTGCCGAGTTTTGGGATAGGAACTACTATGGCTTCTCTCAAAATGACAGGAAAGGTTTGTTTTTTCAAGATATGGTTAAAGATTGGTAGAATATATTGTTCACCAGAGGATCGAAGGTTTTGGAGGAAGGCGTAAGGTATTCCGTCTGGCCCTGGGCTTATGCCGATTGATTTCTGGATTTAAGTTTTGAGTTCTTCAATTGTTAGGTCTTTATTGATTTCAGGGAAGATTATGTTGTTACAGCAATTTTTGTTTGTGGATTTGGATTCTTCGGTTCTATATACCCATCCACACATCACTACTTTCCAACCGAGCAATTCACGCCTAACCCGAAAGGGAAACGGCTTAATGATATAATAATAATAATAATAATAATAATATAGCGGGAGAAATATTTTGTCTTCTAACACCAGCTGATGTTGTATGATGAGGATTTTTATATGCAAGCATTTTTGTGTGCAACTGGAAGCTAGTTTATGTTTAAAAATATAAAAAGCCGGTTGTTCTTTTTGATGTTGAAGGTAGAGTCCTGGAGAAGATAACATGACTGGCGAATTTACGTGACTGCAATTGATGATAAAAAGCCATCCGCCTTCGGTAGAAATGAACGAAAAAAGTGAACGTTTTCACATTTGTCACGTTCGAAAGAGCTTTGATCTCGGTTCTGATAGGTTCTGGGAAGATCGAAGAATGTTGTGTAATGCGACCTTTAATCGAGTCTTCAGTCTTGTCTCCATAAGGAGACTCAACATTCTACAAGCATTCGTCGCATCGCATTGGTTTAGTTAGTTCGAAATGAGGAAAACGGTTTAAGCAGAGTTTGTTGAAGAAGGCCAATGGTCTAAGAAGAGGTTTGAATCAAAGAACGAAATTGACATGGCACTGGCTCGTTGCTCATTACCCCTAATACCATCTCCAATTCTATACAACAGTCCTACAAGCAAATCAAATCATCTGGGAGTAAATGACCAATTTCATTCAAATTAGTTAGGTACTCTAATGAATTCAGTTGTCTTCAATCATCTTTTCTTCAGCAAAAACTGTAATGTAATTTGAGGAGCCACTGAAATTGGATATTAATTTCGTGCAAAGGGTGGGAGTCCAATTTTTATTAAGATTTTCTGGGAAGTGTAATGATGATGTTATTTACTTAAGGTTCTTTTCCTTTTCAGGTTCTGGCTTATTTATTTAAACGATATATTTTTTCGGAGACCCCAATTGAATATTTACAGAGTTAGAAGAATTTCAAATAGAAAAATCTAAAATGATAGAAATCCTATTGTTTGTTGAACAGGCTTGACTGACGTTTAGCTTTAAATCAGAGTATATTGTAAGGAAAATTTAGAACTACCCGAACGGCACCTTTCTGGAGAAGCAAAAAAAAAGGGGCATATAATAAGTTTGATTAAATCTACTTGTATTTTAATTTGCGGAAAAATACCAAAAATATATGTGAAAAATTGTGATAATAAATACTAAAAGTATTGATCGAAAATAATATATATATTTTTTTTCATAAATTATAAGGAAAAAAATTTCAATTAGTACAAAATGACCCGACATTCAGAACTACCCCTTTTTTCGGAACTACCTGATTTAGCAGAGCTGCCCGTCACAATATACTCTGGAAAATGAAAATATTACAATACAAGTACAAAACAAGTTTGTCATTTAGTTGAAAATAATTTAATTTCGAAGGCATAGTTCTATCATAGTTTATTATTTGGGGCCAAACGCCAGTAGGGCCAGAATTGTTCAATTTTTCAGGCTTCTAATTTGACGCAATAAATAAGGATGTACACTAGTTACTTCAAGTTCAAAAATGAGCATTGTTAAAAATGATTTCTAAAGTTGAGGAAAATACTACTATTATTAGGCTAACGTTAGAAAAAAATATTTCAGGTTATTTTTTTCCCACTTCATTTCATTCTTTGCAGGATTATCTACGAATCTCTTTGGTACGTTTTTATTTACAACATTTTATTCAGGAATTACACAATTGTTAATTTTTTAAGTAATATTTTTCTTAAATACATTTTTGAAAATAAAAATGGAATAATCCGTGCAACATTGGGATTATATAAGAATTGCGCAACATTTACCTGAACAGAAAGCAGAAACATTTAAACCTCTAGATAACTAAATAATTTTAAACTGAAATATTTTTTTGAAAGTTCGCCCTCATCAATCTTCCAACGTTAGTTACAATTAACAATGGAAATATTTTCCTCGTGTTTAAAAATCATTTTTTAAAATGCTCATTTTTGAACTTGAGATAACTAGTGTACATCCTGAAATAGAAAAACAGTTAGACTTTGAACAATATGAACATGTATCAGTAAATGTTTAGTTTTTAGTATATATATATATATTTTTAATGAGTACAGAAATGTCGGCATGAATAGCTTGTGACGGGGTATATTTCATTACCCGTCACTCAAAACTGCCTCGCCCCAGGAAATGTCAAAGCTTTAAAAATTAAGAAGTCTACGTGAAAGGTTAGAACAAGGGTCACCATCCTCGAACAACACCAGGAAACACTCTTGGTCTTATATTCTATTATTTACTTATTTTCATCGTATTGTCCTATTCTTTCATGCTTTCTCACGGAGCCAAATCTGTCGACAACGAGGAATCTACGAAACTTTATTTGAATCTGGGATTATTTCCCGCCTGCCTTACCCACTTCAATACCCTTATCCCTATCCTCCTCCCTTCCCTCCTAACATCCCCTTCCCTTATCATTACCCTCCACATTTTTCCGCCCCCTCATTTCCACATGGGTATCAGCCAGACACCTCCAAGGTCAAACTCGCCATGCCTGTCGGGAAATTTAAACTTGCAACAGACTCCTCGCTCGGCCGCGGCATCGGGTCCTACGAGCAGGAACCGAAATAGAAAGCCCCCGGTTGTCTCTCAGACAGCACCAGAATTAAGACGTTCAACATGCAGCTTCCTGGTAGATCCGGGATCCAATGTGAATTTAATAAAAATTAAAACTCTGCTCCTCGAATGAAAATACGAGCCGGACAAGGCCGTCCTCCTCACAGGGATACATCCAGACCCTGCCATGACGATTGGACCAACCAGGATCACCCTATTCGGTACCCCAGTCGAATTCCATATCGTGAATAATGACTTCCCAATATCTCCTGATGGGATCATCGGAAGGCCTTACTTGCGGAGAGAACAAGCTCAAATATCTTTCAGGCACAATTCGTTGGTCACCATTTCGGATCCAATCAACCCGATCCCATTTATTGACAAGGAGTCTCGATCAGACCGGGCATCGTTCAAAACCGAAATTAAACCCTTCGCTAGGATTCTAAGAATCAAGGCTAGGACGAGGCAACCAGTCGCCATAGACATCCTCAATCCAGAAATAAACGGGGATATCTACCCAGGATACATACCCCTGAGGGAGTGTGGAAATCCTGCCCTACGATTTTATCGAACCGCACGACGAAGAATCCACCAATTCCGAATCCGAATATTTGGTTAGGGACCTACGAAAGGAAATAGGTAACTCTTACACTGACCGTGTAAAGAAAATTAAAGACAGCTTACGCATTTCAGAATTAACATCGGATGACAGAAACTACGTCTATAAATGGGTAGAAGACTTCGCCGATATTTTTCACATAAACGGAGAAAGACTCTCGACTACGAATATAGTCCAACATATGATCCCTACCACTAAAGACGAGGTCATAGCTAGAAAGCAATACTGATATCCCAACGAGGCAGCTGACCAAGTGGCCGTTTAAATAAAAAACAATATGATAGCGGAATCATAGGGCATTTCAAGTCCCCTTAGAACTCTCCACTCTGGATCGTCCCTAAGAAACTTGACGGATCCGGCGAAAGAAAATGGAGGGTAGTAATCGACTTCCGAGCTCTTAGCGAGATGGTCATAGGGGACACATACTCCCTGCCCAATATTACGGACATCCTCGATCATTTATGGGAGGCCCAGTACTTTTCTGTGCTCGATCTAGCCAGTGGTTTCCACCAAGTCGAAACGCACCCCGACGACAGGATCAAAACGGCATTTTCTACGCCTCGAGGACACTTCGAATATCTCCGCATGCCCATGGGGATCAAAAACGCCCCTGCTTCGTTCCAACGGTTGATAGACACGGTGCTAAAAGAGATGCAAGGGACCGAAGTCTTCCTTTACCTGGATGACATTGTGGTTCACTCTAAGGACCTAGAAGAACATTATTTGAAGATTAGAAGGTTGCTGTATCGACTCCGAGCAGCCAACCTAAAACTTCAGCCTGACAAGTGCGAGTTTCTACAAAAGGAAGTAGCATACCTTGTCCACATTATTAGCCATGAGGGGATGAAGCCAAATCCGGCCAAAATAGAAGCAATATAAAACTTTCCTCGCCCAAGAACCGTGCGTAACATCCGACAATTCCTTGGGCTATCGGGTTATTATCGACGGTTTATACAAGACTACGTGAAAATCGCCAAACCTCTGACCGACCTCCTTAAGAATAATGTAAAATGGATGTGGGGCACGGAACAGGAAGAAAGCTTTCATAAGCTTTGTGACTCCCTCTATAGCGAGCCGATTTTGCGGTATCCCAATTTTAGAAAAACCTTCAAGCTGACCACTGACGCCACTAGCCACGCCGTCGGCGCCATATTGACCCAAGAAGAAGAAGGGCTAGACATGCCTGTTGCCTATTTTTCCAAGGCCATGAACAGCTGTCAGGAAAGGTACTCCAAGGAAGCGCAGGAAAGCTTAGCCATCGCCCTATCCCTGGAACACTTCCGACCCTATTTGTACGGTCGAGAATTCATACTCGCCGGTGACCACGAACCAGTCCACTGGATGACCTATATCAATAATCCAGGGGCCAGGCTGCTTCATTGGCGACATAAATTTCGAAACTATCAATACAAATTCGAATACAAGCAGGGAAAGCTGAACAGAGGATTAGAAGCATTATCGAGGAATCTTCACGACATTTCACGACCTTCTTCACGGCCTTCCGAAAATTCAGAAGAAAACAGGTACCCGGAGGACCTGAGTGGAACCCAAGGACCTCACACATCCACTCAGTTGAGAGAGGGAAACAAGGCTATTAATTTAAAAAGGGACCTCTCAAGATATAACAAAGTATGGGATAGAGTAATTAACTAGTTACAATAATTTTCTTTGACTAGATAACAGAAAGATTTCTTCTTTATAAAGCAATCAATTTCTTAATAAATGGAAGTGATGACATTAAACTTAAACAAATATTGTATTAACATTTTTTTAAATATTTTCTTCACAGGTTTATTTGTGTTTTCATACCTTTAGTTATTCCCTATAAATAATCACTGATGAGGTCTAAATGACTTCAAAACATGTTGGGGCCTGGTAGTATAAAAAGGACGGAGAAAGGAAAAAGTGAGAGGTTGGTTTTAGGTTGACTTTTTCTCTATTTCTCTCTCTTTTTTCTTTTGGTTATCTTTGTCTCTAATGAGCCGATAAGCGAGATAGTTTGGAATTCTGTTTTTTCAATTGTGAATCTTTTTCATGCTTATTTTGCATAAAGTTATTCATGATAGAATAGATTTCTTTTCGATCTTAATTTAAAGAATTCCATTACTTTTCTTAGACTAAGTCTCCGATTTCTAACAATAATCACCAGGCTTTCAAACTCGATTTCTGTCTGTGCTGGATTCAAAGAAAATGAAACCAGAATTAAATTATCTTTAAACTTAATTGAACATTAGAAATGCACCACCTATAATAGCATATATTTCACTGGCTACACTGGTTCTTATCTCGGCGTAAGATTTACTGGTATAATTGGTACATAATTCACTGGTATAATTAGTACAGAATTTACGGGTATAATTGGTACACTTTACGAAAAAACTGTGCAGTGTAACTTTTTTCAACTTCTTTTGATGTATGTAAACCCATTAGTTTTAAAACACGTGTACAATGTATGGCCTGTACACTCATTGTGTGCGAGTGTGCGAGTTCTATAATTGCCTCTTGGTGGGGGACTCGTATAAAACCTCCTCCGTGGAAAGTTTTGTTTACAGTACGAGTGAGAGTCCAGTCCAGAGTATTCTGGATTAAGAGGAATGTCTTCAAAGTGAGTACATAGTCCTTATGATAGTGTATGTATATTTGTGCTCATGATTCATTTCCTGAGTTGCGGCGAGTAATATAAATGAATGCCAAAATGGGAATTTCCCATTCAAAGAGATAAGTCATATAAAGTTTTTAACGTTCTACGATTCGAGACTAATCTTAAAAATTGTCTGTCCAAGATTTTATTTCACCATTCTAAAATATGCATACATATTACACACATCTATATTTTTAAATATGTAAAAGGTTCTTTTTTTGAGAAAAATATTTAGTCGACTTCCTCACTTTTATATCTTACTATAAAAGAAAATTGTTTAAATATTCTTAAAATTAATTTAAGTAATATTTAAACATTTATACATTTATTTCTTTGGGATTTCATTGAGTTGACCTTGTATACAAAACTGTTTTTATTGAGAACAATAACAATATAGAATATGGTATTGTACAAATGAAAAAGATTTCGGGTAAAGGAATCGGGAAAATTTCACTAGGATGTTGAGAGGAATTTTACTGTTTGTTCTAAAAACAAAATCTAATTTTCAAGTGATTTGTTAACCATGAGTGATTCACATCGCAGAAATGTGTTAAGAATAATAAGTCCTTTATTTACCCTCCATGCCACCATTCATAACGATTATTATCGAAGCTATTTGACGCCAACTTCTTTTTGAGAGGGGTCATTGAGATCAATGTGAATTGTTTCAATTTAAAAGAGCGACGCCAACTTCCTTCTAAACGATTTTCGAAAAACAAATGAATAAAGACAATTGAAAAAATTTGTTGGTAAATATTCATCGTCAACAATCAATTAAAATGTAATATATAATAATTATTGTAATACGTGCACACCTCTAGGGGAATATAAACATTCCGCAAAAGAGAATATATTATATATTTTTGTTTGAATAAAAACAGGAGAAAAATTCCTTAATTTTTCCTATAATACCATTTTTTGAAAAAAATTTCTTAATGTTCTTATGTCTCAAAAAAACAAAGGATTCATATATGAAATCAAAATGTCGTAGAGGAAGCATTATTGATTTTCTTAAATTATGTAAAGTTAATGAAGAAAATATTTTTAAATAAAATATTAGGGGGCGCTCTCTCGGGGTTTCTCACCCGACAGAAAATAAAGTACGCCAAGCAATTCCACTTGATACAAAAAGTCTTTTTTTATTCTTACAATGAAGGTACCCCAAGTGTGTGTCGCCGATTTGGATGATATTGCAGTATATTATAGTACATTGAGAAATAAGACATATATTTTTCTTACGTGCTAATGCACACTTAAAGGGGGTAAAATTCACTTCTGAATTTCACCCCCAAAAACACTTTTTTTCAAAAATTTCAGAAACAAATAAAGATAAATTTGCATTGGATTTAAAATGAAGAAGGAAATTCCTTTACTTCAGCGTATATTTCCGTATCTTTCTAATAAATCGTATAATCAGAAAGATTTTTTGCAATTATCTGAAAAGGGAAGAAAAAAATGATTAAAGTCGTTTTTGGAACGTATATATGATAAATTTTGTAATAATTTTTAAATTATTCTTATTATTATTCCATTAAGCCATTTCCCTTTCTGAGTGAGCGTGACTCGGTCGGTTGAAAAATAGTAGTGTTGGGAAGGAGGTATAGATTTTTCAGATTGATTTAGAATTTTGTTGTTATTTATTTAAATAACACTTTCGTTCCGCAACACTGCTTCGACCCAGGTTGCTGATCAATCTCTCTAGCTCTAGCTCTAGCATTCCAAACAGTTTGAAAAGAAACATTGCACAGTTTGACCGTAAAATAAAATTTTTTATTATTTTTGGTGTAATAAAAATGTGAAATTTCGATTTTTCGAGAAAATTCAAAAAGTCGATATGATAATTTTGTAGGACGTGCAAAAGAAACATTTTTCTTGTCTCGACTTTTTTTCGTATCGTACTTTTTTTGGCTGAAAATGTTAATTTTCGTTTCTTGTTTTGGATTTTGAATATGCTGTAATCCTGAAAATTTTAATTCTATCAAAAAATATTATAGGAAGAAATTTTTTTAGGACACTTGAAGAGTAGACTAGAGCCCAATCCAATACGCTAATTCTTTTTAAAATTATCGTGCTAACAAACTGAAAATCTACCGACTAACAGACTAACAGATAGACAGAGTAACAGACATATAGACATTTTGTAAAAACCTGTTTTTTGGATTCAGGGGGTCTCAAAACGTGGACATTTGACAACAAACAGGGGGGTCTAATTTTACACAAATCTAATACCTTCTCTGGATGAGAATGTAAAAATACGAATTTTCAAGCACCATGAGCATGAATGATGGTTATTTTATTGTTTTAATCGTTACAAATAGTATCGAGGACATGAAAATAATCAAATATTTTGAAAACCCAAACACAAGATGAAAAAAAAAATGAAATAATCAAAGTTTTGATGAGAATGTGCCAACTACTCGGGCCGATTTTGTTCACTAGTAATGTTATTTTTTACGAATAAAACAGAAACTACACATCCTATCAAAAAGTGACCACACACAAATTTGTAGATCTGTTTGAAATGACAGTTTTTGTCCAATCTTTATTTGTCGTATATTGCATAGTTTGACCGTGAAATGAAATTTTTGATTTTTCATAATTTTTTGTGCAATAAAAATGAGAATTTTCGATTTTTCAAGAAAATTCACAAAGTCGCTATGATAATCCTGTAGGGCGTGCAAAAAGAAACACTTTTTTCGCCGTGACTTTTTTCCGTGTCTTGCGTTGTTTGGTTGAAAATGTTAATTTTCGTTTCTTCCTTTGGATTTTGAAAATGCTATAAGTCTGAAAATTTTTGATTCATCAAAAAATGTCATGGGAATAAATGGTTTGAATTTTTGAGTACTATGAACAGGTGCACATATAATTTTCAAATTATGAAAAAAACGGACTCAATAATTTTCAAAATGTGCTCACTTTTTGAATTTTTATCCAAAATGGCTGGCTAATAAACTTGACCTTTCGTTTACGAGACTAAAAGAGTATATCAAAGGCCAATTCAATAGGTCAATTCTTTCGAAAGTTATCGTGCTCACAGGCAGACATACATACATACTATAACCTGCATTTTGCCGATTATTTTTATTCCATTAATTTGACTCTTATTTTTACTTTATTTTGGACTCAGAATGAGTCCGAGAATTGCCTGAAGGGCGCGAGATAGTTTTCCTATATTAAAACTATCAAAATGCAAAAGGATAGTTAATTTGTCCTGAACTTTAAGTTTCAATTTATTTCACGTCATTAATAGTTTGCCCGATAACTCCAGCAGAGTGGGCCGGTAAGGAATAAAGCAGGGGGTTAGAATAAAGTTCATCCACACAATGTTATATTCACTTCGAGTATAATTAAATCACGTTAGACATCGGTTCAATACAACTAAACATTAAACGATTACAATGAGTGGGCCTTTAACCCATTCAACAAGATTGATTTTCTGGAAACAAGGACAATTTATATAGCGTGACACGTAACGCCATTTTAAACGCGACAAATCTTTCGTTATGTGAAGTGGTCCGAGTGACCTCTTATCACCTTAGTAACACAGGCCGACAAAATTTGACAGAAGTCAAAAGCCAGAAAGCATACCAAACATTTCCGAAGGATTTTGATGCGCTGAATCCGAATCCGAACTCAAAATTGCTCCTGTACGTCATGTTTTCAAGATATCCTAACCTAAAAGTGCAAAAAACGCGTTTTTAGCTGTTTTTGAGGTTATGTAACGGAACAAGAAGGGACAAAGAGCTGGTCTCAGAGCCAGGGTCGAGGAGGGCTTGTTCGAAATTGGTGTCCATTCGAGGTCTTTACAGCGACTTGTGCTGTAGCAATCTAGTGACAATCAAAGCATGAAAGTTTCGAATAGCAGTTTGGTACCTCTCAGGAGCATTAAGCCTATGCCACTCTTGGAAATTACGGATGAAGTGGTTTGGGCTACATGCAGTACAAGAGGAATGGACAGATGTAGTTAAGAACCGCGACTTCATTTTTTTGAGCCTGGCGAGGCGTTCTAGGTTGGAGCGGCAGACCTGACCCTGGATTCACTCATTATCGTATACAAAGTTGCGGCAGCCCCAATTGCTCGAATTCGCTAATGTAGGAACACTTAAATTTCAGAAATGTGAGAAGATGGTCCTTTATATGTGTGAATGAAGTTACCGAAGATGATTCTCTCTTCAAAAGGTCCATGACTCTCATGATGAGACATGTCCACGAATCTACAAGAATTGTGTGACGTTTGTAGGCCTGCAGCCAATCTCAATGACAAAACAGAACGCCAGTCAGAGATTTCATTTTGCGGACATAGAACAACAGAAAATGAGGAGGCAGGAAAGAAAGTTTAGACCTCCATTGCAATGCGGAAACTTCGGAAAAAGGCCAAAGTTCACATGTCAAACTTTAATCAAGATTTAGGCAGCGATGAATAACAAAACAGCAGGACAAAAATGTATAATCCGTCATTGTAAATAAGTTATTCATGCCTGAGAGCCTATCTCATGGTGCTTGCAATGTTGCAAGCAGTCCACATTCAATATGTCTGTCACACCTGAGAGCCTGTCTCGAGGAGTTTGCAATGTGGCAAACTATCACACAGTCAGTGAGTAAGTTTGTCATGCCTGAGAGCCTGTCTCGAGGCGTTGACAATGCTGCAAACAATCCATCAGCAGTATGGTTGTCATGCTGAAAGCCTATCTCTAGAGGTTTGCAATGCTGAGAACAGTCACACAGTCAGTTTGTCAGTTTGTCATACCTGAGAGCCAGTCTCGAGACGTTCGCAATGTTGCAAACAATCCATCAGCAGTATGATTGTCATGCATGAGAGCCAGTCTCGAGACGTTTGCAATGTTGAGAACAAACACACAGTCAGTGAGGCAGTTCGTCATGCCTGAGAGCCTGTTTCGAGGCGTCCGCAATGTTGCAAACAATAACACAGTCGGTAAATAAGATTGTTATGCCAGAGAGCCTGTCTCGAGGCGCTCGCAATATTGCAAAAAGTCCATCAGCAGTGTAGCTGTCAAGTCTGAGAGCCTGTTTCGAGACATTTGCAATGTTGAGAACAGTCACACAGTCAGTGAGTAAGTTTGTCACGCCTGAGAGCCTGTCTCAAGTCGTTCGCGAAGTTGCAAACAATCCCACATCAATATGTCTCTCATGCCTGAGACCCTGTTTCAAGGCGTTTGCAATGTTGCAAACAATCACACAGACAGTAAGTAAGTTTATCATGCCTGACAGCATGTCTCGAGGCGCTTGCAATGTTGCAAACAATCCATCAGCAGTAGGGTTGTCATGCCTGAGAGCATGTCTCGAGACGTTTGCAATGTTCAGAACAGTCACACAGCCAGTGAGTAAGTTTGTCACGCCTGAGAGCCTGTCTCGAGGCGCTCGCAATGTTGCAAACCATCCATCAGCAGTATGGTTGACATGCCTGAAAGCCTGTCTCGAGACGTTTGCAATGTTCAGAACAATCACACAGTCAGTGAGTAAGTTTGTCACGCCTAAAAGCATGTCTCGAGGCGTTCGCAATGTTGCAAACAATCCATCAGCAGTATGGTTGACATGCCTGAGTGCCTGTCTCGAGACGTTTGCAACGTTCAGAACAATCGCACAGTCAGTGAGTCAGCTTGCCGTGCCTGAGAGGCTGCCTCAAGGCGTTCGCAATGTAGCAAACAATCCATCAGCAGTATGGTCGTCATGTCTGGGAGACTGTATCGAGGAGTTTGCAATATTGCAAACAGTCACACGGTCAACAAGTAAGTTTCTCATGCCTGAGAGCCTGACTCGAGACGTTTGCAATGGTGAGAACCATAACACAGTCAGTGACTAAGTTTGTGACGCCTGAGAGTCTGTCTCGAGGCTTTCGCAAAGTTGCGAACAATTCATCAGCAGTATGGTTGTCATGCCTGAGAGCATGTCTCGAGACGTTTGCAATGTTGAGAACAGTAACACAGTCAGTGAGTAAGTTTGTCACGCCTGAGAGCCTGTCTCGAGGCGTTCGCAATGTTTCGAACAATCCATCAGCAGTATGGTTGTCATGCCTGAGAGCATGTCTCGAGACGTTTGCAATATTGAGAACAGTAACACAGTCAGTGAGTAAGTTTGTCACGCCTGAGAGCCTGTCTCGAGGCGTTCGCAATGTTTGCAAAAAAGTTTGCTGATGCTTATCGAGTATATGTTTTTTTCTAAACCGGGAGAAATCACGAATATTAACCGGGAAAACCGGGAGAAAGCCGGGAGACAAAAATTGAAAAAATAGCGGCCACCCTGAATTTGTGGGTCTTATCAATCGGAGGAGAAACTCACCTTACAAATTCATAAGAAGGAGGTTGAAAATAATTAATGAGATCATTCAACACTTTTAAAAAGTACTAATTAGATCACTGAACACTTTTAAAAAACTTTTTTTGCGTTTACGTTTTCTAGAAACCGCCATGCCCTGAGAGATAGGCAAAACTGACTGAACTATGCAAGTTTAGGAGGGTGTATCTAGTTGTGAGGGAGAAATTAGAGGAAAAAAGTGGTGGGAATGTTTTACGCATTTTCTTAAAAAGAAGTCATGGTGAATTAAGAAAAAAAATCTGAAGGAAATCTGGAATAGCTACAAGTGACTTGTCAGAGAGGATTGTAAAATGTAGCTTGACCTTTTAAAGGGCCGAAGGACTGATTTGTGAATAGAGAGATGCAATATGGTTGTGTGCGTGTGTTACGACTAAATAGTGAATTGTATTTAAAAAACGATAAAAAAAAATTACTGGTTGTATACAGGAAAATTGTTATTATTATTATTCTTTGTTATAATTAAAAATTTCCCTTTTTTTGGAATTAAAATTGATGAATAATTGTAAATTAATTTTTATTTATTTAATGAATAGTGGGGACAAATTGACAACTAACGATGAAGTTTAGTTAGTAACGCTTGGTAAAATGCAGAAAGATTTTCAGTTTCAGTACGCTGGTTTACTGCTTTCGCATTACTTGCTATGTGAGTCATCTCAAGTAACATTCTTTTTTTTGTAATTTGTGGGTTTTTCAAGGATTGTAGTTTGGTCAAAGCCAAATTTGTGATCCTAATACCACGCATGTTTGGTCATAGCTGTCCATTTGCTAGGTGTTCGGTAAACATCCTTGGTGTGTTCTTTTTTCTGAATTTTTAGGGGCCGCTTTGTTGTGCCGATATATACTGATTCGCACCCTGTGCAAGGTATACATAGACAACATTTGTATTATCATCTGTAAGAACGGGATCTGTTTTTGATTTAAAAATTGGAGTTAGATCATTAACATTTGGAAAGGCTGTTTTCACGTTGAAAGGTTTTAAGATCGCTGAAATTTTTTCGGAAAGACCGCGAACATAAGGTAAAGAGATATATTTAGGGCGAGTATCTGAGTTAGGGGCTGGATTCTGACCTCGTATGTGTAAGACCTGTGTGTGAGTAGTTGCTTGTGTTTTTGTATGCCGTTGAGTGTAGCAGTGTGATTAGAAGCGCTTATGTTCTCTCTTACTGTGCGCAAATAATGGATTGTTTTTTTGACATTTATGTCGATAAACTCTGATGAGTAATGGTTATTAATTAAAATAGTTCTAACTTTCCTGACATTTTCTGCATGAAAATCTTTGTGTGATAACAGGATGCTTCTGTCTACTAAATTATTAATGACATTGACTTTGTATTTATGGGGATGGTGTGATTGATAATTCAGGCATCGACCGGAAGCTGTAGGCTTTTGATACCAATCGGTTTTCAAAGAGTTGTCTTCTCTTATGACCAATGTGTCGAGGAGACTGATTTGTCCGTTATTTTCTTCTTCTATTGTAAATTGAATTTTTTGCTTTTGTTTGGCTAGGCCGACGGAGACATTAGTAAATAATAAAACTACATCGAGAGAACATAATTTGTGATTTAACCTAACTCAGAAACTCCCCCTAAATATATCTCTTCACCCTATGTTAGCGGTCTTTCCGAAAAAATATCAGCGATCCTAGAACCTTTCAACGTGAAAACAGCAATTCTGAATGCTCATGATCTAACTCCAGTTTTTAAATACAAAAAGATCTTATTCTTACAGATAATGAAACTAATGCTGTCTATAGTATACCTTGCACAGGGTGCGAATCAGTATATATCGGCAAAACAAAGTGGCCCTTAAGAATTCGGGGAAAAGAACAATCCAAGGATGTTTACCAACCACCTAGCAATGGGACAGCTATGAACAAATATGCGTGGTATCAGGATCACAAACTTGACTTTGACCAAACTACAATCCTTGTAAAAACCACGAATTACAAAAAAAAAAGAATAATACTTGAAATGACTCACATAGCAAGTAATTCGAAAGCAGTAAACCAGCGTACTGACACTGAAATTATTCCTGCATTTTACCACGCGTTACTAACACACGCACACAACCATAATGCATCTCTCTATTCACGAATCCGTCCTTCAGCACTTTAAAAGGTCATGTTACATTTTACGATCCTCTCTGACAAGTCACTTGTACCTATTCCAGATTTCCTCCAAATTTCTTCTCTTAAGGCGCCAAAAACAATGTTTAAACCAACTTTTTTTCATTATTGAAATTTTCTTTCCAATTATGATACCTTAGTGTACATGATGTAGTAAGTAACTTTAAATTATTTTTTCTTATTGTGAAATAAATTCCCAAAAATTATAAAAAATATAATTGTTTAAAAAAAGACTTTTTTCAAAAAATGAAAAAAAACACCTGGAGATATTGCCGAGATGAATATAGGGGTATCTTCAGTTTTTCGATGGGACTTATGGTTTAATTTATAATAATGGCCCAATATTAAATTCTACATGAACCATGGGGTTCCGTGAAGGTATAAACGTGGAGGGGGTAAAAACAATGTTTATACCAACTTTTTTTTATTATTGAAATTTTCTTTCCAATTATGATACCTTAGTGTACATGATGTTGTAGTGAGTACCTTTAAACTATTTTCCATTATTGTTAAATAAATTCCCAAAAATTATAAACAATGTAATTGTTTAAAAAATGACTTTTTTCAAAAAATGAAGGAAAAACACCTGGAGATATTGCCGAGATGAATATCGTGGTACCATCAGTTTTTCTACGGGACTTATGGTTTTATTTATAATAATAGATCAATATTCAAATCTATATGTACCATGGGATTACGTGAAGGTATGAACGTGGAGGGGGTAATAACAATTTTTAAACCAACTATTTTTCATTATTGAAATTTTGTTTCCAAATATGATACCTTAGTGTACATTATGTTTTAGAAAGTAACTTTAAATTATTTTCCATTATTGTTGAATAAATACCCAAAAATTATAAACAATATAATTGTTTGAAAAATGACTTTTTTAAAAAAATGAAAAAAACACCTGGAGATATTGCCGAGATGAATATAGGTATCTTCAGGTATCTTCTAGGTATCTTCAGTTTTTTGTGGGAGGTATGGTTTTATTTATAATAATAGATCAATATTCAAATCTATATGTATCATGAGATTGCGTGAAGGTATGAACGTGGAGGGGTAATAGCAATGTTTAAACCAACTTTTTTTCATTATTGAAATTTGCTTCCTAATTATGATACCTTAGTGTACATTATGTTTTAGAAAGTAACTTTAAATTAGTTTTCATTTGTTTTAAATAAATTCCCAAAAATTATAAACAATATAATTGTTTGACAAATGACTTTTTTTTAAAAAAGAGAAAAACACCTGCAGATATTGCCGAGGTGAATATAGGGGTATCTTTAGTTTTTCCATGGGACTAATGGTTTTATTTATAATAATAGATCGATATTCAAATCGATATGTACCATGGGGTTACGTGAAGGTATGGACGTGGAGGGGGTAAAAACAATGTTTAAACCAACTTTTTTTCATTATGGAAATTTTCTTTCCAATCATGATACCTTAGTGTACAGTACGTTTTAGAAAGTAAGTTTAAATTTTTTTCCATTATTGTTAAATAAATTCCCAAAAATTATTAACAATATAATTGTTTGAAAAATGACTTTTTGAAAAAAATGAAAAAAATACCTGAAGATATTGCTGAGATGAATATAGGGGTATCTTCAGTTTTTCGTGGGAGGTATGGTTTTATTTATAATAATAGATCAATATTCAAATCTATATGTACCCTGGGGTTACGTGAAGGTATGAACGTGGAGGGGGTAAAAACAATGTTTAATCCACCTTTTTTCATTATTGAAATTTTTTTTACAATTATGATACCCCAGTGTACATTATTTGGTAGTAAGTAACTTTATTTTATTTTTCATTGTTGTTAAATAAATTCCCAAAAATTATAAACAATATAATTGTTTAATAAATGACTTTTTGCAAAAAATGAAGGAAAAACACCTGGAGATATTGCCGAGATGAATATAGGGTATCTTCAGTTTTTTGATGGGACTTATGGTTTTATTTATTATAATAGATCTATATCCAAATCTATATGTGCCAAGGGGTTACGTGAAGGTATGAACGTGGAGGGGGTACAAACAATGTTTAATCCACCTTTTTTTCATTATTGAAATTTTTTTTACAATTATGATACCTTTGTGTATATTATGTTGTAGTAAGTACCTTTAAATTATTTTCCATTATTGTGAAATAAATTCCCAAAAATTATAAACAATATAGTTGTTTAGAAAATGACATTTTTCAAAAAATGAAAAAGACACATGGAGATATTGCCGAGATGAATATAGGGGTATCTTCAGTTTTTCGATGGGACTTATGGTTTTATTTATAATAACAGATCTATATTTAAATCTATATGTACCATGGTGTGCCGTAAAGGTATGAACGTGGAGCGGGTAAAAACAATGTTTAATCCAACTTTTTTTCATTATTGAATTTTTTTTCCCAATTATGATACCTTAGTGTACATTATTTTTCAGAAAGTAACTTCAAATTATTTTCCACTATTGTGAAAACAAAATACATAAATTTTCAACCAAATATTTTAATTTTTAATGGAATTTTCAACCAAAAAGTTTAATTTTCTACCAAAAAAGACAATTTTTCAACAAAATAAATGAATTTTCGAATGAAAAATATTAATTTTCTATCAAAAAGATTCAATTTCTATCAACAAAAATTTTCGACAAAAAATGTATTTAAATTTTGAGTTAAAAAAATTGTTTTCAATAAAAACACTTATTTTCAACCAAAGAAAAATTAATTTTGAATAAAAAAGCTAATTTTCTACCAAAAAAGGAATAATTTTTAACAAAATACATGAATTTTCAACCAAATATTTTAATTTTTAATGGAATATTTAACCAAAAAGGTTCATTTTCTACCAAAAAAGACAATTTTTGAACAAAATAGATGCATTTTCGAATAAAAAAGATCAATTTTCTATCAAAAAGATTAAAAGTCTATCAAAAAAAAATTTCGACAAAAAATTGATTAAAATTTTTAGTTAAAGAAATTAATTTTCAATAAAAACACTAATTTTCAACCAAATAAAAATTAATTTCGAATAAACAAACTAATTTCCTACCAAAAAAGGAATAATTTTTATCACAATACATAAATTTTCAATGAAGTATTTTAGTTTCTAATGGAATTTTCAACCAAAAAGTTTAATTTTCTTCTAAAAAAGATAATTTTTCAACAAAATAGATGAATTTTCGAATAAGAAAAATCAATTTTCGGTCAAAAAGATTAAATGTCGATAAACAAAAATTTTGACAAAAAATGTATTTAAATTTTTATTTAAAAAAATTAATTTTCAATAAAAACACTAATTTTCAACCAATGAAAAATTAATTTTGAATAAAAAAAACTAATTTTTACCAAAAAAGAATCATTTTTATCACAATACATGAATTTTTAAACAAATATGTTAATTTTTAATCGAATTTTCAACTTAATAGTTGAATTATCAACCAAAAAGGGAATTAGTCACCAAGAAAATTAATATTCTACCACAAAAGACAAAGCATCAACAAAATATAGAAATTTTCAGACAAATAGTTGAATTTTCAACCAAAAATATTAAGTGTCTATCAAAAAGAAAAAAATTTCGACGAAAAATGGAAACAAACAAAATAATTTCACAAAAAATTTAGTTAAATTATAGTTTAAAAAAGTAATTTTCATTAAAAAAACTAATTTTCAACCAAAGAAATGAAATTTCAATCAAAATAATGAAACTTTTACTAAATTTTGTTAACAAATTAAGTGGATTTTAAACAAAATATTTTTTAATTTTTAGTGGAATTTTCAATCTAATAATTGAATTTTCAATCAAAAAGGTTATATTGCTACCAAAAAAAGACAAATTGTCTCCAAAATAGATGAATTTTTAACCAAAAAGATTAAATGTCCATAAAAAAAAATTCGACAAAAAATGGAATAGTTTAATTTTTAGTTAAGAAAGTTAATTTTTAATAAAAAAGCTAATTTTTTACCAAAAAAGAAATAATTTTCAAAAAAAAGTTTTTTTTTTGGAAATTAATTTTTTTAACTAAAAATTTAGCTAAATTTTTTTTTTTTATAGAAATTTTGTCTTTTTGATAGAAAATTGATATTTTTTATTGGAAAATCGATCTATTTTGTTGAAAAATTATCTTTTTTGGTAGAAAATTAACCTGTTTGTTTGAAAATTCCATTAAAAATTAAAATATTTGGTTGAAAATTTATGTATTGTGTTAAAAATTTTCTTTTTTGGTAGAAAATTAGTTTTTTTTATTCAAAATTAATTTTTTTTTTGGTTGGATATCAGTGTTTTTATTGAAAATTAATTTTTTAACTGAAAATTTAAATATATTTTTTGTCGAAAATTTTTGTTGATAGAAATTGAATCTTTTTGATAGAAAATTAATCTTTTTCATTCGAAAATTCATTTATTTTCTTGAAAAATTGTCTTTTTTGGTAGAAAATTAAACTTTTTGGTTGAAAATTCTATTAAAAATTAAAATATTTCGTTGAAAATTCATGTATTTTGGTAGAAAATTAGTTTTTTATTGAAAATTAATTTTCTTAACTAAAAATTTAACTATTACATTTTTTGTCGATTTTTTTTATGGACATTTAATCTTTTTGGTTGAAAATTCATCTGTTTAGTATATTCATCTATTTTGTTGAAAAATGATCTTTTTTGGTAGAAAATTAACCTTTTTGGATAAAAATTCCATTAAAAATTGAAATATTTGTTTGAAAATTGATAATACATCAATTTTTAATGGAATTTTCATCCAAAAAGGTTAATTTTCTACCAAAAAAGTAAAATTTTAACACTATAAATGAATTTTCAATCAAATATTTTAATTTTTAATGGAATTTTCAACCAAAAAGTTTAATTTACTACCAAAAAAGATAATTTTTTAAAAAGATTTATCATTACAGCTAAAAACTCATTTCTTTGGTAAAAAATTTATTTATTTGTTTCGAAATTTTTCTTCTTTTTTTGTTCAAAAAGTAACCTTTTTTGTTAAAGATTCATCTTTATATCGAAAATTCATTTTATTATTAAAAATGGAATTATTTTATTGAAAATTCTTTTTTTTCAATTCAACTATTTTGTTAAAAATTAGTTTTTTTATAATTCCAATATTTTGTTGAAAATTACTTTTTATTGTTGTTTAAAATTCACTTTTTTTATCTAAAAATAGAACTATTCCATTTTTTGGGGAAAATTTATCCTTTCCAGTTTAAAATTCGTCTTGTTGGGAAGAAAAATAATTATCTTGGTCGAAAATGGATCTATTTATCGAAAATTAATTTGCTTTCCTAAAAATGTAACTATTTTGTTGAAAATTGTTTTTTTTTTAATTCAACTATCTGGTTAAAAATTAATTTTGTTTTTTTGTGGAAAATTCATCGTTTTAGTCGGAACCTTATTGCTTTGGTTAATAATAATTGATCTTTGTTGTTGAAAATTACTGTCTCTTTTTTTTTAAGATTAACTTTTTGATAAAAAAATTTTTGGTAGAAAATAAATTTTTTCTATTTAAAATTAATTTTTTTTTAACTAAAAATAGAACCATTTCATTTTTGATGGAAATTTGATCTTTTTTAGTTGGAAATTTATTTTTTTTTTGTGGAAAATTAATCTTCTTTGTTGAAAATTTACCTTTCTGTTAAAAATTCAACTATTTGCTTGAAAATTGATTTTTTTTTTAAGATTTATCATTCTGGTTGAAAACTCATTTCTCCGGTTAAAAATTTATTTATTTGGTTCGAAATTTTTCTCTTTTTTTTTTGTTCAAAAAGTAACGTTTTTTGTTAAAGATTCATCTTTATATCAAAAATTCTTTTTATTATTAAAAATGGAATTATTTTGTTGAAAATTCGTATTTTTTTAATTCAACTATTTTGGTAAAAATTAGTTTTTTTTATCATTTCAATATTTTGTTGATAAATCCTTTTTTTTAATTCACTTCCTTTAACTATAAATGGAACTATACCATTTTTGATGGAAAATTTATCATTTTCAGTTAAAAATTATTCTTTATTGGAAAAAAAATAATTATCTTGGTTGAAAATGGATCTTTTTTTGAATTCTTTTTTATCAAACATGTAACTGTTTTGTTAAAAAAAAATGTTACAATTCAACAATTTGCTTTGAAAATTTTATTTTTTAATCATCATTTCAGTTGAAATATCATTTTTTTGGTTACAAATTTATTTATTTGGTTTGAAAATTCCCTCCGTTTTTTGTTCAAAGAGTAACGCTTTTTGTTAAAGATTCATCTCTATATTGAAAATTAATTTTATTATTCAAAATTGTATTATTTTGTTGAAAATTGATCTATTTATCGACTTTTTTTTGCCATCACAAATTGATCTATTTTGTTAAAAATTGTTTTTTTTTTAATTCAACTATTTTGTTAAAAATTTGTTTCTTTATAATTTCAATATTTTGTTGAAAATTACTGTTTTTTTTTTGTTGGTTTCAAATTCACTTTTTCAACTAAAAACAGAACTATTCCATTTTTGGTGGAAAGTTTATCCTTTTCAGATAAAAATTCGTCTTTATGGGAAGAAAAATAATTATCATGGTTGAAAATTGATCTATTTATCGAAAAAAAAAATTGTATCAAACATTGATCTATTTTGTCAAAAATTGTTTTTTTTTAACTCAACTATTTTGTTAAAAATTAGTTTTTTATAATTCCAATATTTTGTTGAATATTACGTATTTTTGTTTGTTTAAAATTCACTTTTTAAACTAAAAATAGAACTATTCCATTTTTGGTAGAAAATGTATCCCTTTTCAGTTAAAAAATTCGTCTTGATTCGTCTTTTGTTAAAATTTTTTTTTTTCAATTCCACAATTTGCTTAAATTTTTTTTTTAAGATTTATCATTTTAGTTAAAATATCTTTTTTTTTTGTTACAAATTTATTTATTTGGTTCAAAGTTTTTCTCTTTTTTTTTTTATTCAAAAAGTAAACTTTTTTGTTAAAGATTCATCTTTATATCGAAACTGCATTTTATTATTAAAAATGGAATTAATTTGTTGAAAATTCTTTTTTTTTCATTTCGCAATTTTTTTAAAAATGAGCTTCTCATTATTCGAATAATTTGTTGAAAACTACTTTTTTTGAATAAAAATTCTTTTTTTTCAACTTAAAACAGAACTATTCCATTTTTGGTGGAAAATGTATCTTTTTCAGATAAAAATTCGTCTTTATGGGAAGAAAAATAATTATCATGGTTGAAAATTTATATTTTTAAATTATTTTTCAAAAATTAAAAATCCATCTATTTTGTTGAAAATTATCAAAATAAAAAATCAGTTTAAATTTTCCCAGGAATTGTAAGAAAGTTTTTTATTTTCTTGAAGTCTTTGAAACTTCTTAAGAAGCTTCGAAATTTTTTTCAAAATCTTGAAAAATTTACATTGTGTTAAAATTTTTTTTAAATATTTACAAATTTCAAATTATTTTTTCAGCTATTTTCAAAACTTTTAATCTTTCTAAATATCTTTTAAAATTATCCGAATTTTTGCAAAAATGTTCTTAAAATTCTGAAAAATTACAAAAATTGCCTCAAAATCTTCCAAAATCTTTTATGACAATTTTAAAAATCTTTTGTAATCTTTTAAAATCTTTTGTCATCTCTTAAATTTTTTTTAACAGTCTCTTAAAATTAATTGTTCAAAATAAAAAATCAGTTCAAATATTTTCATGAATTCTACCACAATTTTTTTATTATGCTAAATTATTTCGAAATTCTTAAGAAATTTCAGAAAATGATTTAAAATCTTTTGAGATCTATGTCAATTTTTTAAAAATTTATTTCAAAAATAAAAAATCAGTTTACATTTTCCCATGAATTTAAAGAATTTTTATTATTATTTTGAAACCTTTTAAAATTCTTAAAAAGCTTCTTCATTTTTGAAATCTTCAAAAATACATTGATTATTATTATTTAATATATATATATTTTTTTTAAAAAAATAGATGAATTCTCTACCAAAAAAGACGAATTTTCAACGTAATAGTGACATCGTCAACCAAAGAGATAAATTTTCAACTAAAATGATAAATCTTTGATGAAAAAAAATTAATTTTCAACAATGTAGTTGAATCCTAGACCAAAAAAGATTAATTTTCAATCAGTTGCATTTTTAACCAAAAAAGACGAATTTTCAACAAAATAGTGAAATTCTCAATCGAAACAGATTAATTTTCATTTCAGAAATATCATTTTCTTAAGATTCTTGAGAAAATTCGAACAAATTTTTGAAGATTTCAGATATGTATGTCGACAAAATATAATTTTTTTATTTTACAGGATTTTGCATAATTTTAAGAAAAATTCGAGTAACTAAAAGAAATTTAGGACTTTTAAAAGTTTTTAAAATAAATATCTTTCAAACTGACTCAAATGATCCGTACAATTTTGAAAAATCCTTGAAAATTGAAAGAATTGCCCGTAAACCTTACATATTTTTGTAGACATTTGTAGAAATCTATTGAAATTTTTTGAAATCTTTTTAAATTTTCTTTAAAAAATGATTTTTCAAAATAAAAACACATAATAAATTTTCTCAGGAATCTCAAGAAATTTTTTTTTTCTTGAAGCCTTTTAAACTTCTCAAAAAGTTTCGAACATTTTTTCGAAATCTTCAAAACTTTAAATTTTGTTTTCAATTTGTGTGAATCATTTCAAATTTCAAATTATTCTTCAATCACTTCCAAAGCATTTAAACCATCGAAATATCTTTTTAAATTATTTGCATTTTTTCAAAAATTTTCCTAATATACTGAAAAATAAAAAAAATTGCTTTTTAAATCTTCCAGATACTGTTTTCACGATTTTGGAAATCTTTTAGAATGTTATAAAGTTTTTTA
Organism: Andricus grossulariae; assembly: GCA_011634705.1. Lineage (NCBI taxonomy): Eukaryota > Metazoa > Arthropoda > Insecta > Hymenoptera > Cynipidae > Andricus > Andricus grossulariae. The sequence continues at coordinate 100,257,810 of JAABKJ010075445.1, read as the reverse complement.
AAAATATTCTCTCAAAATTAATTTTGCAAAATAAAAAAATTGTTTAAATTATCTCATGAATTTTAAGAAAATATTTTTTATTATCGTGAAACCTTTCCAAATGCTTAAGAGTCTTCAAAATTATTATTTCCAAATATTCAAAAATGTATACTTGAAAAAATTTTTTTGCAATGTTTTCCACTTTTAAATTAATTTTGAATTTTTTTGAAACTTCTACATTCTTAATATTACTCTAATTTTTTATATATCTTTTGAATCACGCTAATTAACAAAATTTGTCTTAAAAACCGTTCAAATTTTTTTTCGAAATTTTAGTAAATAATTTAAAATGTTTTGAATTTTAAGAAAATTTTTTCATTTTCTTGTAACATTTAAAAATTCGATAAAAGCTTCCTTTTTTAGAAATTTTCAAAAATCTCCACATAATATTTTTTATATCAAAATTCTGGGCACCTTTATTCCATTGATTGTTATAATTGAATCTATTATGTAGACAACATTACATTTCTCATAATCCTGAAGTTTGCGGACTCTTTTTTTAAATGGCAAAAAAAAAAAAAAAAATTAAAGCTTCATCCAATCACGAACACGCGTTTCCCGATAATAATAGTTTCAAATTGTTTCGAGTAATTTCGAGATGGTTCGAGAAATAATCGAAAAGGGTGCCATTTTAGAAATTTTGGAAAAGATGTTTAATTTTATTTAATTACAATTCATTTATTCTTTAATTGTTTAAATGTTTAATTAATTTCTCCTTTTGGAAAATTTGAAATAGTTTATTTAGTAACTGGAATTTTCGAAAAATTAAATATTTCTTTAGACATGTTATCCAAGATTCATCAGTGACCACTTCCAGTGAGAGCACTTCATTTGATGCATCTTCAGAAGAGAGTCGAATTAACAACACTTCCGGTGATAATGCCGAAATTATGGAAACTAAAGGAGATACAGGAAGGACAAAATGCTCTTCAGAATGTGAAAAAGAAAACGGCAATATAAGGCAATCGCCGAAGCAGACAAAACGTGGAATTGACTCAACACGAAGAAACAAAAGGACTGTGGAAAAACAGGCACGAAAATCGCGACTAGATGTCAAAATGAAGGAGGTGATTATGAATGCCTTGAATTACTTTCAGGCTGAAAAATATTCTGGTGTAAGCAATGTTTTGCAAGTGCACAAGCGGGTGGCTCAGTGTTTAGGGATTTCCGAACGCAGTGTGGGACGAGTTTTGAAAGAATTTTGCGTTCCGCAAGGTTTGAGTTAAGATACCGGCGAAATCTGTCATAGTCGTCGACCAGGCACCTTATCATACGATGCTTAACCCAGAGTTTTGAAACCCCACTTGTGCTTGGAAGAAAGCAGCGATCACGGAATGGATGGAAAAAAGAAGAGTTCCCCTTCCGGTGGGTGATGCGGCATATATATACAATAGCAGATCTTTTGAATATGTGTAAGCCTTATCGGTATCCAAAATGCTATTTATTAGAGAAAATTACTCGGGAAATGCGAGGAGACGATGTTATACTGCTTTGAATTCCCGTAGCTCATTGTGAACTCACGCTAACGAGTTGATTTGCACTCCTGTTAAGAGAAAAGTTGCTACTGAGAATCAAACGTTCAAGATGAACGATGTTCTCCAGCTTTGCCGAAACTCATTAAGTTCCATGTCACCTTCCTTGTGGGCAAAATGCCCACAAATACGGTCAAGCTTTCGTGAACCTTTTTTTTAAGGGATCTCTTTCACGCTTGAATTGGACAATGGCAATTTAAAAAGCTTCCTTTAGGCAAGAATTCAGCTTCAAATCTCTATTTACAGCCAAGATAATTATTTCTTACTTTTTTAGCTCTATTCATTACAATATTCATTCATTCAAAGTAAAACAAATTGCTATTTGTAAAGCACATGTTACTGAATGCTCATGATTTTTTCCATTTTCTGGTATCAATTTCTGGACGTATGGAGGACTTCAAAGTCGACGTGGTGTAAACTGAGGGTCATTTCTGCTGTCTTTACACACATTTGGTGTCACAGGAATGTCAGAAAAATGTTGATGCAAATCAAACCGACATCTTTTTACGCATAATGTCAAAGAATTCAGTAAACTTTCGTTTATTCTAAGGTCTTCGAAACGTACACAACCGAATATTTCGAAGCTGGAGTGGGCCCCACCCTTAACGCGAGTAGAAAGTTTATTTTTATCGACGACGCGCATTGGTTGCCCCGTTCTTGTATCGATGCGCCATCAGTCGCTACTTTTTCAGCCGAAAAGCACGGGTGATTTGAAATCAACAGTGATGACTATCAATAATAATAAATTGCTGGCGGTCAAGCTTCCGTGAACCCTAGGTCTGGGAGATTCTGGGTCTAGTGAAGTCACACGTGGAGTTCTCAAACATGGAAATGAAAACGGTGGAGAAGTGGAGATAGGAGATTCTCGACTGGATAGTTCAGGCGGCTGTAACGTGATAATGTTGGAGTTTCCCCAGAAAAAAGGGTAATCAAACGCTTTTTAATATTTTTAACTAAACAAGTAATATTTTAAATTGAATAATTTTGAGGAACAAAATTTTATGTTCATTTATAAGTGAAATGAGTTTATATAAATAATGATCTGAAATAGAGGAAGGGTAAATAATACAAGCAACAGTTTTTGGTTAGAAAAGTGTAAATATATTTTTATTTCGTTACTGCAAAAATAATATTTAAACAGTCTTTTCATTTTTTTTGTAATCGAAAAACAAAAACAATTGGATATTAGAACTACATATACAAATTTATACATTTTCTCCTACACACAGATCTTATACACACACATACAGCCAGAGAGAGGAAAATACTCTGCAACACAGACATACAGCAAAAAACATAAACACGCGTACACACACAGAAAATTACTTTTAATATCATAGACAGTCATCCTCGTCGCGCTCATAATCTCTATCACTACCCTCATCATATGGATCATCGGTTTAATTATGTACATTTTTGATAACTTCCAGCGGTGAACTAGAAGCTATCGGGCGGAAATGTGCGGGTTCAAATTATACCCCAACCTTTAACCAACCGTAAAATTATTACATTTATAAGTGAACCCACATACTTTTTCTTTTTAAGAATAGAATATGGTTTAGAGTAGATTTAGACAAGAAAACCCCTTGCGTGGTAAGAATATTCAGTCGGGATAATCTTACTCTTTTGAAACCGCATAGTAGAGAATCGCGGTAGAGATAAAAAAGAGAGAAGAAATAGAGGAGAGAGAGAGAGATATTGGGAAGAGAGATAGAAGAGACAGAAGAGATAGAGAGATAAAAAAGAGAGAAGAAATAGAGGAGAGAGAGATAGAAGAGGCAGAAAAGATAGAAATATATAAGAGAGAGCAAAGAGAGAAGAGAGAGAGGAGAGAGAGATGGAAGACACAGAAGAGATAGAGAGATAGAAAAGAGAGAAGAAATCGAGGAGAGAGAGAGATAGAAGAGACAGAAGAGATAGAGAGGTAGAGAGATAGAAAAGAGATAAGAAATAGAGGAGAGAGATAGAAAAACAGAAAAGATAGAGGGATAGAAAGGAGATTAGAAACAGAGGAGAGAGAGAGAGAGATAAATATACAGAAGAGACAAATAATTGGAAAAGAGATTAGAAATAGAGGAGAGAGACATAGAAGAGACAGAAGATATAGAGAGATAGAAAAGAGAGAAGAAATAGAGGGGGAGGGGAGACAACAAGATTGAGAGATATAAGAGAGAGAAGAAAAAGAAGAAATAGAGGAGAGAGATAGAAGAGATAGAGAGATAGTAAAGAGATTAGAAATAGAGGAGAAAGAGATAGAAGAGATGGAGTGATAGAAAAGAGAGAAGAAATATAGGAGAGAGAGGAGAGAGATAAAAGAGACAGAAGAGATAGATGAAAAAGAGATTAGAAATAGAGGAGATCGAGGAGAGATTGATAGAAGACAGAGAGAGAGAGAGAGAGAGTTAGAAAAGAGAGCAGAAATTGAGAGAGAGAGAGAGAGAGAGAAGAGAAGGAAGAGATAGAGAGATTAAAAGAGAGAAGAAATAGAGGAGAGAGATAGAAGAGATATAAAAGAGAAAAGAAATAGAGGAGAGAGAGAGAGAGGAAGGGAGGGAGGCAGAAAAGATAGTGAGATAGAAAAGAGATTAGAAATAGAGGAGAGAGAAATAGCAGAGATTGAGAGATGAAAAAGAGAGAAGAAATACAGGAGAGAGAGGAGAGAGAGGTAGACGGGACAGAAGAGATAGAGAGATAGAAAAGAGAGAAGAAATAGAGGAGAGAGAGATAGAAGAGACAGAAGAGATAGAAAGATAGAAAAGAGAGAAGAAATAGAGATCGAAGAGGGAGAGAGAGAGAGAGAAAAGATAGAAGAAAGAGAGATGGAAGAAATTGAGGAGAGAGAGGAGAGAGAGATAAAAGAGACAGAAGAGATAGAGATATAGAAAAGAGAGAAATAATAGAGGAGAGAGAGATAGAGAAGAGACAGAAGAGATAGAGGGATACAAAAAAGAGAAGAAATAGACGATTGAGAGGAGAGAGATAGAAGAGACAGAAAAATAGAGAGATAGAAGAGAGTGAAAAAATAGAGGCGAGAGAGATAGAAGAGATAGAGAGATAGAAAATAGATTAGAAATATAGGAGAGAGAGATAGAGATATAGGGAAGAGAGGTAGAAGAGACAGAAGAGATAGAGTGATTGAAAAGAGATTAGAAATAGAGGAGAGAGAGAGAGAGAGAGACATAGAAGAGATAGCTATATAGGAAAGAGAGATAGAACAGACAGAAGAGATAAAAAGTTAGAAAAGAGATTAGAAATAGAGGAGAGAGGCGAGAGAGATAGAAGAGACAGAAGAGATAGAGGGATAGAAAAGAGAAAAGAAATAGAAGAGAGAGAGAGAGATAGAAGAGATAGAGATATAGAAAAGAGAAGAAATTGAGGAGAGAGAGATAGAAGAGACAGAAGAGATAGAGAGATAGAAAAGAGATAAAAAAAGAGAAGAGAAAGGAGAGAGATAGAAGAGATAGAAAAGATAGAGAGATAGAAAAGAGATTAGAAACAGAGGAGAGAGAGAGAGATAAAAGAGACAGAAGAGATAGATAGATAGAAAAGAGATTAGAAATAGAGGAGAGAAAGATAAAAGAGACAGAAGAGATAGAAAAAAGATTAGAAATACAGGAGAGGGAGAGAGAGAGAGAAGAGATTGAAAAGAAAGAAGGAATACAGTAGAGAGAGGAGAGAGATAGAGGAGACAGAAGAGATAGAGATAGAGAGATAGAAAAGAGATTAGAAATAGAGGAGATCGAGGAGAGACTGATAGAAGAGATAAAGAGCTTGAAAAGAGAGAAGAAATTTAGGAGAGAGATAGATAGAAGAGGCAGAAGAGATAGAGAGATAGAAAAGAGGTTAGAAATAGAGGAGAGAGAGATAGAAGAGACAGAAAAGATAGTGAGATAGAAAAGAGATTAGAAATAGAGGAGAGAGAAATAGAAGAGATTGAGAGATAAAAAAGAGCGAAGAAATACAGGAGAGAGAGGAGAAAGAGGTAGAAGGGACAGAAGAGATGGTGAGAGAGAAAAGAGAGAATAAATAGAGGAGAGAGAGAGAGAGAGAAAGGAATATTACACTGTGTTATAAAATTCGTGTTTTTTTCATATTTATGATATTTCTTTATGTATTTTGAAGTGCTGAATCTGTAAATAACCTTTCCTTTTTCGTGGGATGAATATCTTTGGAGACATTAAGGATTGAATGTTCAGTATCACCTAAAAAATGTAAAAATCATATTGCGCACGTGCAAAAACGTAACAAAAGACCTATGGCCTTTTTGAATTACAAACCTTTAACATTTCCGAGTTGTTTGATGCAGGTTTCAAGGAAAAGCAAAAAAATGTTGTTGTTTTTAATTTTTAAATCGGGTTTTCTGAAAACCTCACAAAAAGAACATTTTTACTCTGGAAATCGTATTATACTGAAAGAACATGCGGAAATTTCCCATCAGTTGATGCTAAACAAAATTATGTTACCTGGCATAAGCTTTGATTTCACGGAAAAAATAGTTTCCAGGTAAAAGCAAAATTGCAAACCTCAAAAATTTTTTGTAAACCGTAATACTTCGTGATAGGAAAAAGTATAGGGTGAGGCAAAGCATTTTGAAAAAGGTACTCAAGAAGAAGAGCCATTTCTTCATTGATATCTATACCTTCATTAGAAATGTTCAGAGACTTCCATTCAAACCTCAAGTAAAACTTCGTGAGGCACTCGGGCCTCTCTGTCACTAGCTCTATCCGGTTAAGGATCTCTAAGGCACCTGTCATAATGCTTAGATAACAGGTCCATTATAGGAATTAACTCCAAAACGTTTATTTTTCACTCCTGTTAAGAAAACGTAGTCCTTGGTTGTAGTACCATTGCTGAATGATCTTGAAGCTACCAAGTGAGAAAATTTCGCCGTATATATTTTTTAAATTATACGTGAAAATTTTTTAGAATGAATTAATTTACAAAAAGAAAGATTAACTTAATAGAATATTTAATATCTTTTACCATTTTGTGGCAAAGTCTGGCAACTTTGTGTTTTTTCAATCGAAAGCTGAATAAATGAAAACTATTTTTACCCGTGAACCATTAATAAAAAAATGTGATAATATTGATAAATATAAAACTTTTCAACACTAGAATCACTCATAGGAGATAAGACACTACAATTCTACATAACCATTTTTTGAACATATTTTACTGATGTTAATACAGCACTTTCTAAAGTTCAGGTTTATAGGGGTATACATTAGGCGTTGGTAGTGATTACTCCAATTTGTTGAACTTTGAAACCTGAAGAATTGCTTAAAATAATAATATTTTTTCATTATTTTTGTAGCTTCATGTACGTTAGATACTTGCTCATATATTGGAATCAATATTTCAAACAACGCAGGATTTCACCAGGCGCGGGTGCTGTTCCACAAAATTGGACTCGCTCCCGACGAAATTGCTGTTAAGTTTCAGCTGTAGCCACGTCTCATGACCGTGAGATAGGTGGCCGGACTCAATACGATGATCCGGCAAAAGTCTCGTGTAGCCTTAGGACACGGTGCAACTAAAGGACGACCGCTTTCTGCATTTCCCCGCAAGGGTCTTAGCATTTCGTTGATACACTTTTTAGGCTATCAACCAGTGAAAGCTTGTCACCTCCAATAGCACCTCAGTGCCGCATTGTGCCTTTAGAGTTGCGCCGTTCCCGCATCAGTTGGACAACTAGATATTATGTGTTCTAGATGTTCAGGATGTGCATGACACGCTCTGCAGCTATCATCGGAAATGTCTTGGCTCCAAATGTGCCGATGGTATGCTGGAGTGTAAATGACACCGTCTTGACACGTCCAAATGAAACCATTCGTACCCGACTTAAATCCGGGTGATTTAAAGAAAGCAAACGTGAACTCATACATCAACTAATCCTTCACATATATGTGGAAGCTGCTGTGTATCCTCTTGTCTTGGAGCTACTCGCGGAAGTTTTTCTTCTGTGCTTTCTTGACATGGGCCTTCTGAAGTGAATACTCGAGATGGATAATGTTGGATGGAGTTTGCTTACGCCTGATATTTAAGTCAAGACCGATGTTTCAGCAGCCTCCTGCGCACAGAAAAACTAAGTTTAATCTTTACCCGGATTTCAGGGCAAAGATTACCTGCAACAAAAATTAACCCATCTAGGTATATTTTACCTGCACATCTCAGGTAATCTTCTGCATTTACCTACGTTTGGAAGTAATTCTCAATGTTTACCTCGGAGGCCTTGTAAACTTCATATCGTTTGCTTGCAAACCGCAACACGTCGCATCTTTACATCCAAACAGCGTCACTCGGAATAAAATTACCGAGTGATTTCTTTCGTTCTTGGTTTGCAAATCTATAATAGTTTGCTCGTCTCTACAAGTGAACGATATAATAATTTAATATCCTAAAAATCTGAATACATTAGAATTGTGAAATACATATTGGAACCTTTAAAGGCTACATACTAAAAATGATGATTTTTCAATCAAGAAGTAATTTTCTACCATAAAAGATCAATTTTCAACCAAATAGTTGAATTTTTAACAAAAAATGGAAGTTCAATTTTGAGTTAAAAAAATTGATTTTCGACCAAAAATGAAATGAATTTTTAACAAAATACATGAATTTTTAACCAGAAAATCTTTTCAGCGAAGAAAATTATTTCTCAACTGAAAAGAAAACGAATTTTTGGTAAAATAGTTCAATTTTCTAGCAAAGAGATGAATTTTCAACTACAAAAGATCATTTTTCAACCAAAAATTGAATAATTAAATTTGTAGTCAAAAAATGAATTTTCAGCCAATGAGATGAATTTTAAACTGATATTATGTAATATTCAACTGGAATAATAGTTATATTTTCAGTTAAAAAAAAAATTGAACCAAAAAACATCCAAAGCAAAAACAAGTTTTCAATCAAACAGCTTATTTTTCAACCAAAGAAATGAATTTTAAATTAAAATGATGAATCTTCAACAACAAAAACTATAATTTTTAACAAAAGAGTTTAACTTTCAACCAAATAATTTTATTTCGAACCTAAAGATGAATTTTCAACTAAAATGATAAATATTTAACTGGAATACTTGAATTTTTAACCAACAAGGAGAATTTTTAAACAAGAAAATTAACTTTCAAAGAAAAATATAATTTTCTGCAAAAGAAAAGATCGTTTTTTAACAAAATACGTGAATTTTCAATGAAATAGTTTAATTTTCAATAGAAAAAAAAAAAATTTTCATCTAAATTATTAAATTTTGAACCAGAAAAGATCAATTTTCAACTAAAAATGGAACAGCTAAACTTTCAGTAAAATAAATTAATTTTCGACCAAACTGATGAATTTTCAACTGGAATAGTTGAATTTTATATGGAATAGATGAATTTTCAACCATAAAGATTAATTTTCTATTAAAAAGGACGAATTTTCCACAAAGTAGTTAAAACAAATAGTTTAATTTTTAAATGCAAAATATCAATTTTCAACCAAATAGTTCAATTTTCAACCAAAATTGGAATACTTAAATTTTCAGTTAAAAAAATTAAATTTCCACCCAAAAAACAAATAATCTTTCAACCAAAGTAATGAAATTTTCAACTAAAATGATGAATCTTCAACTGGAATAATTGAATTTTAAACAAAAAAGATGAGTTTACAACTAAAACAATGGAATCTTCTACACAAATAGTTGAATTTTCAACAACTAAAAATCACTTTTCACAAAAAAAGATAAATTGTCAACCAAAAGTTAAATAATTAAATGTTAAGTTGAAAAAATTAAAGTTCAACCAAACATATGAATTTTCAACTAAAACTATGGAATATTCAATTGTAAATCTTTTACTGGAATAGTTGAATTTTAAACCAGAAAGATGATTTTTGAACTGAAATGATGAATCCTTAACTAGAATAATTAAATTTTTTATCAAAAAGATAAATTTTCAACCAAGAAGATTAATTTCAACCAAAAAGATTAATTTTCAACTAAAAAAGGTAATTTTTCAACCAAAAATTGAATAATTGACTTTTTAGTCAAAAAATAAATGTTTAACCTTATGGAATATTCAACTGAAATAATAGTTACATTTTCATTAAAAAAAAAAACAATTTCAACCAAAAAATAAACAAATTTGCAAGAAAATCGTTCAATTTTCGGCAAAAAAATTAATTTTATCAACAAAAAAAAGTTTCGAATAAAATAGCTCATATTTCAATCAAATAAATGAAGTTTATAATTAAAATGATAAATCTTCAACCAAAAAAAATAATTTTTAACAAAAGAGTTTAACTTTCAACCAAGTAATTTTTTGTTTCCAACCTAAAAGATGAATTTTCAACTGATATAAATATTTCACTGGAATACTGGAATTTTTAACCGAAAAAAGTATTTTCAAACAAGAACATCAACTTTCAAAGAAAAAGATAATTTTCTATATAAAAATCGATTGTTAACAAAGTTTTTGAAACGAAATAGTTGAATTTTCTATTAAAAAGATAAATTTTCATCCAAATTATTGAATTTTGAACAAGAAAAGATCAATTTTTAACCAAAAATGGAAATTAAAATTTTCAGTTGAACGAATTAATTTTCAACCAAACTGATGAATTTTCAACTGAAATAGTTGAATTTTACACAAAAAAGATTAATTTTCAACCATGAAGATTAATTTTCTACAAAAATGGCGAATTTTTCACAAAGTACATAAATTTTCAAACAATTAGTTTAATTTCTAATTAAAAAATATCAACTTTCAACCAAATAGTTGAATTTTCATTTAAAAAAATAAATTTTCAACCAAAAATAGAATAGTTAAATTTTCTGTTAAAAATATAATTCTTAACCAAAAAAATAATTAATTTTAAGACAATTTTTCATGATTTTTTATTATACAACACTTATTTTAGGATGAAAAATTTAAAAAAAAAAGTAATACAATTTTTTAAAATAAATTCAAATTGATTTTTTATTTTCAAAAAATAATTTAAAGAAAATATTTAAAAACATTTCTAATGATTTCCTAAAATTTCGAAAAAGAATACAAAAATAATTTTTATCACAACAATTTTTTTTAATTTCTGGGAAAATTTTTTATAATTTTTTATTTCATAACATTTATTTTAAGAGAATAATTTAAAAGATTTCAAAACATCCCAAAAAATTTCCAAACAAGTATCTGCAAGATATAAAGAAATTTTTTTTTAATTTTGCAGAATTTTTTCTAAATTTTAGGAAAAATTCGAACCATTTGAAAAATATATATAGAAGGGATTTAAATTTAAATAGATTTTTTATTTTCAAAAAATAATTTTCAGAAAACAGTTTTAAATTTTCAAACAAATTTCTAATGAGTTCCTAAAATTTCGAAAAAGAATACAAGAATGATTTTTATCGAAATATATTTCGAAGATTTAGAAAGATTCTAAATAATTAAAAATTTCGAAATAATTACATTTTTGTTAATAAATTTAAATTGATTTTTTATTTTCAAAAAATAATTTAAAGAAAATATTCAAAAACATTTCTAATGATTTCCTAAAGTTTCGAAGAAGAATACAACAATAATTTTGATCAAAACAATTTTTTTTTTATTTCGGGGAAAATTTCTTATGATTTTTTATTTTACAACATTTATTTTAGGATTAAAAACTTCAAAAATAAAAAATTTCTAAAATAAATTCAAATCGATTTTTTATTTTCAAAAAATAATTTGAAGAAAATATTCAAAAACATTCCTAATAATTTCCTAAAATTTCGAAAAAGAATAAAAAAATAATTTCTATTAAAACAATTTTTTTTAAATTTCTGGGACAATTTTTTATATTTTTTTATTTTACAACATTTGTTTTGAGATAATAATTCAGAAGATTTCAAAACACTCCGAATGCTTTTCAAAAAATAAACTGCAAGATTTGAAGAAATTTTTTTTTTATTTTGCAGAATTTTTTCAAAATTTTAGGAAAATTTCGAATCACTTGAAAATATACATAGAAGGGACGACTGAAAAATTCAAAAAAAAAAATTACCAAATTTAAACAATTCAGATTTTTTTTATAAATATTATTTATTGATTAAAAATACAATAATCAGATATTGTTTTTTTCTTCTGAAATTATTGTTTTAATTTAAAATAACAATAATTCAAGAGTAGTAGTTCTTGTTTAAAATATTTTGTAATTATTTAAATAATTTGTACTTGTTTAAACATTTTTCACTCCCTAAAATCGTAAAAAGTTATAATTTTCTGTAAATAATGACACAATTAAAGAATGTTGAAAGTAATATATTTTTGAAGGATGTTTGGTAACTATTTGAACAATTTTGATTTGTTTAAACAATTTTTTCCCCTTGTAAAACGTGAAAAATTATTACTTTCTGGAATTAGTGACACAGTTAAAAGAATTTAAGAGTAATATTTGTTTTCTATGAGATATTTAGCAATTTGTAAAATAATTTTAATTTGTTTAAACAATTCTTATTTTTTTAAGCATTTTTTTTCTGTAAATCGTGAAAATTTATTCTTTCCAGCAATTAATGACACAATTAACGAGTTTTAAGAATAATATTTTTTTGCCTAAGATATTTTGAAATTATTTTAACAATAAATAATCATTAATAATCATTATTATAAACCATTTTTTTCAGTCCGGCAATTGTCTAAATTAATTTCAGAAAATAATAACTCTTCTCGCTTCACAGAGGGAAAAATTATTTAAATAAATAAAAATTGTTTAAATAATCACGCAATATCCTTAAAAAATATATTGCCCTCAACATTCTTTAATTGTGTAATTATTTTCAGAAAATAATATTCTTTTACGATTTCTAGAAGAAAAAATTGTTTAAACAAATAAAAATGGTTTAAATAATTTCCAAATATGTTAAACAAGAACTACTATTCTCCACATTCATCAACTTTGTATAATTTATCCCGAAAGATGATAACTTTTCATAATTCACTGGGAAATAAAAATTGTTTAAACAAATAATAATTGTTTAAACAATTAAAATTATTTAAAATATACTTCAAAACTCGTCACTTATCGATTAAAAATAATTCATGTTCAAAAAATTTCAAAAAATACCGTCTATAGCATGAATTTGATATAAAACTGCTATTTTGTATTTTTAGGACATTTTCCGGGCTTTTTTAGGGCATTTTCCGGGATTTGAGAAAATTTAAATAAATTCCAATTTTTTTTATTTCAATAGTTTGAACGGATTTGAAAAACTTTGAAATATTTTAGGGTATTTTAAATCATTTTAAATTTTCTTGAAAATTCGTTTTTTTCTCATCGGATCAAATTAGTAGAAAACTTGTTTTTTTTCAGCTGAAAATTAAAATATTTGGTTGAAAATTCGTCTTCTGGTATAAAATTTCCTACTGGGTTGTAAATACATCTTATTAGGTTAAAAATCAGATATTTGGTAAAAAATTCTACTATTTTGTTAAAAATTCAATTATTTTTTTGAAAATTCCACTATTTCGTTGAAAGTTTAGTTATTTTATTGAAAATACGTCTTTTTCGTTGGATGCAACTTGTCAATAACTTGTATGTTTCAGTTGAGAATTAAACTATTTAGTTGAAAATTTATTTTATGAAAATTTATTTGGTTGAAAATTTATTTGGTTGAAAATTCGTGTCTTGGTAGAAAACTACCTCCTTGGCTGGAGATTCATCTTTTTAAGTTACGAATCAGATATTTGGTCAACAATTTAACTATTTCGTTAAAAGTTTAATTATTTTTTTTTTAAATTTCACCATTTTGCTGAAATTTTAATTTTGTTAAAAACTCGCCTCTTTCGTTGGATGCAACTAGTTAAAAACTTGTCTGTTTTAGTTGAAAATTGAACTATTGGGTTGAAAATTCATATATTTGGATGAAAAATGGTCTTCTGGTAGAAAATTATCTCCTAGGTTGGAAATGTAACTTTCTAGATTAAAAATCAGCTATTTGGTAAAAAATGTAACTATTTTGTTAAAAGTCTAATTCTTTCGTTGAAAATACAACTATTTTGTTAAAAATTCGTCTTTTTTCGATGTATGCAACTAGTTGAAAAATTGTCTGTTTCAGTTGAAAATTTAACTATTTAGTTGAAAATGTTATTATTTTATTGAAAATTCCACTATTTTTTTGGAAGTTTAATTTTTTTTTTGAAAATTCGTCTTTTCCGTTGGATGCAACTAGTTGGAAACTTTTCTATTTCTGTGGAAAATTCAACTTTTTTGTTAAAACTATCATTGTTGTTTTAAAGTTTAACTGTTTTGTTTAAAATTCGTCCTTTCGATTTGGAAATTCATCTTCTATGGTAGGAAAGTCACCTTTCTTACTTGAAAAATCATCCCATGAAAAATTTTTCATCGAAAATCTATAAAAGTGAACATATTTAAATGTTAAATCTTCAAAATTTCAGACCTTTCCATTGCAAATCTTCCAAATTGATCTATTTAAAAGAAGCGATAAAAATGGCCAATCTTTAAAATATAAATCTCGAAAATTTAATAAATGGCAATTCTACTTATAATCTTGAAATTTAAGAATTTTCAATCGTAAATCTTTAAAATGGTAGAACTTTGAATTGTTAATCTCAAAAATTGAAGACCTGAAGAATTTTTAATTCTAAAAGTTGAGAATTTTAAATAATATGATTTGTACGTTTTACAATACAAATTTTTGTAATTTTCATTATTCAAATATGAAATCTCTTCAATTTGTAAGAAGTAGAATTGAAAAATCGAGACAAAATTCAAAAATTGTTATTCAAAGATCCTTAGAATTCAATAATTATCAATGTTACATCTTCACCATTAAATATTGATTAATTTGAATGTTTGAAAATGAACTATTCCAAACAGAAATGTTGAAAATTGTATCATTTTCTATCATGAACATCAAATATCGAAGATTTTTTAATTACAAATATTAAAAATTTGAAAAATTTTCATTGTTATTCTTCAAAATTGGGCTACAATTCAAAATAAGAAATAAAATAAAAAAAAAGATACATAATTCTGAAGAAGAAAATTTTAACTCTAACTATTCAAGCGAATATTATCACCATCATGTTTTCCCACTTTTTTCCAGAGTTCTCGAGGGAATTTCGGCTTGATTTTTAATTTCCCTTAGGGGCCCGTCAAACCTCGTTGATGGCCATAATAATGAATCAAGAATAATTTAAAAAATCAGACTTCACAGCAAAATATATTGCATTTTCAACATGACACTTGAATTTTTAACCATAAGAAAATAATTTACAACAACAAAATTTAATTTTTAACCAAAGAAGATTAATTTCGTACCATACAAGACGAGGTTTCATTTGCTTTAATTTTCTAACAAAAAAGTTGAATTTCCAAACAAAAATATGAATTTTTTACAAAAAATCTCATTCATGGCCAAATAGTGAAATTTTTAACTAAAACGATGAATCTGAAACCAAAAAATATCGGATTTATTCAGAGTAGTTGAGCTTTAAACAAAGTAGTTGATTTTTCAAAAAAAATTAACTCTCAACGGTACATGTTAATTTTCTAACAAAAAAAAATAATTTTCTATTAAAAAAAGACGAATTATCAACGAAATACATCAATTTATTTCAAGCAGTTATTTGAATATTTCACTGGAAAAAAAATCTTTCAACCAAAAATGGAATAGTTAAATTTTCACATTCCTCTCACTTTCCCTACTTCCCTTACCTCTATCCACCAGCCCTGTCTCTTCCCCTGTCCCTCACTTCACTTTCTTAACATCCCCTCCTCTCATTTTCCCGCACTCCTATATTTCCGCTCCCTTCATTTCCCCTGAATTTCCCTACTTCGCTTCCCGTCATTTCCCCTTATTTCGACATATTTCCTTTCCCTCATTATTCCCCACTTTCCATATTTCCCCAATACTTATCTTCCCTCACTTCCCCTACTTCCCCACTTATCATTTCCCCTGACTTCCCCTTAATTACCTTCAGCCCCCTCATTTTCTCTCACTTCTCATATTTACCCTCACCTCATTTTCCCTCACTTACCCTACTTGCTCTCTCTTCATTTCCCGTTATTTCCCATACGTCCCCAGCCCTCATTTCTCCTCATTACCATTACTTCACTTCTTCTAATTTCCTCGGAATCCTCTTCCCTCATTATTTTGTCAATACTTAATTCATCGTTTTTCGTCGAGAATTAATCTTCTTGGCTGAAAATTTAATTATTTTGTGATAAATTGTGTGGCTTCAACTATTTCATTTTTGTCTCAAAAATGGTTGTTTTTTGTCAAAAATTTATCTTTTCTACCTGAAAATTCATCTATCTTTGGTTTGGAACATTGACATTTTTGTTGTTGTAGAAAATTCGTCTTCTTGGCTTGCAAATTTAACAGATTAATAAAAATTTGAACTCTTAGGTTGAATATTAACTTTTGGGTTGAAAATTATTATTTTCAGTTTAAAATTCAAATTCTGTGGTGGAAAGTTAATCTATTTAGTTACAAATTAAGCTCTTTGTTTGAACATTGAACTTCTCTTCGATATCCCTACTACTGCCAAGCTGACGCTATGCAAAGTGTGTGTACGCTCTCTCTCTCTCTCTCTGCAGTCTCTTACTATGCGATCTCCTCAAAACTCATGATGATTTCTTACGAAAAATTTCAAAGCTAATACATCAAATTTTCACTTCTGCCGTGTGGTCCCATTGCCACTAACTGTTTTTTAAATTTGTTTCAATGCTTGAAATTCCTGCTAGGATAAAATCTCATATTTGAATAACACATACCGTTTACACAGATTACAGATTACTAAAATTAAAATAAAAGAATGCATCATTTTTTTATTCGTTTTCTTATTCGTTTTTAATTAATTGGTTCAACTCAGTTAAATTATTTGATTACAATTATTTTCTGTTACATTTACGTAAAAATATTCTCTTTGAATGATAATAGAACATCTACTTTTTGTCAAGATTTCACTTAGTGCGAGGTAACGATTAATTCAACAAACGTAATTGTTCAAAAAAATGATTATCGATCATAATACAGAACATATGGGGGTGATATTTGAAAAGTAATTATTTATTTCTATTCTATAGCTAATCTTAAAGAGAAATGTCAAGCTTCAACTCGATTCTTGTAGAATTGACGATTCTGAATAAAATTTACAAAAATTCTGTATTTCTTATGGAAAATACTTGTTCAACTTCATAGGGCATTTTTGGATCACCCTAATTGCTTTTTATAGTAGAAAGTAGATAGGCTGTACTATAAATATCAGATAATTCTAAAAATTAGAAGATGATAGAAATTGTGATATCAGTTTTAACGACGTTATAAATTGAATTTTTTCCCTGAAACTGTTTAATGAAATGTAAATACCCCTTAAAAACAAGCATGGTGCTTTTTATCTACGCGATAATGACTTTAGAATATATCATATAGTCTATAGCACTGAAGAAGATCCATTAGTTTCGGTGTTTATAAAATTCTTCAATAATACGTTGATACGTTTTTCGTCTAATTGGAAAATATGGGGATTTTTTATACACTCTTCGTATCCCTGGCAGTTATCCTTAATTACATTGGTAAATATAATCTACTTCTGTCAAATTTATCTTTTTTTGCGATCAGCGTAAACTTAGCATAGGGTGAATAAGTTCCTAATTAAAATGACGGAAATTCCTCATTCGCTTATTATATTAGGTTGGCTGAATCACAAATTTCAAAGCACAAATTTGGGAACTTCTTGATTGATTCTTTATATCTAAATGCTACTGCAGTGATTAGGTTTAATCAAACTCTTTTTAAATAATTATAATATTAAAAAAAAATTACATTAGGTGAAAAATTAGATTTAGGAATAGCACACATTCAATACTGACTTACGATGTATACTTCAAGAAAATATTAATATTCCATTCCTTGTGGCAGAGTTGAGTTCACACTTCGAGTGTCTACCCAATGGCGACCCTCTTCCTGGTATTCCTCGTGCCAACATATCTGATTCTTCATATGGAAATCGGTCTCCTGACAGGTCTGCTTCTGCTACCGAGACTTCTTCTCGTGCCAGGTCTACGTCTCCTCCTGCCATGTCAACCTAAAAGATGAATTTTCAACTAAAATGATAAATATTTAACTGGAATACTTGAATTTTTAACCGAAAAGAAGAACTTTTAAACAAGAAGAATAACTTGAAAAAAGATAATTTTCTACAAAAATAATCGAATTTTTAACAAAATACGTGAATTTTTAATTAAAAAAGACAACTTTTCATCCAAATTGTTGAATTTTGAAATAGAAAAGATAAATTTTCAACTAAAAATGGAACAGTTGAATTTTCAACTAAAAATATGAATCTTCAACTGGAATAGTTGAATTTTTATGTCAAAAAGGTGAATTTTCAACCATAAAGGTTAATTTTATACTAAAAAAGACGAATTTTCCACAAAATTAATTTTAGATCAAATAGTTGCATTGAGAACCAAATAGTTGAACTTTCAAGCAAAAGAGACGAATTTTTTAGAGAACAGTTAAAGTTTCAACTAGGAAAGATAAATTTTCAACCAAAGAACTTTTGTACCAAAAAAGATGAATTTTCAATCCAAAAGACAAATTTTCTGTAAAAAAAAAAAACGAATTTTCAACAAAACAGTTAAATTTTTAATCGAATAGTTGAATTTTCAAACTTAAAAGATGATTTCTCAACCTAATAGTTGAATTTTCGAAAAAAAAAATATCAACCAAACGGTTGCATTTAGAACCAAATATTTGAAATTTCAAGCTAAAGAGGCGATTTTTTTAGAAGACAGTTCAATATTCAACGAAGAAAGATCAATTTTGAGACAAGAACTTTTCTACTGAAAAAGATGAATTTTCGGATATACTTTCGAAAAGGTCACCCAAGGGGTTCCTTTTAAACCCTAGTTGAACGAACTAAAAGGATTTTTGGCGCAGATCAATATAAATTTAGTTATTCATAATTTTGACTTTTTTTGCAATTAGTTTTTTTTCAAACTCTCAAAAAATATGAATTTTGGGAAAAAATGCTGTTCACAAAAGTTGTAGATCTCGTCGAAACACATATTTTTGTATTTATACTTTTTTTCTAAAATTAATATTTTCTCGACAAAAATGGATTTTCAGATTTTTTGTTACAAACACATTTCAAAAATTGCGTATAGTGTTCAAAAAAGTTTTAAAGAATAAACTTTTATCACTGAAAAAAAATCTAAGACTATCACTGGGATGCGTGTTTTTTTGTTATTAATTAATATCTTTTTCGAACAATATTTAAAAAAAAAAGTATAAATATAACAAATATATGTTTCAACGAGATCTACAACTTTTGTGAGCAACATATTTTTCCAAAATCAATATTTTTCGAGATTTGAAAAAAAAACTAATTTAAAAAAAAGACAAAATTATTGATAACTTAATTTATATTGATCTGCGCCAAAAATCCTTTTATTGCATTCAACTAGGGTCTAAAAGGAACACCTAGGCCAAGTATCAAGTCAATATTCTTGGGTGACCTTTTCGGAAGTATACCCGAATTTTCAATCCAAAAGGACGAATTTTCTATTAAAAAAAAAAGAATTTTCAAAAAAACAGTTAAATTTTTGATTAAAAAAATATGCCTTTTCAACATAATAGTTGCATTTTTAACAAAAAAATTAATTTTTTAACAAAATAGTTGAATTTTTAACCAACTAGTTGAATTGAAAAAAAAAATTGACAAACAAACAGCTGCATCATTTACAACCAAATATATATTTTCAATTAAAAAGATAAATTTTCAACTAAAAATTCAATCATTAAATTTTCAGTTAAAAAAATTAATTTTCAACCCAAAAAAATCTTTAATTATACATAAAGAACAGCTGAATTCAACAAAAAAATCTAATTCTACAAAAAAAAAAATAGTTGATATTTCAACCAAAAAAGATATAATTTTAAATAAAAAACATACGAATTCAACAAAAAAGAAACACGAATTTTCAACGAAATAGTTGATTTTCCACCAGAACAGATTAATTTTAAACCAGTTACATTTTTTACCAAAAAATATCAAATTCTTACCAAAAGAGATGATTTTTTATACCAAAAATATGAATTATCAACAAAAGAGTTGAAGTTTCAAACAAAAAATTAAATAATTAAATTTTCTGTTAAAACAATTAACTTTCAGCGATAAGAAAAGAATTTTCAACCAAAGAGATAAATTTTTAACTAAATTGATGAATCTTCAACAAAAAATGAAATGTTAACAAATAAGTTTAACTTTCAACCACGTAGTTGAATTTTGAATGAAAAAAAAAAGATGAAATCTGAACGGAAAATGTGATAGTTGATATTTTAACTAAAAAATACTTTAATTTCACATGAAAAAATAGATGAATGCAACAACAAAAAAGATTAATTCAATACGAAAAATTTAATAGTTTATACTTATATTACATATATTTATATATATATATATATATTTATTATATATAATAATTATTTATCATAAACCACCTTGGTACACAGTGGATAACTCTGTCTTAAGGTGTTATCAATTGTAGATAAACCTGTAAATAAGTACATTAAATTGACTTCAGCAAATAACAATAAATTGAGAATGAATATCTAATTTTATCTTTCAGCCATCTATCAGTACATCTTTACATTTAGTGGTTCTTCTTTCAGGATAAGTAGGGGAGACTGGTACACAGTGGATCATGCGGGTTTTTTC
This sequence comes from Andricus grossulariae, assembly GCA_011634705.1. Lineage (NCBI taxonomy): Eukaryota > Metazoa > Arthropoda > Insecta > Hymenoptera > Cynipidae > Andricus > Andricus grossulariae. The sequence goes on along the minus strand of JAABKJ010075445.1, from coordinate 100,237,538 downwards.
ATATAGGGGCCGTGCATAAATTACGTAAAGTTTTTTCTGCAATTTTCAACCACGTACCCCCCTTTGTTAGTGTAAAATAATTAAATTTTCTACAAACATTTGAATTTTCAACAAAAATCTTTATTTTCAACCAAACAGTTAAAAATTGTAGTTAAATTAATTTTTAACCAAAATAACGAATTTTCAACAAGATGGTACATTTTTCAACCGAGGAGATGAATTTGCAATTAAAAATTTCAATCTTAAACAACAAAAAATGAGTTTTTTACAAATTAGTTTAACTCACAACCAAGGAGTTGAATTTTCAATTTTTTCAAAAGCCAAAAAAGATATCAATTTTAAGTAAAAAAACAGTTACATTTAACCAAAAGAGACGAATTTTCACAAAATACTTGAATTCTCAATTACGAATGATTCATTTTTAATCAAAAAGTTGCATTTTACACGAATAAAGACTATTTTTCAACAAAATATTTTTATTTTCAACCAAATGGTTAAATTTTGAACCAAAAAGATTAATTTTCTATTAAAAAAGTAGAATTTTTAACGAAATACATCAATTTTAAACCAAATAGTTATATTTTTAACCAAAGAAATAAATTTTTAACTAAAGTGAGAAATCTATAACTAAAAAAATGAATTTGTAAGCGAGAAGATTAATTTTCTACAAAAAATACAAATTTTCAACTAAAGATATCAATTTTTCCACCAAAAAATGGAATAGTTAAATTTTCGGTTAAAAAAATTAATTTAAAAAAAAAGTAGAAAACAATTTTTCATCAAAGTAGTCCAATTTTCAACCTGGCAGATGAATTTTCAAGTGAAATGATAAATCTTGTACCAAAAAAATTAATTTTTGACTAAGCAGTTCAACTAATGAACAAAGAGTTTAATTTTCAACGTAAAAATATGAATCTTTGATCAAAAAATATAATAGTTGTTAGTTCAACCAAAAAAGATTTTAATTTTAAATGAAAAACAATTGAATTTAATCGAAAGAGACGAATTTCCAAAAAAATACTTGAATTCTCAATTAATACAGATTAATTTTTAATCAATAAGTTGCATTTTTAACCAAAACATTCATTTTCTACCAAAAAATACAAATTTTCAACAAAATATATAAATGTTCAACCAATTAGTTAAATTTTTATCCAAGAGGATTAATTTTCTACTCAAAAAGTCGAATTTTTAACAAAAAACATGAATTTTAAACCAAATAGTTAAATTTTTAACCAAAGAAATGAATTTTCAACTAAAATGAAGAATGTTTAATCAAAAACATGAATTATTTACCAAGAAGAATAATTGTCTACTAAAAAAGACCAATTTTTAACAAAACACATGAATTATCAACTAAAAAAGATCCATTTTCTACGAAAAATAGAATAGTTCGATTTTCAGTTAAAAAATTAATTTTTAACAAAAAAAAAACAAATATCCAGCAAGGTAGTCCAATTTTCCACCGAACAGTGGTATTTTCAACAACAAAAAATGAATTTCAAACACAAAATTTAATTGTTGTTATTTATTTATTTTTCTACTACTATTTGAATTTTTTACATGAAAAGACGAATTTATAACAAATGACTTAAATTTTCAACCAAATAGTGGAACTTTTGATTTGAAAAGATCAATTTTTACCAAAAAATGGAATATTTAAATCTTCATTAAACAAAAATTTACAAGTGAAAAAAATAATTTCTACAAAACAGTTGAATTTTATACCAAATTGCGGAATTTTCCTCAAAAATGTTAATTTTCCACCAAACAGATGTATTTCTATCCAATCAGTTAAAAATTACAGTTAAAAAAATTAATTTTTAATCAAAAACCCATTTTTTAACAAGGTAGGTTGATTTAAAAAAAAAATACCAATTTTTTACAAATAAAAATTTTCCAGTCGAAAAAGAAAAAAAGTTCATGGAAGTTTTTGGACTTTTAAGACAAATCACGAAATTTTTGTAAAATAGTATAAAAAGACGAATTTTCAACTAAAAAAAAAAAAAAAAATTTAAAAAATCGAAAAATTACATTTTCAAATTAAAATATTAGTTTTGAAACAAAAAAGAAACGAATAAAATCAAATTTTTTTTAATCTTTTCAAATTTTAAATTTTGTTTTAAAATTTTCTATATTTTTTTCTGAAATGTTAACAAATTGTATAAGAGACAGTACTTGAACAAGTGGCATTTTCTGAAAAAAAAAAAATTGTTGAGCTAGAAACACAAATTTTTTAGAATACCGTTGAATTTTCAGTAAACAAAAATAATTTTTAACACAAAAAGACTAATTTTCAATAAAATAGGTATACTGTTAACTAAATAGTTAAATTTTTTAATCCAAAAGGAGGAACTTTAAACAAAACAGTAACATTTTCGACAAAAAAAACCTTCAATAAAAAAGTTGAATTTGCAAACAAAATAATTAACTTTTTTACAAAATACTTGAATTTTTAAGGAAATAGTTTAATTTTCTCCCAAAAAGAAAAAGACAAGATGAATTTTTCATTTTCAACCAAGATAGATTTTTTTTTAAATTTTCAAATAAAAAAGATGATTTTAAGAAAATATGCAGTTCAATTATTATTAAAATAATTGAACTTTCAACAAAGTACTTACATTTTCAATTATGTAACTGCGTTTTTAATATACAAAGATGAAATTTTAAGCAAGAAGATTAGTTTTTAACAAAATACATGCATTTTCAACCAACTGGTTATTTTTCAAACAGAAAAATATGAATTTTTCAACAAAAAAATAAATTTAAAATTATTAAAGGAGAAAAACAACCCTAAAAAAAGACACATTTTTAACCAAAAATTTAATCGTTAAGTTTTTAGTTCGAAAAATTAATTTTTAACAAACAGAAAAAGAATTTCAACCAATTAAATTCAACCAAAAAATATTAATTTTAACCAATTCAATGGAATTATCAATAAACAAGATTAATTTTCTACCCAAAAAGATAAATTTTCTAACAAATAGTATATAGAATACTTAAATTTTCAGATAAAAATATTGAATTTTAACAAACAAAAAAACGAATTTTCAACAAAATAGTTAAACTTTCAACTAAAGAAGTTATTCTTAAATAAGATGAATTTTTAACAAAGCAGGTTTTTGAAACCAAAAAAGGATGAATTTTTAACCAAATTGTTAATTTTTCTACCAAAAGAGATAAATTTTCCACCAATAAGATTAACATTCCACCAAAAAAAAGAAGATTTTTCAACAAAAATTTAATTTTCTGTGAAATAGATTAATTTCAAAATAAACAGTTTAGCTTTTAACCAAATAGTTAATTTTTTTAGCAAAATAGTGGGATTTGCAACTAAAAATGTGAAAATTGAACAAAAAATGTTATTTTCAATAAAATTGTTAAATTTTTGAGCCAGAAAGTTTATTTACAACCAAATAGTTGAATTTTTAATAAAAAAGTAATATTTAACCAAAATTAAACGAATTTTCAACAAAATAGTTACATATTCTTCTAAAGAGATGAATCTTCTACCAAAATAATGAATTTTTAACAAAGTATTTCAAATTTCAACCAAGTAGTTACATTTTTGGCTAAAAAAGATTACTGTTTAACAAAGTAGTTTCATTTTCAGGAAATAATTAAATTTTTAATCAAACAGTAGATTTTTTAACCTTACAAAATAAATTCAAAACAAAAAATATAGAAGACTTTTTAACAAAAAAGAAATTAATTTTGAACGATATATAGTTGGATTTTTTTATTGGGTTCTATTATTTCAATTCGCATTTAATAAAAAAACGAGAAAAAGGGAAAAATTGGAAGTTTTTCGAAAACATGGGGAAAAAGAATTTTTTTTTAAATGAAAAAAATGATTATTGTAACAAAAAATTAACGTGCAAGTTCTGAGATAATAAAATACTGTTTAATAAGCGAAATAGTGTAAGATATTCGAAAAAACTAGATTTTTTTCACCTTTCTTATGAAAAGGCGCGAATGATTATTAATTGTTTAAATAATTGCAAACTGCCTTCCACAATATCACTCTTAGCATTCATTAACTGTGTCATTAGTTTCAGAAAGTAGCTACTTTTCATGATTTACAGGGCAAAAAATTGTTTAAACAAATAGAAATTTTTAAATTCAACTATTTTGTTGAAAATTCGTGTTTTTGTTTGTTAGAAATGTATCTTTTCTGGATGAAAATGTAACTATTTGGTTTCATAATTGGGACATGTTCCATGATAGGTACCTTTAATTTAACTTTTTACGATTGATAGAGGAAAAAATTATTTAAATAAATGAAAATTGTTTAAAATATTGCAAAGTCTATTTATCAAAAATATGACTCTTGATTTTCCTCAACTTACTTAAAAATATAAAAAGGTTTATTTACATTAAAAAGAGATATCATAATCACATATAAATCATAATTATTAACATTAAAGAGTGATAAATATATAATCATTTAAAAAATCTTTAAAAACACTTATAATATCATCATACTAATGTACTTATTTTAATAAGTATTTAGTGAGAGAAAAAGATTTGAAAGATTAAAAAAAATGCAATCCCCCCCCTCCGGAATTAGAAGAGTTAGTAGTGAGGCGTTATGAGTTAGTAGTTAGAGGAGTTAATGGTTAAAGGAGTTTGGAGTTAGAGGTTAGAGGAGTTAAAAGTTGAAGAAGTAAAGAGTTAGAAGTAAGAAAAGTTAGGAGTTAGAGAAGTTAGAGAAGTTAGATGAATTAGAGGAGTTAGGAGTAAGGAGTTATGAGTTGGTATTTAGAGGAGTTCGGAGTAAGGAGTTGATATTTAGAGGAGTTAAGAGCTGGGAGTTAGAGGAGTTTCAAGTCAGAGAATTTAGAGGAATTATAAGAGTTAGAAGTTAGTCGTTACAGGAGTTACAGGAGTTAAAGAAGTTTGAAGTTAGGAGATAGAAGTTATATAAATGAGAGGAGTTAGGAGTTATGGGTTAGGAGTAAGGAGTTAGAAAAATTAGGAGGAGTCAGGAGCTTGAAGTTTGGAGTTAAAGGAGTGAAAAGTTGGAGGAGTTAAGAATTAGGAGTTAGAAGAGTTAGGTATGAGAAAAGTTAGAAAAATGAGAGGAGCTATGAGTTAGTAGTTAAAGGAGTTAAAGGAGTTAGGAATTAGGAATTAGAAGATAGAGGATTTAGAAGTTAAAAGGTATTAGGAGGCAGAACAGTTAGAGGAATTAGAAGAGTTAGGAGTAGAGAGTCGTGAGTTGGTAGTTGAAGAAATTTGGAGTTAGGGGTTAGAGAAGTTAAAAGTTAGAGGAGTTAAGAGTTGGGCGTAAGAAATGTTAGGAGTTAGCGAAGTTAGATGAATTAGAGGATTTAGAAGTTAGGAGATGTGAGTTATTAGTTAGAGGGGTTAGGAGTTAAAAGTGAGATAAGTCAAGAGTTAGGAGTTAGAGGAGTTAGGGGTTGCAGAAGTTAGAGAAATAAGAGGAGTTAGGAATTAGAAGTAAGGAGTTAGAGAAGGTAGAGGAATTAGAGGCGCTATGAGTTAGTAGCTGAAGGAGTTAGGAGTTAGGAGTGAGAGGAGTTGGGAGTTTAAAGTTAGAGGAGTTGAGAGTTAGGAATTTGAATTGCAAGAAGTTAGAGAAGTTAGAGGAATAAGAAGAGTTAGGAGTTAGTGTTTAAAGGAGTTAGTTGTTGAAGGCGTTTGGAGTTCGGAGTTGAAAAAGTTAAAATTGGGAGAAGTTAAGAGTTAGGAGTTAGATAAATGACAGGAGTTAGAAGTTATGATTTAGTAGTTAGGAGTAAGGAGTAAGGAGTTAGAAGAATTAAGAGGAGTCAGGAGCTTGGAGTTAGGAGTTAAAGGAGTAAAAAGTTGGACGAGTTAAGAATTATGAGTTAAAAGAGTTAGGTATTAGAAAAGTTAGAGGGATGAGAGGAGTTATGAGTTAGTAGTTGAAGGAGTTAGGAGAAAGGAGTGATTAGTTATGAGTTAGTATTTAAATTAGCTAGGATTTAGTAATTACGGAGTTTGAAGTTAGTGTTTAGAGAAGTGAAAAGTGAGAGAAGTTAAGAGTTAGGAGTAATAAGAGTTAGGAGTTAGAGAAACTTGATGACTTAGAGAAGTTAGAACTTAGGAGTAAGGATTTATGAGATAGTAGTTAGAGGAATTCAGAGTTATGAGTTAAAAGTTAGAGTTGAAGGAGTAAAAAGTTGGAGGAGTTAAGAATTAGGAGTTAGAAGAGTTAGGTATTAGAAAAGTTAGAGGAATGAGACGAGCTATGAGTTAGTAGTTAAAGGAATTAAAGGAGTTAGGAGTTAGAAGATAGAGGAGTTAGAAGTTAAAAGGTATTATGAGGCAGAGCAGTTAGAAAAATTAGAAGAGTTAGGAGTAGAGAGTCGTGAGTTGGTAGTTGAAGGAGTTTGGAGTTAGGGGTTAGAGAAGTTAAAAGTTAGAGGATTTAAGAGTTAGGCGTAAGAAATGTTAGGAGTTAGCGAAGTTAGATGAATTAGAGGATTTAGAAGTTAGGAGTTATGAGTTATTAATTAGAGGGTTTAGGAGTTGAAAGTGAGATAAGTTAAGAGTTAGGAGTTGGAGGAGTTAGGGGTTGGAAAAGTTAGAGAAAAAAGAGGAGTTAGGCGTTAGAGAAATGACAGGAGTTAGAAGTTATGATTTAGTAGTTAGGAGTAAGGAGTTAGAAGAATTAAGAGGAGTCAGAAGCTTGGAGTTAGGAGTTAAAGGAGTAAAAAGTTGGACGAGTTAAGAATTAGGAGTTAAAAGAGTTAGGTATTAGAAAAGTTAGAGGGATGAGAGGAGTTATGAGTGAGTAGTTAAAGGAGTTAGGAGAAAGGAGTGAAGAGTTATGAGTTAGTATTTAAATTAGCTAGGATTTAGTAATTACGGAGTTTGAAGTTAGTGTTTAGAGAACTGAAAAGTTAGAGGAGTTAAGAGTTAGGAGTAACAAGAGTTAGGAGTTAGAGAAACTAGATGAATTAGAGAAGTTAGAATAAAATTCCCGAATTGGAAACTTTCCGATTGATAACACTCCCCAATTATACATTTCCCGGAGTGGAAAATCCACGAATAATAAAAATCCGAAATAATAACATTCCCGAAAAATAAAATTCCCGAATTGGAAACTTTCCGATTGATAACACACCCCAATTATAAAGTTCCCGAAATGGAAAATCCCCGAATAATAAAATTGCCAAATAATAACATTCCCGAAAAATAACATTCCCGAATTGGAAACTTCCCGATTAATAACATTCTCCAATTATACAATCCCCGAATTGGAAAATTCCCGCATAATAAAATTCCCGATTGATAAAATTCCCCAATTATAAAGTTCACGAATTGGAAAATTCCCGAATAATAAAATTCCCGATTAATTACATTCCCCAATTAAAAAGTTCCAGAAGTGGAAAATCCCCGAATAATAAAATTCCCAAATTATAAGATCCCCAAATTAGAAAATTCCCGATTACTAATATTCCCCAATTATAAAGTTCCCGAAGTGGAGAATCCGCGAATAATAAAATTCTTAAATCATAAAGTTCCCGAATTGGAAAATTCCCGATTACCAACATTCCCCAATTAAAAAGTTCCCGAAGTGGAAAATCCCCGAATAATAAAATTCCCAAATAATAACATTCCCGTATAATAAAATTCCCGAATTGGAAACTTCAAGATTGATAACACTCCCCAATTATACAATTCCCGAAATGGAAAATCTCCGAATAATAAAATTCCCAAATTATAAAATCCCCGAATTGCAAAATTCCCGAATAATAAAATTCCCGATTAATCACATTCCCCAATTATAAAGTTCCCGAAGTGGAAAATCCCCGAATAATAAAATTCCCAAATAATAACATTCCCGAATAATAAAATTCCCGAATTGGAAACTTCCCGATTACTAACATTCCCCAATTATAAAGTTCCCGAAGTGGAGAATTCGCGAATAATAAAATTCTCAAATTATAAAGTTCCCGAATTGGAAAATTCCCGATTGATAACATTCCCCAATTATAAAATCCCCGAATTGTAAAATTCCCGCATAATAAAATTCGCGAATAATAACATTCCCCAATCATAAAGTTCCCGAAGTGAAAAATCCCCGAATAATAAAATTCCCAAATTATAAAATCCCTGAATTTGAAAATTCCCGAATAATAAAATTCCCGATTAATTACATTCCCCAATTATAAAGTTCCCGAAGTTGAAAATCCCCGTATCATAAAATTCCCAAATTATAAAATCCCTGAATAATAAAATTCCCGGTTGATAACATTACCCAATTATACAATTCCCGAAATGGAAAATCCCCGAATAATAAAATTCCCAAATAATAACATTCCCCAATTGGAAACTTCCCGGTTGATAACATTCCCCAATGATACAATTCCCGAAATGGGAAATCCCCGAATAATAAAATTCTCAAATTATAAAATCCCCGAATAATAAAATTCCCGATTAATTACACTCCCCAATTATACAATTCCCGAGATGGGAAATCCCCGAATAATAAAATTCCCAAATTATAAAATCCCCGATTAATAACATTCCCCAATTATAAAGTTCCCGAAGTGGAAAATCCCCGTATAATAAAATTCCCAAATTATAAAATACCCGAATTTGAAAATTCCGGAATAACAAAATTCCCGGTTGATAACATTCCCCAATTATACAATTGCCGAAATGGAAAATTCCTGAATAATAAAATTCCCGATAAATAGAATTCTCCAATTATAAAATTCCCGAATCGGAAAATTCCTGCATAATAAAATTCCCGATTAATAACATTCCCCGAATAATAAAATTCCTAAATTATAAAATCCCCGAATTGGAAAATTCCCGAAGTGGAAAATCCATGATTAATGAAGTTCACGTCTTGAAAAATTCCCGAATAATAAAATTCCCACATAATTAAAAGTTTTTAGAAGAACAAAATGAATTATAATGTTTAAAATTTCTTAAATTATTGTTTAAATTAAAAATTAAAATAAATGATATATATATGTATATATACGTATATATATTTCTGGATACATGTTTTCCAATATTGTTATTTTAAATTCAAACAATAATTTTAAAAACTTCAAATAATAAAAGTATTTTTTTAAATATCGTTTTACTATATTTTCAATCAATTATTTTTTAAAAACATCTAATTTTTTATGTCGAGAATTTTCTAGTTCAGGTATTTTATAATTCGGCAATTTTCTGTCGCGAAATTTATTATTCGGGAATTTTCCATTTCGGAAATTGGGAAGAATGAAAGGGACGACTGAAAATCTCGAAAAAAAATTCCCGACATTGTGAAGTTCCCGAACTGGAAAATTGGGGAATAATGAAATTCGGAAATTATAAAATTCCCGAACAATAAAATTCTTGAATAATGAAATGAGTGCCCGATGGTGAGAGCTTCCTAACATTAATTAGTATTGTGAAGGGCTTTTCCCTCCACTCACTGAGTGGAGGATTTTCATGCCCGGCAAATAAACCTTGTTTTGTGTTCACTTAAATCATGGTTGTTTTCTACTTGGCTCACCTCTCTTCTCTGATGTGTTTTCATTATTTTAATTATTTGTTATGAATTTACTTTTGTTTACCTAAAATTGCGATCAAATTTGTTTATCATAATTGTTCAAAAAATTTTCCATTAGCATCTATTCTCGATTCATTGTTATGAAACATTAATTTCTCTTACATTTTATACCAAAAACTCTGGATCTAAATGAGCTGAACATTCCCAATCCCGAAAAAAAATTTTGTTCATTAATTTGTTTATATCGTCATAAACCATTTTTGAAATTACAATATCACCGATGAGACATAAAAAAATTCTACGACCTTTAGTTTTTATCTAATTTACAATATTTTTTTAGAGTGAAGATAATTAAATTTTGCAGAGATCTCTCGAGGATTCTATAACTACTCCTGAAAACTGTATTAGTAGAATCCTATAAAAAAAAATCCAACAATTTTTGTGCAAAAGTTCATTCTTTTTAGTTTAAAATTCTACCATTATAGTATTTGTTAAAAATTCGACTTTTGGAGTTGACAATTCAAATATTTTGGTGGTTGAGAATTTATTTCCTTTTCTGTAAATTCGTTTTCTTTCAACTTCAACTTTTTTTTTAATTTGACTACTTAGTTAAAAGTCGAACTACTTTGATAGAAATTTATTCTTTTTGTTGAAAGTTCAAATATTTTGCTGGAAATCGTGTATGTTTGTTGGTTGTAAATCAATTCTGTTAAATATACATTTTAAATAACTAATTTGATGTAATTAATAGACAAAACATGACACCTGTTAATATGCTGAAACTAGAATTGAATATTTTACTTATATTTGTGCTTATAATGAACGATTATCTACTGTAAGGTGGTCTCCCCTGTATTATTTTTGTAGACAATCGATCATTTTTACTTTAAATTTCATGTATTTTGTTGAGCATTCATCTTTTATGGTAGAAAATCAATATAAATATACAAAACTCGAAAAAAATTTCAATTTTAAGATTTACAGTAAAATGTTCACTAATTTCGAATGGCTCTTGTTTAAAATAAAGTCATTTTAATTTTTTTTCGTAAGTTCCATTTGGAAAATCCACAATGAAACATTCTTCAACATGAGTTATTTGAAAATTGCAAATTCTTTATTATTCATTGTGCAACTATAATATAAAATGATGTGATCATGAATTTTTTAACGGTTAAGTTGTAAGGATTTTAAGATTGAAAAATTGTGTGTTAGTAGGGTTACAAGACATTAGTGAAACTTCACAACATTATTATTTTTCAAATATAGACTTGTAGAGAATGACAAGATGGAACCGTTTTCTATTTTCTGTTTCTTCATCGAATAAGTATTTTTAATAATAAGCATCAAAGTCTTAAAAATGTTGTCCCTAAATCCATGAGAAACAAATCGTCGTAAACTAAGAAAATATTGATAGAACTATTTAAAACTTTGATGACCATACGAAATATACCATAGCGATGCCTAAAAAATGAAGAATGAACTAAAAATCGCCTATTCTTTAATAATATTTAACATAAATGGAGACATATCGGTAAACCCGTTTTTCAGTCTCGCCGACAAAAAGTATCGAGGGAAATTTAGAGTTAAAACAACGTCCCGTGAGATATGGTGCCTTTCTTTGTTCCGTGCTTCTGAACTCTTGCCCAGTCATTGTTGTACATATTTGTAATTTTAGGCCACAATTTTTATAATTTCGCAAATTTGTTGACTGCAATTTGTTGACTACAATTTGTTCATAAATTTTTTCTACATATTCATGAATTTTTTTTCAATTTAATGGAGCACCTCTTGTATAAAAAGTAATGCTCTCAACTTGACTCTTCTCAAATGTGCCCAAAATTCCTTACTTTTTTAAAATTTTTCAATCTGCAAAAAACAAAATTTTTTTACATTAACGCATTAACGTGCCAAAAGTAAGTTCCCATATTTTATAAATTGGCGGGAAAAGGTCGAGAAGGAAAAAGTTGGACAAGAATATCTTCGTTTGTATCTCAGGACATCACTACATTTTTATAAGGTCGCTATCAGCTGCTTTCTCTTATTAGTATCATTGTAACCATGCAGCTTCCCCTGGCTATCGTGTCTGATTGTAAAGTGCGATCTGTTATCCAAATTTTAGGCAGCCATTGAAGGCAGCTATAAAACGCAAGAGAACAGGTTTGTTGACAAGAGAAGTGATTTTTTTCCATGAAAATTGACACTCATTTCAGTGGGAAGAAGTTCCGTACGAACGCTCAACTTGAGGAAGAAGTGAACCGTACAGGGACCCTCTATCCGCAACCCGAGGACGCGTTCGGTGGCTTTGTCATAGGCCCTTCAGTTCTATTCCAAAGGTATAGAAACCGAAACCGAATGGGGGCTCGTATATATCGTTCTGTGACATTTTTACTGTTTTTTTTAAATGTCGGATATATATATATATATATGCGTGTGTATGTGTGTGTGTATTTATGTGTATATAAGGCTCATAATTTATTTTATTTTTTAACCATGAAGTAATCCTTTGATAGTACCTTAAAAAATATATGTTGTTACCTTGGATATGAGTATATTACAGAAAAAATGCATTGCAAAGAAATGTTCACAAAATTACAATATTCTTTTTAGCCCCTCCTCATTGAAGGAATTCATGCGCCATTTTTTTTAGTTCCCCTAATACCCTGTAAAACATATATTTGAGCCGGGTAAATTAGTCTTATAATAGTAGAACTTTATCCCTAAACTATGAATTAAAAGGAAGCGGGAGCATATGTTTTTTCTTTAAATATTAGAAAAAATTGATATATCAGATACTATCATTTATGCGTAAACCGACCCGGTAAAATTTTGCCGGCCGGCCCTAGAAGCCGTTCTACCCAATTTTTTAAAAATATTTCAGAAGATTTTAAAGCTTTGATAGATTTTCAGGAATTTAAAAGGATATCAAAAAGTTTCAAGGAATTTAAAGTATTGCAAAGACTTTAACAGCTTTCAAGGGAATCCATAGTTTCCCAGGATTTTAATTATTTTAAGGAATATTCGAAGCTTTTAAGGTTTTTGAAGACTTTAAAAGAAAATGTTAAGTCTTTACTGGTGTTCAAGGGATTGCCAAGGGTTAAGTAAGGGATTTACTATTAATACAAAGTTTTCAAGAGCTTTTCAGAGATTAAAGAAAAATGTATGGGATTACAAAGAGTTTCCTAAACTTCATAAGGATTTTTTATAGGATGTAAAAGGTTTTAGGGTATTTTTAATGATTTCAAGGAACTTACGAGAATGTTACAGATTTCAAAGGATTTTCATAGAATCCCTTATAGCCTCTACCTCTGGGCAAAAATGTATGGGATTACAAAGAGTTTCCTAAACTTCATAAGGATTTTTTATAGGACGTAAAAGGTTTTAGGGTATTTTTAATGATTTCAAGGAACTTACGAGAATGTTACAGATTTCTCTGGGCAAAAATGTATGGGATTACAAATCCCATTCTATCCTATCGCTGTGAGGGATGATTTAAAGTGATTTCTAACGAATTTTAATACATATGAAAAAATTCTGAATATTTTTCAAATATTTCGGTAAATATGCGGTTTTAGAGAATTTTCTTGAATTTCGAAAGATTTGAAAGGATTACATAGACTTTATAAGATTTTAGGATGTTGAAAAATACTCCAAGGGATTTAAAAGCATTTAAAAGAATTTCTGAGGGATTTTATAAGATTTGCGAGTATTTTAGTAATGCTAAGGCATTTCGAAGGCTCTTAATAAGATATTTTAATCATTTTCCCAGGATCTCGAAGGATTTCATAGGGGTTCAAATATTTCAAGGAATATGATCAGATTTCATGTAATCTTACGGGATTTCAACGGATTTTATAATATTTTAATGAATTTGAAAAAATGTATTCACAAGAATTTAGAGATTTCAAAGGATTTTAAAGATTTTCAGAGTATTTCAAAGGATTCTCAGGAATGTTTAAGAGTTCAAAAACTATCAAGGTATTTTGATAGATTTAAAAGTATTTGAAATATTTTATGGTATTTCCAAGGATTCCATGGAATTTTCAAAAGATTAAAAAAATTTGAATGAATTTCCAAGCATTTTAATTATTTGAGAAAATTCAAAAAATTATATGCGGTTTTTAAGAATTTTCTAGAATTTTGGAATATTTGGATGGATTTTATAGGACCTACACGTTCTTAAGACGGAGAAAAATGGAAGTGAAAAATTGGGTCTTTAGTGCCGGTAGTCGAGGTATTCATTACTGAACTGGCGTTGTAAAAAAAATTCGAGATTGAAATTAGGTTATTGATAAAGGGATTACAGCTTTTCGACGCTCTGACTCTTCTAGAGTCTAGCGCACTGTACGGAATCCAGTCCAGAATAGGAATCGTTCCTATACTTGCAACAGTTAAGAATAATCGGCCAAAAAGAATTTACAAGGGCATAGAGCTTCGGTTCATTGCTGCCCGAATGTTATTGAGTGCGGGGTATCCAGGAATGGTTACCGGACTACTGGAAAGTCAGTCGAGTTCCCAATAGAACACTATAAAGTATAAACTATACTTCGATCAAGACTTCGTCCTACCGACCATTGAGACACGATATATATTATTATTATTATTATATCATTAAGCCGTTTCCCTTTCGGGGTAGGCGTGAATTGCTCGGTGGTAAAGTATTGAGAGAAGAAACAGGGAGAGAGAAATTGGTGATAAGGCAGAGGAAAAGGGTTTGGAATTTCGAAGAGAAACTTAAAAGTCGTAAGGGTAGCAAGTTTGCACAAGTGTGCCTGCAGGAAATACTAAATAGAGAGAGGAGAGGTAACACGGCACATTCAAGATGCGAGGAGGAGAGATGGAAAGTTAGAAGGGAATGGAGAATGTGTGACGAGAGGAGGTAGTGGCAGGTAGTAGAGGGTGAAATGAGTAAAAAGCAGGAAGAGAAGATGTGGGAAAAGATTATGGAGTCAAAATATAATAAATGGTATACATTCGTCAAGTTGGAGGGGGTCCCAGAATATCTAGGGAAATTGAAAAAGGAGTGCAGGTGGTCCAGGGTGATACGCTTCAGAATGGGAGAAGGCATGAATGAGTGTAAATATTGGATGAATAAAGAAATGAAAATGTGTAGGGTATGTGGGTATGAAAGGGAATCGTGGAAACACGTGCTGGAGAGATGTACAGGGGAAGAGGAAGGCGGAAAGATCGTGGTAGATAAAGTTAGATGGATACTGAGCGGTTGTGGACAAGGGGAAAAGTGGATGAAGAGTGTAGAAGAGAAAAGGGAAGAGAGAATGCATGGGGGAGGAGAAAACCAAAATTGAAGTATGTATAGGGAAAATTAGTGTTGCGTGACTTGGAAAAGCTTGAAGAGTAATGGTAAGAGGAAACGGAAGCCCTGGAAGGTATCGCGCACTTGCTATAATAGTTAGTAAGGTAATATTTAAGAACTTATGAATGATAAGAAGGAGAAGCGATTACATAAGGTATAGTGGTTAAGTGAAATTGTGAAAGATGTAAAGGGAACGGAGCCCTCAAACCCGTAAAAGGGAGAGTAATAAAATACAATACAAAACACAAGGTGGAACTTGCATCTTTTTAGTTGAAAGTCGCAACTGTGTGATTGAAAATTAATCTGTTTAATCTTTTTTATTGAAAAGACAACAGCTTATAGTTGAAGGTGAAACTACTTTGTTAAACATTCTTGTTTTTTTGGTTGGTTGATGATCCATCATTTTAGTTAAAAATCTTTTTCTTTCATAATTTAACTATATTTTGTTGAAAATAATCTTTTTGTTTGACAAATTTCATGTTTGGTTGAAAATTTATATTATTTAGTTGAAAATTCAACTATTTGGTTAAAAATTCCTGTATTTCATTGAAACTTCGTCTTTTTGTGATAGAATATTAATCTTGTTGTTGACTAATATTCCACATTTTGGTTCAAAATTTAACTATTAGGTTGAAGATTTCCTTAGAATATTCCTTAAATATTATTATTTTTAATTCAATTTAATTTATAATTCTTTTTATATTTAATTATATTTATACATTTATTTAATTCAATTAATTTTCAATTTATTAATTAAAATTTTTTTAAATAAATTTGTTAGTAAATTATATTTTATTATTTATTATATTTATTTTAAAAAATATATATATAATTCATACATTTAATTTCTATTTTACATTGCACATTTATTCAGAAAGAAATCGGAAAGGTTCAGAACGAAGTAAACGCAGAAATCGGAAAGGATTGGAACGGTACTTCTTTTTCGACCCTTTCCGTTTCTTCCGCTAGGATTGTTCAATGGAATAATCGTGCACTGTAAAAAAAAGTTTCTTCAAGTTTTTACCACTTTCAGAGTAGGTCTGATTATTACCTACTCCCAAAGTAACGTTTTCACTGGAAATAACGAATATCCACTTTTAGTATGGAATTCAACTTTTAGGTTACTTAAGTTTTTAGACAGATTCTGTAAAATTACAATGCATTATGAACATTATGAATTTATAGGCGATGGCATTCTAACCAAAACTATTCGTACTTTTATTCAGCATGGTAACTTCAGCATCTACATGAGAAATGTGAATGATGGTATACTACGTAAAAAAAATAAATTGACATATATACCAATATAAATAAATAACTTTTTTTAAATACATCTTTAAACTATATTTTTTATCAATTTTGTAAAAAAAAAATTCCATAATTTATACCGTTCTGAAACACTCTTTGACAAATAATTGTAATTTTACCATTTATTTCATTATTCTCCGCAACTTTCAAACTTTACAATTACTTGTATTTATACTACGTTAAGAGCTGTACAATTACGCCGCGTTATCAATTATCGAATTTCAAGACGTAAGATTACGTTGGAAAAAGGAATTTTTAACAGTTTCTGTACTTTTACCAGCGTAAAAAAATTCAAGACTCTGAAACTAGGTCCATTTATTACCTACTCTGAAAGTCACAGATTCACAAGCAGAAACTGTACTTCTACCCAGTAAAAAAAGTTGAATAGATATAACGCGAAAACGAATTCAGGTTAGGTTTGGTGTATTCGATTTGCTGCCTATATATATATATATATATATAATTATATTATCATTTAGTAACAATTATTGTTATTAAAGGAAGAACGATTTTATCAGAGTAGTAACAGAAGAAAAGATTATTAGGAAGCTGCTAGATAAATGACTAAAAAAAAATTATCAATGTGAAATTAAAGCTGGTATAAACCAAAGATTATTTTGCAATAATTTGTTCATAAGACCGTAATTAACAAATGGGCTGAATTAAGAGCAAATTTAAGAGAGATCAAGGTTTTTCTTTGTTTCTGATGCAAGAAACATGAATAAAAGGAGCAGGTTTTATTAACCCCGATTTTCGTTGATAACAATTGTAAATAACAAAAGAACGATTTTTTCAGAATGGTGACAGAGAGAAATATTATTGGAAAGCTACCACAGAAACAACTAAAAAAAATAGAAAATCTCAACTATAAAATTGCAGCTGGCACAGATCAAACATTATTTTACAATCAATTGTTTATAAGACCATAGTTAACAAATGGTTTCAATTAAAAGAAAATATATAAAAAAAACACGGTTTTCTTTGTCATCTTGTTTAAAAATCTCGTTTAAAAACGAAAGCTATATCAAATATACGCATTTGTTTATAAATATTGTTATTAACGAAAAAACTATTAAGATTTTTGCAAAGTGAAAAAAGTATTCGTAATCAGGGTGATTTCCTCAAGAGTTAAACAAAAATTATAGCATCGACCTTATAAAGAAAGTCTTTTACTAAGTACAAAAAATTGTACACGTAGTTGTTAAAAAAGTACCAATACTAACACTCATATATTAACGAAAGTGTTGGCTCCATTGTAAAAGTTCTTTTTTCTACGTCGAGCAAGTAACTTGACAAATGATTGACATTTTTTTCAACATTTTTCGGTTCGATAGGTCGGGATATCCAGCCGCAAATACGTCAATTTTAGTACGAATTCAATTGTTTATAACGCTCTAACTTGAAAACGGTTAGTTCTGTAAAAAATTGTATAGCATATCAAAGTTTTTTTATAAGCTTTCCAAATATAAATTTAGACAAAAATTTGTTAATAAATAATAAAATTGTTAATAAAAAATGGTTTAAACCAAAAATGACCAGGATTTCGAAAACGCATCCTTGATATTCATAAACAGGGGACTTTGGCGGATATTTTTCTCCAAAGGTACGGAGTGGTATTATTAGTGCATACGAAAGTGTTACTGGCTACTGGAATATAAAGAACTTTTAGCGAATAAAAAGAGTTTTGAAAAAGTTGAAGTTAAAGAGTATGTTAATAAGAATAGAGTCTGGATATTAACAAGTTTGCTTTCAACCAAACGTAGGTAAAATAAATTTGAATTATTTCGCCCATATTCCAAATGTAAAATTATTCCAGTAACGCAATCCAGATTCCTGCAATAATTAAAATCTGCAAGAGTGTACGAAACGTGTACGTGCTACAAAATTATATTCTAAACAAAGAATTGCAGAAGCAGCAATTATATGAAATCTTAATCTTACCCATTCGAATAAAAACCAAGGCACTGAACATGGAGAGAGTGACAGGACTAAAAACTCCAGCGAAAGTTCCCAAAGTGCGAGTACTCTCCGTACCCAAACTGCTAAATTCCACATAACCATCTCCCGTAGGATTAGACATTTTTTCATGTCTAAAAATATTGGCGAATCGTTGCAAAAAGCCCCTACCTCTAATTAAAGGAACTTTCTCGTTTGTAACTTGCACGTTCACCGAATCAGCATTCGTAGAACCGAGCTCTGTGGCTATCATTTTGGATTCCTTTGATTTTTTCACGTAAAAATGTGAATCTATTGTGAAAATATAAACATTAGAGTCACCAGAATAGTAAAGTAGAACATTTATAACGGTATTAGGACGGAAACACTGCAGCAACTCGTTTCTTTCGCGTAGACATCACCATGATTCGAACCTCTTAATTGTTTCACAAAATTCATGGAACTCGAGAGGCACAAAAATTATAACGTTTTTGTGTGGGCGACACTCATCTTTTGTTCATTATCACAATTTGGGTGTGAGTAAGCTGACAATTATGTCATATGAGTGGGAATGTGCAATGGAGCTGTCATACTCATGTTCTGTTGTGTTCTGTCAAATCCAGGGTTGCGAAGTGACGCGTCACTCGAGGTTTTTTAAAATGTAAATTACATAAACGACGTAATTTACGGAGAAAACTGGTAAATTACATGGTGAACATTAAGGCCTTTTCATATCCCTGCTTGTTCGCAGAGGAAAGCCACTGCTGCCGGTAACTAAGCAGTGGCTGGAAGAGGCCAAAGATATTATAAACCTAGATGCGGTACGGGTTGTCAGAGTGGGAGAACTATATATATAGGACATCACATTTTCTGCCATATCGAGGTGCTGCCCTCACCGTACTACGAGAGGAGAGGAGAGGAGAGGAGAGGAGAGGAGAGGAGAGGCAAAAAGGTAAAAAGGATATGATAGGATAGGATAGGGTATTCGTCTCCTCTTCAGTTCCCGAAACCGAAAAATGCATCTTCTCCAGTGTCCATTTGCTCAAAAATTCTTTACTGTTTGTGAAGGAAAAAATCTTTGTACATATAATTGATTTTCCGTACAGCGATCAATTTTGTTTAATTTGATTAAGTAACTATATCGTTTCATTATAATTGCGTAATTATACCTTGCGATTTTTACGAATCACCTTTTTCCCTATATTTTATACCAATTATACTTATGACAATACTTAATGCCAGTACTTAATTACCGACACTTAATACCAATGCTTATGACAATGCTCGAGAAAATAGTATTGGAATTACCAACACTTGTTCCAATACTTTTTTGAATACACTTGTCAGCGAATCTTTTCCAGTATTTTAAGAAATGTTCATGAATTCTTTTTTCACTTTTTGACTTGTAGTAAACGTTATAATAAATTTTGTTTCGTTATGCGAAGTTTCGACAACTTATTTTTTCCCCAAAGGTATTCATGTTTTTTTAAGATTTTGTAGCCTCTCATAGTTTCAATCGGATATCAGTCCGTCCATCTTTCCGTCGTACTCTTTTCTTGCCGATAGGATCGAATAGAATAGAATAGGATCGGATAGTATAAAACAGGATAGGATCGACAAGAATAGAATAGGATCGAATAAGATCAATGGGATCGGATAGGATCGGATTGGCTCGGATAAGATCGGATAAAATAGGATAGGATCAGCGTAGAAAAACATATTTGTACATATAATCGATTTTTTATTCATAAATCACTGCTGTTCAATTTTATTTAGCAATTACCTTGCTACCTTCTAACGAGGTAATTGCGTTTTGATATCTTGCGTTTTGATGAATTACCTGTTTTCCTATGCTTTATGCTAATATTTATGTCAACACTTCATACAATATCAATATGCCGACTTTCGAGAAAACGGTATTAAATTTACCAATAGTCATCCCATTACTTTTTTCATTACACCAACAGATGCCACAGAAAGAAGGTATAGCATATTTCTTAAACAAAATTATATAGCAAAAAGTAGTTATAAGTGATATAGTTCATGAAGAAGGAATTTAGCGATCGACAAGATTATAAATATCTTTTACAATGAGCGTAATTTTAGACTAAACAACTGTAAGTATTAGTTAAAAATAATGGCAAGTTTATAAACATTTGATATTTTTGGCTGATCAAAAAAATGGAGACAAATAATCAGTTTCAAGCGACAGAATTTCAAAACAATATGCGGAGGGAAAGCAATGTATTTGTAACAATTTTACTTTTGATGGGATATAAAATTAAGGATATTTTGCAAAAAAATTACAAATAACTGGACTCCACTCTTTACTCAACTTCGCCAACTTCACAAACATCATCATTTTTATTATTAATATTGTTTCGAGTGTGAAGACAGCTTTATAAACTTGTGAAACTCCAACACACTTACTATGACGGTTCCTATCCGAGTTTAAACGAGTCAAGCGCTACTTAACATGGGTGATCGAACGAGAAGCTTTAAATGATTTTATATAGTATATCCCAGTGGATAGTGACACTGGATATATTTGTCTTGGAAGTCAGAATCTTGACGTGAAAATGTAATTAGCGTCTATACTGTGCCAGATCAGACTGACTTTTTTCCCTGAAAAACGAACATTCACGTTTTTTTTCATAACCATACAAGACCCGAAATTTCGAGATGTTTGCGATAATTTTTATAAAATCCTATAAAATTTATTTTTTCTTGTGAATACAATTTGATGATGTCATACGAAATACAAAAGAACGTAATTTAACAGTTTCAACAGCTTTTTCATCCACATTCTTTCTTTGAAGTCGGTATTTTAGGAATGCTTGATAATCTCCACTTTTTTAACTTACTACATTATTCTTCCATCAGCACGTTATTTAAACTGTTAAATTATGTTCTATTAACACCAAATATTTTATTATTGAGAAAAAAATAAATCTTAAAGGATTTTTACATATTTTCGAAAAAAAGTTCGTTTCTTTGACTTTTTTCACATCTGGTGTCATTTTGGCAAAAAGAACGTATATTTTCTTTTTTCAGACAAAAAAATTCCCTTTTCTCTTCAAGGCGCGAACGCAGGACAGACTATGATGGATTACTCTTTAAATTTGGACAAATCTAGAAAAAAAATCAAGAGGGATGGGATGATATGGGATGGGGTGTGGTGGGATGGGATGAGGTGTGGTGGGATGGGGTATGGTGGGATGGTATAGGATAGGATGGGCTGGGATGAGATGGCATGGCATGGGATGGGATAAGATGGGATAGGATGGGATCGGATGGGATGGTATGGGCTGAAATTTTACCGCGATTTCGCTGGGAGCGTGTGCAATTTTTAAGATTAGCACCTGCTCCCGGCGAAATCCTGCGATTGTCCTTATGACAAACTTTTAAATATACATATATATATTGTTACGTTTATTACAGAATATCGCAGAATAGAAACAAGAAAAGATAACAAAATTTTTTTCATTTAATTCAACCCAATTCAAAATTGTTTAACTTCAAACGATTTACATATCTGTAATTTTACATTCATTGACAATGAAATTGTCCTTCAATTTTCAGCACTTGAAGTTGATATGATGCAATTGGAAAAGTTTACATGCCCCTCTGCAAAACAGCAGAGGCGCCTTTGCTGTGATGCAAGTTAATTTGAGTAATAATGAGACCAGGAGCAGTCCTTTAGGTCAGCTCCCGATCTTCCTGTGTCCCAACAGGCTCCTCCCGTCCCTGGTCGGCAACCCTCAAGCTGACCTATCTATAAAGAAAAGTGGACACTTGCCAGTTTTGTAATGTTGGAATAATGAATGCGGAAAATTTTGTAATATCGTAATTTATAGTTGGGCGACATGATAAACTTAAAATTTATGAATAAATTCGCAGAAGGCCCCATTTGGAAATTTCAGAATTCAAAATTGATGGTTTTAAAATATATTGCTGGGTGACTTGATACATTTTTTTTATTTATAAAGAAAAGTGTACACTTGCCAGTTTTGTAATGTTGAAATTATGAATGTCGAAAATTTCGTAATATCGTGAATTATAGTTGGGCGACTTGATAACCTTGGAATTTGGAAATAAATTTGCAGTGGGCCCCATTTGGAAATTTCAGGATTCAAAATTGATGGTTTCGAAATATATTGCTGGGTGACTTGATACATTTTTTTATTCATAAAGAAAAGTGGACACATGCCAGTTTTGTAATGTAGGAATTATGAATGTGGAAAATTTTGTAATATTATAATTTATAGTTGGGCGACTTGATAAACATGAAATTTATAAATAAATTTGCAGTGGGCCCCATTTGGAAATTACAGAATTCGAAATGGATGCTCTTGAAATTCATTGCTGGGTCACTTGATACATTTTTTTATATATAAAGAAAAGCGGACACTTGCCAGTTTTGTAATGTTGGAATAATGAATGTGGAATATTTTCTAATATCGCAATTTATAGTTAGGCGACTTGATAAACTTGAAATTTATAAATAAATTTGCAGAGGTCCCCATTTGGAAATTTCAGAAATCGAAATTGATAGTTTTGAAATTTATTGCTGGGTGGCTTGAAAATTTTTTTATCTACAAAGGAAAGTGCACAATTGCCAGTATTGCATTGTTGGAATAATGAATGTGGAAAATTTTGTAATATCGTAATTTATAGTTGGGCGACTTGATAAACTTGGAATTTAGAAATAAATTTGCAGAGGGCCCCATTTGGAAATTTCAGAATTCGAAATTGATAGTTTTGAAATTTATTGCTGGGTGACTTGATACATTTTTTTATCTATAAAGAAAAGTGCACACTTGCCAGTTTTGTATTGTTGGAAAAATGAATGTGGAAAATTTCAGAATATCGTAATTTATAGTTGGGCGACTTGATAAACTTGGAATTTAGAACTAAATTTGCAGAAGGCCATATTTGGAAATTTTAGAATTTGAAATTGATAGTTTTGCAATTTATTGCTGGGTAGCTTGATACATTTTTTTATCTACAAAGGAAAGTGCACACTGGCCAGTTTTTATCACCTTGGAATTATGAATTGTGGAAAATTTTGTAATATCGTAATTTATAGTCAGGCGGCTTGATAAACTTGGAATTCAAAAATAAATTTGCAGAGGGCCCTATTTGGAAATTTCAGAATTCGATATTGAAGGATTTGAAATTTATTTCTGGGGGACTTGATACATTTTTTTATTTATAAAGAAAAGTGGACACTTGCCAGTTTTTTCACCTTGGAAACATGAATTGTGGAAAATTTTGTAATATCGTAATTCATAGTTGGGCGACTTGATAAACTTGGAATTTAGTAATAAATTTGCAGGGGGCCCCATTTGGAAATTTCAGAATTCGAAATTGATAGTTTTTAAATTTATTGCCGGGTGACTTGATACATTTTTTTATCTATAAAGAAAAGTGGACACTTGCCAGTTTTTTCACCTTGGCATCATGAATTGTGGAAAACTTTGTAATATCGTAATTCATAGTTGGGCGACTTGATAAACTTGGAATTTAGAAATAAATTGGCAGAGGGCCCAATTTTGGAAATGTCAGAATTCGATATTGATAGTTTTGAAATTTATTGCCGGGTGACTTGATGCATTTTTTTATCTATAAAGAAAAGTGGACACTTGCCAGTTTTTTAGTGTTGGGATAATGATTGTGGAAAATTTTGTAATATCGTAATTTATAGTGTCGTCACATAAAATAGTATATGCGCCAACGCGCACAATTCGTGTCTTCACGCGACTCGCTTACAATGCTCGCAGGACTTATCTCGCTTCGGCTTCGATCGTCCTGCCAGCGTTGCCGCTCGTCGCGTAAAGGCTTAATTATGCACCATGGCGCATAATATACTATTGTAATATAATGTTTTAAAGTGTAATATATGTATTCATTCTAAGCAGGAACATTAACATTTATAATTAAAATACTCGCAATCAATTATTATTTACTTTTTGAATGCCTATTTTGTGTATTTCCACCTGTGTATAACGAACCTTCAAAAATCAAAGACGGCCCCACATTTTTGTCCAAGGTTGGGCAGATATCATCCTAATAGATGGCCCATTTATGGAACCAAATATCGGGCCGACGTTGAGAAGTCAAAGGCGGTTGCCCGTTATCATTTAGCTGGTTGGCCCGACCAGTGGCGCACAAAGTTGGACCGACCGTCCGACGGTTGGCCGGACCGTGGGCCGACGGTCAATTTACACCTGGGCAGGTATGGCAATAGTACTAATAAGGTATTTTCACATCAACCACCAGCTTGCTTCCCTTTGTTTAGTGCTGAGAGAAAGGATCCCTATAAACGGGCTCTCCTGGGTGAAAGGAAAAGGATCCCTATAAACGGGCTCTCCTGGTATGCGTGATTACGGTATGGTAGAAGGGTGAAAGAGCCCAGCTAACAAGGGCCTTCTGGATCCCTGGGTTGAGGCCCCTCCCGGACCGACTTACGGCTTTGAAATCGGGGTAGGAATGCCCTGCGGCCCGCATAGCGACCAAGAAACAGCCCTCCGTTTGTTATGGTGGTCTGCAAGCGGATATTTGAATATTGAGTGTGACACTCAATCTGACCACCCCCCTAGGCCATGGGCGCAGAGTGATCGTGCGAGTGGCACTTTGGCACCTAGGGGTTGCGAAGGTGTCCTAACGGCCTCTCGAGGACACCAGGCGACCTCCCCGAGTACCCAGTCTCACCCATGCATGCGTTTCTCTGCAGGGGCGGACCTTTTATTTCCCTAACTTCTCGTGGGATCAACATGAATCACGCAAAACCAAACCAACAATCGAAGGATGGAGAAAGGGAGTTGACGGAGGGGGGGAGAGGGGTTGAGCCTTAAAGAGTCCAACAAAACACTTTTCTCCTCATCTGTCTCTCCGACCAGTCAACTTCAGATGGCGGCTGTGCCGTACGTTCCCTGAAAAGGAGACTGAAGAGGAAGCGCAGCAGGGTAGCAGAGCAGCTGCGGGAGCTGGAAAGTCAGCAGCTACAGGGCCGACATCCAGTACTGAGGCCCAGAAGAGAGGCAGGGGCTCAGAAGACACCCCCCCCCCCGGCGGTGGCTAAGACTCTGAAGAGGTACAAGGCGACCCAGCAGCCGACGAACGGTGAGTCATCGGGAGCTGAACTGACGGCCGCTCAGAGGACTAACCCCTGACGATGGTGGTGGCCGATGCCAACTACCCGGACTCAATGCTCACTACCGAGCAGTACGAGCTCTTCAGGGAGGCTACCTGGAGGGCGCTCAAAAGAGTGCCCCAGATCAATGGCCAAGACTCGTGACCTCATTCTGCAGGGGAGGGGTCTTCGTATTTGTGGCATCCGACCTAGCGGCTAAAGCTTGGCTACTCAAATCAGTGGTCAAGACAAAGCCGTGGAAAGGTGCAGCGCATAAGGTGGGTGGGGTTGAGTTGCTCCAGAAGATGGTGAGGACTACGGCGTGGTTCCCGGGTAAACCGGAAGATCCGTCTGAAGTACTCCGTCGGCTAAAGGGTTTCAACCCCTCACTTAAGACAGCGTCTTGGCGAATAGGCAGGCACGATAGGCCTCAAGAAGAGGAACCGGCAGGAGGCACCATACATCTCCTAGTTGTGCAAATTCCTGAGTCCCAGATGGGAGCTCTTGCGGTCCTCAACAACAGGCCATTCTATCACTTCGGACAAGTCAGCTTTAGGGTTACCGGCAAGGGCAGGAGGAGCCTGTTGCGACACAGGAAAATCGGGAGCAGAACTAAATGACTGCTCCTGGTCTCACCTTTACTCAAATTAACTTGCATCACAGAAAAGGCGCCTCTAGAGTTTTGCAGAGGGGCATGGCTGCGAGGCCCTCAGGTATCTCGCTAATCCAAGAACCTTGGTTAGTTCGAGATACCATAAGGGGATTGGGGGAGCTGGTCTTTTTTGTTATAGGGACCCCAAGGCGGCCAAACCAAGGGCCTGCATACTGGCGAAGGGAGTTAAAGCTGTCTCGCTGCTTGAGCTATGTTCGAGAGACCTGATGGTAATAGCCAGGAATCTCAAAGGAATAGGAAGGCTAGTTCTGGGATCGGCTTATTTTCCTTATGACAGCGATACCAACCCACCAGTGGAGGTTTGTCGGGAGCCCTGCGCGTTCGATTGTTTTGAACCGCACTTACTAGAACTATGTTTGGTGTTATCATTGTTGTTCCTCCGCTTAGGGGTTATTCCTTCGGGACCATCCCTGAAAAATTGTCCGCGACTGCTTATTAATTATTGTAGCCATATTCATCAGAAACACTTGGTACAGGGACGCTCTATCCGCAACCCGAGGACGCGTTCGGTGGCTTTGTCATAGGTCCTTCGGATCGATTCCTAAGGAATCAAAACCTAACAGAATATATATATAGAGAATCAACCATGTCGACTAACCTAGAGTTGGGGGAGCCAATTAAGGTGGAGATAGGCCGGCAATATCTCAATGGTTTTAAGTGTACGGATCGACTAAGGGACGAACTTCTAGAGTGCTAAAATACCAGTATAGCCTCTGAGCGAAGAGATTACATAGCGCGACTGTCGTGCGGGGAACTAGAGCTCTCGCCGTTTTTGTTACAACTACCGTGAAACCGTGCTGAGCACCTCCTGCGAAGGGGTTATATACGCGAAGTGCCTAGTCTACCACAGCTAGAGCAAGTCGGCAGCAGAGAAAGAGAGTCAACGCTAAAATAAAACGCGGGAGGGCATCCCGTAGAGGAAGAGAGATGGTTGAGGATCAGGAGAAACATTAACATCCAGGTTTCTCTCAAGCCCGAAGATCTGGTTCAAGTGGATAACAACGCTTTTTGAAGATTTTTCCGAATAGTCTGACCTATGGACCATTAACTATGCTGTGCATGATGCATTAACATCGCATGCATCAACTCAGCACAAAGATAGGTTGGGCAAGATAGTACGCGTCCTGCATTCAGTGTGTGATTGTCTACACAACATCTGTCAAGAAGCTCACTGCCAGGGTCCGTCAGTTCGCGCACGATCTAGGAATCCGTTAGACTCAACAAGTCAAAGCTGCTGACCAACAGGCAGCACATTGTTGACAGAATACGGGTACTATTTAAATCTAGTAGAAGTCTAAAGCGGAGGGAAAGCTCGGTCAGAGAAAATGAAGAGTTTTTCTCTGACCCATCTCGACTCTGCCCAGATCTTCCAGTTACAGTAGACCACCCGCCCAAACTAATGGAGGGCGAGGCATTTTGGACAGAAATCTACGAAGTCCAGCATCCACTGAATGAAGAAAAGAGAGCATAAATAGCTTCAAGGAGTTGTGCATTGACATCATAATATCTGAGGAGAAATACCCACCTATCACCACCGAAAAGGTGAAAAAAGTATTAAGAGGCACAACTCCGCTGCGGGACCATATGGTGGTAGCTTTTGGTGGAAGAAGTTTCCTCCGAACCACCAGCATCTGCCTCGCATATTTACCTCAAATCTAAATTCGGAAGAGCCTATACCGGAGTGGCTGGAGAGCAATCCCATGCCAAATTATCTGAAGAATTGCAGCTATTGTTAGTAATTTTGATGAAAATTCTAGTATCCGTTCTGTTGGGCGTTGAAAGAAAACCCCTAAAATAATATTTCAAAAAAAGAAAAAACTTGAAAGATATTCAAAATTGACAATTTTAGTCCTTTTTTCCTAAATTTTCATAATTTTAGTGATTTTAATGATATTAAGGTGAATTTCTTTTATTATTCGTAATACGACGCAGTTTCGAAAAAATATTTCAAAAACTTCTTGGATTTTTTTAAAAATAATTTTTAAGCTGAATGTGAAATGTGTAAAAAACCATGTCAAAAATAGAAGAATATCATAATCATGTGCACGAACTGAAGAATTTAGACTTTCGGGCGCTGAGTACACGATGTCACGGCGTACGTTTTTAATTATTTCTCGGAAACTAAGGGAGATCCCATTTTGATATTTACAGGGCTTGCAGAGGACATTGTAAGCTATCTATATGAAAAAAATAAGATGAAAAGTGGATTTCTTTTTCAGAAATTTAGTTTAAAAATTAGTGTTTGAAAAATCCAAAATTTTTTCGAAGTTTCTTTGTTAAAAAAATATTTTTTCAAAACAGCGTTCTATTAAGAATAATTTAAAAAACAATTGACTCTAATACCAATAAATCACTTAAGTTATGGAAGCTCAGGAAAACAGGACCAAAATTTTCAATTATGAATATCTCCTAAGTTTTTTGATTTTTTTCCAAAATTATTTTAGGGGTTTTCTTTCAACACCTAAGAGAAGGGATACTAGAATTTTTATCAAAATTACTAAGAATAACTGAAATTCTTTAGATGATTGGACATGGAACTGCTCTAGTGGAAGAATCTTGGTGAAAAACTTATATTTTATATATAGTGAACAAGACAATGAGATTTTTCATTTTGTTGATACATTTTTCTGTGTTAAACAAAGGAAAAATATCAGTGTTTTGTCCACTTTGTATAAACTATATATATATATATATATATATATGGCTTTGATTCGCCAGTTTTAATCAAGCAGTCTAAAACACCTTATAAGAAATGCTTATCTCGTTCTAACGGTCCCACCTTAACTTCAACGCTAAGCGTTTAAGAAAGCATCCAGACAACAAAATCAAATCCCAGCGTTGCTGCTTGGCTCGAATTAGCCAGTTTAAGGCAAGGAGTCTAAAACACCTTATAAGGAATACTTATCTCGTTCTTACGCTACCTCGTTAACTTCAACGCTAAGCGTTTAAGAAATCACCCAGACAACAAAATCAACTCCCAGCGTTGCTGTATGGCGCTGATCAGCCAGTTCAAGTCAGCAATAATCATTCGATTACGAAAACAGAACCGCTAGGGGTTGATTTTGTGATCTACGCATGTACGTTCTTACCTTTTATGCTTAGCATTGAAGTTAAAGTCGGAGCGTTGGAACGAGATAAACATTCCTTATAAAGTGTTTCAGACTGCATGACTTAAACTGGCGAATCAAAGCCAAACAGCAACGCTGGAAGTTTATTATGTTTTCTGAATGCTTTTCTTAAACGCTTAGCGTTGAAGGTAGGATGGAAGCGTTGGCAGGAAAGGAGAATTCTGTAGAAGGTACTTTAGAGTGCTTGAAATAAACTGGTTGATCAGTGCCCAATTGCAACGCTGGGTATCGATTCTTTTGTCTGTTCATTCACCTTAAGCGCTTTGCGACGAACTTGCGATGCAATCTTTCAATCGCAAGTAGCGTTTATCATGCGTTTGTGAATTAGCTATTTGTATCACCTATTCGGACAACCAGATGCAGAACGCTTTGTGCGTTGCCTAAGCGCTTAGCGCATCGCCCGAACGCTAGGTGCTTATCACGTTCAACGCGATTACATCCCATTGTTCGTCCGTGCAATTCTTTTTCTACATAAACTTGCACGAGAGCAATGGAAAGGGTGGAAAAAAAGTCTGTGATATATTCCACTCCACGGGTAAAAATATGTACCAAAATGTGACATTTAAATCGTCGTAGCGCAAAAACTGTTCATAATTTGACTTTTTACCATTAGAATTTTTTGATCAGGAGAGCATAAACTAAAAAATATCAAAAACTTTGAAAATTCCACCGGGACCTTTTTACCATGTATTTGGTGCGGGGGCCTTTGTGAAAATACTTCGGCATCGCATGAAGCCTTTAAAAATCCTTTGAAATCCCGTGACTTATTTCGACATATTTCGAAATCTCTTAAAATCCGTGGAAAACGTTCTCAATTTCTAAAAAACAATCAAAAACCTTCGGTATCTCTTGAAATCCTTTGAAATACGATAAAATTTCTGAAAATCTGATTAACCCGGGTAAAAATATTTGGTCTTAATTTTGACTTGAACGTCTTCAATATGTCTTCAGGGCCACCATGTCTGGCTCCGTCTCACCAGCTAGACATTGGAGATATACGGGCTTTTCTCGCATTTATTTTTGTAGATAAATAATAAAATGAAAAAAATAAAATAAATATACCGAATTGCTGTTAAAGAAAATTATATTACCAATTCGTGGCTCTAAAATTTGCCTGGGTCAAAATTACAAAAGTTTTCGTTCGTAAATTTCATTGTTCATTATAGTCCGACCTCTATAAACTACGGACCCCACTGGCAGGGCCTGCCATTCCCAGGAATCAGGTAGCTAGGTTAGGACCAAACAGTTGACAGCTGCTGAGGATTAAAATTTTACAACCGCTAAAATTTGTTATTTTGTAATAACTAATTTTTAAATAAGATATTCGGAACCTGTCTGTCTCAAAAACTGCAGGCGTATAAAGTCTTACATGAAAATATTAAAACTGTCATTTTCTAGAAGTATCTAGTGAACTGATGGAGATGGGAAAAAATTGACAACATTTTTAGATTCACCATCCCAAGAATATAATTTTTGCAGATAAATAAACTTATTATTACACACAAAATAAATACCATGGAAATAAATAATATAAATATTCTATAAAGTTTAAAGCGGATTAGTGATGACCCTCAGATGGTCTGAAGACATAAAAAATAGTATGGTTACGGCTCACACGCTAGACATACAGAATCACTTGAAATTGTCTTGGATTATTCTTCACCCAAGACAAAATCAAGACCAAATATTTCTACCCAGGAAACTCCTGAAATTCTCTTAAAATCTTGTAAAATCTAATTTCTTTATCCTCTTGAAATGTTTTCAAATCATTTGAAATCCCTACCCAAAAGTTTTGTAATCCCTTAAAATCTTCTGAAATTCTTCGAGATTCCATGAAATCCCTACAAAGCTTTGGAAATCTCGTTCAATACTTAAGAAATTGTGTAATTCTTTGTAATACTTTATTATTATTATTATATCATTAAGCCGTTTCCCTTTCGGGGTAGGCGTGAATTGCTCGGTTGGATAGTAGTAAGCTCCGGTACAAATCGAACCTCACATCTCCCGATTGTCGGTCGGGCGCGATGTTCGACGTGAGGTTGGATTCTCAACGGAGCGATGGAGAAAGATCTTTTTTCAGAAATTAAAATTTTTTAATTTTCATTCTTTTTTCAGAAATGACAAAATTTTAGTTTCTGAAAAAAGATCTTTCACCTTCGCTCCTGTGGAAATCAAACCTCAGGTCGAACATCGCACCCGATCTACAATCGGAAGAAGGGAGGTTCGATTTCCACCGGAGCGAAGGAGAAAGATCTTTTTTCAGCAACTAAAATTTTGTAATTTCTGAAAAAAGAATGAAAATTAAAATTGTTTAATTTCTGAAAGAAGACTTTTCTCATTCGCTC
Source organism: Andricus grossulariae (assembly GCA_011634705.1). Lineage (NCBI taxonomy): Eukaryota > Metazoa > Arthropoda > Insecta > Hymenoptera > Cynipidae > Andricus > Andricus grossulariae. The sequence continues at coordinate 100,206,195 of JAABKJ010075445.1, read as the reverse complement.
CGGTGGAAATCGGACCTCATGTCTTCCGCTTGCTGGCCGCGAGCGATGTACGACGTGAGGTTTGATTTCCACCGGAGCGAAGGAGAAAGATCTTTTTCTACAAATTGAAATTTTTTAATTTTAATTCTTTTTTCAGAAATTAGAAAATTTTGATTTTTGAAAAAAGATCTTCCTCCTTCGCTCCGGTACAAATCGAACCTCACATCTCCCGATTGTCGGTCGGGCGCGATGTTCGACGTGAGGTTGGATTCTCAACTGAGCGAAGGAGAAAGATTTTTTTTTCAGAAATTCAAATTTTGTAATTTCTGAAAAAAGATCGTTGTCCTTCGCTCCGGTGGAAATCGAACCTCATGTCTTCTGATAGCCAGTCGGGCGCGATGTTTGACGTAAGGTTGGATTCCCAACGGAGCGAAGGAGAAAGATCTTTTTCAGAAATTAAAATTTTGTAATTTCCATTCTTTTTTCAGAAATCACCAAATTTTAGTTTCTGAAAAAAGATCTTTTTCCTTCGCTCCGGTGGAAATCGGACCTCACGTCTTCCGATTGCTGGTCGGGTGCGATGTTCGACGTGAGGTTGTATTCCCAACCGAGTGAATGAGAAAGTTCTTTTTTCAGAAATCAAAATTTTGTAATTTCTGAAAACAGATCTTTCTTCTTCGCTCCGGTAGAAATCGAACCTCACATCTTCCGATTGTCGGTCGGGCGCGATGTTCGACCTAAGGATGGATTCCCAACGGAGCGTAGGAGAAAGATCTTTTTTCAGAAATTAACATTTTTTAATTTTCATTCTTTTTTCAGAAATTACAAAACTTTAGTTTCTGAAAAAAGATCTTTCTCCTTCGCTCCGGTAGAAATCGAACCTCACGTCTTCTCATTGCCGGTCGGGTGCGATGTTCGACGTGAGGTTCGAATTCCACCGGAGCGAAGGAGAAAGATCTTTTTCAGAAATTAAAATTTTTTAATTTCTGAAAAAAAAACTTTCTCCTTCGCTCCGGTGGAAATCGAACCTTATGTCTTCCGATTGCCAGTCAGGTGTGATGTCCGAAGTGAGGTTGTATTCCAACGGAGCGAAGAAAAAAGTTTTTTTTTTCAGAAATTAAAATTTTTTAATTTCTGAAAGAAGACCTTTCTCCTCCGCTCGGGTGGAAATTTAACCTCACGTCTTCCGATTGCCAGCCGGGTACGATCTTCGACGTGAGATTCGATTTCCACAGGAGAGAAGGAAAAAGTTCTTTTTTCAGAAATTAATATTGTTTAATTTCTGAAAAAAGATCTTTCACCTTCGCTCCGGTGGAAATCGAACATCACGTCTTCCAATTGCCAGTCGGGTGCGATGTTCGACGTGTGGTTGTATTCCAAACGGAGCAAAGGAGAAAGTTCTTTTTTCAGAAATTAAACTTTTTAAATTTCTGAAAAAAGATCTTTGTCCTTCGTTCCGGTGGAAATCGCACCTCATGTCTTCCGATTGCCGGTCGGGCGCGATGTTTGACGTAAGGTTGGATTCCCAACGGAGCGAAGGAGAAAGATCTTTTTTCAGAAATTAAAATTTTTTAATTTTCATTCTTTTTTCAGAAATTACAAAATTTTAATTTATGAAAAAAGAACTTTCTCCTTCGCTCCAGAGGGAATCGAACCTGACGTCGAACATCGCACTCGATCTACAATCGGAAGACGGGAGGTTCGATTTCCACCGGAGCGAAGGAGAAAGTTCTTTTTTCAGAAATTAATATTGTTTAATTTCAGAAAAAAGATATTTGTCCTTCGCTCCAGTGGAAATCGAACCTCACGTGTTCCAACTGCCGGTTGGGTGCGATGTTCGACGTGAGGTTGTATTCCCAACCGAGTGAATGAGAAAGTTCTTTTTTCAGAAATTAAACTTTTTTAATTTCTGAAAAAAGATCTTTGTCCTTCGCTCCGGTGGAAATCAAACCTTACGTCTTCCAATTGCCGGTCAGGCGCGATGTTTGACGTAAGGTTGGATTCCCAACGGAGCGAAGGAGAAAGATCTTTTTTCAGAAATTAAAATTTTTTGCAGTTACCTGTGTGGAAGCGATAGACTACGACCAAGCGAGCGTAGTTATCAACTAGGTAGCATGATAAAATAAATTCAAAACGAAAATTTGTTTTGTGTTTGCAGTACTTCTTCTGCTGGTGGTGTTAACCTTGACCCTTCTTTTTCAAATTACCCTTTAGAAGTCAGGATGGCCGAGTGTGATCGGCGTAGTATTACTGTGACGAGATGTTTAAAGTACGTGATATTTATGGTTTTGGATGCTCTGCGTCGTTCACTGACTCAAGTCTCCGGGTCTACGGCCTAGTCCCCGGGAATATGATTCAGTCCCTTTTCTGCTACAGAAAGAGCTAATTGTATCTCAGAGTTCCTTGTCAATCAATAAATGTGAAGAGATCCAAATGAAATAGAAGTTGTTTCTTACACACACACACACATTCTGTTCTTATACTAGCACACACATGCATACCCATCTAATATATTTTCACACATAATCATTGGCACGCCATATACATATTTTCCTTTCCTAATATCACACCCGCACTCATACCTTCGCCTTACAAGCACTCTGTTACACATATTTCACGCACACTTTTATTTCTTTATCGCTCACACTAACACCTTCGCCTTACAAGCACGTCGTTGCACATGTCTCAAGCACACGTTCATTTCTTCATCACTCATACTAACTCACACGCGTTGTTACGCTTATCCTACACATTTTTCTCTTTCTTTCTGCTATACGCACACCAATACGCGTTTGAACCTCTAACTTCGAATTGCCTTTTAGAATCCGTATCCTGCAAGTCGGAGCCACGCAGCCATCCCCTCAGGTCCGTAATAACCGCCGAGTAATGGAACAGAGACTCCCGGGTATAACTGAGGCGGAGGGAAAATACCCACAAGATCCCTCAAAAAGAATTCTAGTGGGCCCAAATCGATGGGGTTCGGGCTTGGGTAATAAGGAGGAACCTCAACTCCTATAGCCTCAGGACTGAGGACGACTCTCGCCGAGAATCAGTCCTCCGTCATGGGCTCGATCACGCGGAAGTCTACATAATTATCCCTGTCATGATAATATAGATGACGCAGCGGGAACCCCTGCCACAGCACTACGCCCATCATATTCTTCGCCTCGATGGAGTGCAGGCAATCAAAGCTCTGGTGTATGCGGAACGTATTGCCCCTATAATCAGGTTAATACCTGATAATTTTATTATTGATACTTAACAGGGTTTTCTTTTCTTATTTTATTTTTTTATTTTAGAACAAAGGAAACAAAATAAAGGTGGCTTACCGGCAAACCCGGCAAACCCGGCAAACTCTCGGCACCGTAAGAGCCCTTGGCACGGTTACATGGATCTCGGCGCGGTAGACTCACGGAGATCCCGTCAATAATTGACAGTAGGTGCAGTGCCACTTCCAGATACTAAGCGTGTTGGGGTAAATCATTCCATCGATGTGGAGCACATCTTCTAGTGAGTCAGCTGCGCGGTTTGGGACCAGCCCTTCATTCTCCTTTTCATATGCGAAGTTTTCCACAACACTTAGGCCCACATCCATTTTTCCGGGGGAAATTACCGTAACTGATTCATTTTCGTGTTTCTTTTCAAGAGCACTTGTTAAGTCCCTGAATGATCACCATAGACTGATTACTGCGTCATTTCGTATTGCTCTTTGTCTACTCTTTCGTCTTTTGAATCTTATGTGTTTTAAATCTATGGCTTATCATATTTGAATTTCATTTCTTATATATACATATATTTGTTTTTTTCATTTATCATTATTCATATAATTTTAATTATTCATTATTTCAAAGAGTCAATAAATAAATACTCTGTCTTCTAATTCAATCAAAAGGAAAAATTCAAATTCATTGATTTCCGCGCGAAATTTAAATCGAACTAGTCAATTAAAATTTCTTAATTCAATGTATAGCTTACCTTTAAAATGAATAATAAATCATTGTGGTATAATAGTTTTTGAAATAAATCCAAGACATATTTGACGTATATGGAAGGGGGCTTGGTTTTCGAAAAATTGGTCGGTAAATTCATTTCCTTTCCATAGACGAGAGTATGGGGGGCAAATCCTATAGACTCATGCACAGACGAATTATACGAAAAAATTGCATGCCGCAGCCATTCATCCCAATCTTGTTCTGTTCCAAATTGTTTTAAGTATTCGATTAAACTGTGATGACTCCTTTCAAGAGAGCCCAACGATTGAGGGTGATAAGCAGTTGAATTAATCTTTTCAATTTTAAATATTTTACAAAAAGTTTTCTTGACTTCACTCATAAAATTACTTCCTTGATCGGTTTGAATTATTCTTAGACATCCGCGTCTCATTATAAATTGTTCTGCTAATGCGACTGCTATTGTTTCAGCCTCCGCATTTGGTATTGGAATTGCTTCAGAATTCTTACGATTTTCATGAACAGCACCAGGAAGGAGTTCATTGAGGATAGATTTCGGATCAACGAAAGAGGGAGGGTCATCAGTCTGTGAAACCGCATGCTCAGGAAGCCCAAAAAGAATAAGATTTCTTTTTCTTGCATTTCTTTGCTCCAGTTCCACCATGCATTTTTGAAACAATTCCTATCGTTACCCATGTTAGAAACAGTGCACCTGGATTGTAAATCTTTAACAGTACCTTCCACAGATTCAACTCTAGCTGACAGTATTGTCGGTTGAGTCAATCCTCGCAATCGCATTACTGATTTTGGTAGAAAGGTTGTCTAATTTAGCTTTAAAAATGCCCACGGAATTGGACACTTCTTCGATTTGTGGTTTGAACCCAGCCAGAGCCTTATTTATAATTAGCTCAATGTCCTGAACCGTAGCGGCTCCTGTGGAATCTGTCATTGCCGGAGATTTGCTACGAGGAACACAGCGCTTGGCAAACACACCGTATCCAATGTTCTCACTCTACTAGCACAAGATTGGTGATAAGGAGTATTGCACCTCAGGCAGTGTATTGCATCAATCACTTTGCTTTTACACCCGTAACAGAGTTCATCACCCTGACTCATAATGTAACGACGACACTCTCACATACGAATTTCCTCCTTAGAGGTTATGTTCGATTCAAAAAACCACCTCCTGTTTGTTAACACTGCAATATTTATGACATTCTAGCACACACGCGATATCCGATAAAAACGCGATAGCCAGAGGGTAATAAAATATTGTGCTCATTTCTACCAAACCGGGTAAGTCACAAACTTGAAATAAACTGAAAACTTGCAAGGAGCACACGCGACGAGTCTAATCTATATGGCCGCCATATTGATTTTATTGCTGTTTATTTATTCTACATCTTGTTAAAAAATGTTCTCTTTTGCTTTAAATTTCAACTATTTGGTTGGCAATGCAATCGTTTAGTTAAAAATTAACTTTTTTAAACTGAAAATTCATCTTTCGTGATTGAAAATTAACCTTTTTATTGAAAATAGATCTTTTCGTGTTTAACAGTCCACTGCTTTCTTGAATGTTTGACTTTTTAGCTTGAAAATTCAACTATTTTGTCGAAACCGCAAATATTTTTGGTTAAGTGTTAATCTTTTTTGAGTTCAAATCCGACTATTTGGTTGAAATTTCAAGTATTTTATTAAAAAGTCATATTTTTTTTCGAAAATTCAACTGTTTTGTCGAGAACTCGTTCTCGGATTTTAAAAGACAACAGGACCCTGGGGAGCTCATAAATCACTTTTATCAAGAAATGTTGCAACAATGTCAGCAGATTATTATTGTTAAGGGTAGAACAACAGGATTGTTTGCTTCTCAATGAGAAGCAAACTGAAAAGCAGCTTTTAGACTGAAAGCTGCTTAAGTGGCCACGTTGATATTGAAGAACTACCGCCTTCAAAAGAAGTCAACCAGGCTGCATTAGTTACAAGTTCTCAGAGTAAAAAAGCATTTATGTTTGCGTACTTACTTCATTTCTATAAAAACCTATAAATAAGCAATTTATTTCATTTTTAAGAAAAAGTCTTAAGTATAAAAGAAATGTAGTAACAGGGCTCAGATCGACTAAAAGGCTTTAATAGAGTCGCATAAGTCGTTAAAATTACGGAAAAAGACGTACGGAATTTTGAAAAAAGTCTAGAAAAAGTCACATCAAATTTTGAAAGATATTGCAAACAGCAGTATCGGACACTGAATGACTGAAGCAATAACTTTAGCTGTGTAGGAATATAAAGTACATAATTCTCATTGATTTTAAATATTTTTTGCACAATCAAAATAAACTTTGAAGTAAAACATTTTGTGTAACAATAGTCCTTCAGCTTGAAGGATTCTACATCTGAACTTATAATATTTCTTTCTGAGATTTTTAACTTGTCAACTTTGATTATTTTTAGAGGAGAGAAGTTTATAATTTACATTTATTTTGAACATCAAGAACATTCATTTTGAACATTTTAAACTTGAAATGACTCATACAATAAGGCTTTAGATTTGAGATTTTCGAACGGTTTAGACAACATTTTACATTTAAAACCGATAAAAAATTAACTTTTAACAAAAAAAAACGAATTTTTAACAAAATCGGTAAATTTTCAACCAAAGAGTTGAATCTTAAACCAAATAATTAAACTTTTAACCAAATAATTGGATTTTAAACCCATGCAGATGCATTCTCAGCTAAATGTGGTAGTTGATATTTCAGTCCAAACAGATGTTTGATATATTGATATATTTTTGGGGTCGCTGAATCCGAATCCGGGGTCCAAATATCCAAGTTGGCTCGTATTTTTCCAAAAAACGCAAAAATAGACGTAAAATCGACGAAAACAGCGATTTTTCTTGTATATTTTTTAAATAATAGTAAACTTGGGGCATCAATAATCGATCCTAGAAGAAAATTGGCTCTTATACTGTCACTGCAAATTTCTAATTTTTTCACCTCGCTCAGGTGCCCAAACGCCCAAGGCAGGGCGTCTGGCATTTATGGCTTTCAAAAGTAGGGTCATTTCCCAGATATATTATCAACAAACTAGGACTTATACTCCCACTTCACGAAAACCGTCACCAGCTCTTGGACTATATCCATCAGTAGATGATTTCGTATGCAGATCACAAAGTTTCTGTTCCTAAAATGTACGTAAATATATAAATATAAAATTTGATGCATCATTGTTATGAAAAGAAACTTTGCCGGTATCATAGTTGCGAAAATAATCCTATCAATTATCAATAATACCAATAATAATTAATGGCAGGCGGGAAAATGTCGGTGAGGGAAAAATTGGACCGGGATATTTTCGTTTGTATCTCAAGACATCCTGAAGTTTTATCAGGTCGTTATCAGCTGTTGTCTCTTATCAGTATCATTGTAACCGTGGAGCTTCCCCTGACTAGCGTGTCCGATTGTGAAGTGCGATCTGCAATTAAATTTTTACTCTCAGAAGGTGTTGGTGTTTCCGGAATTAACCGTAGCGTCACTACAGTCTACGAAGAAGGAGCTATGAGCATCGAAATGATTCGCAGGTGAAAAAAAATTTCCTGGAAGGGCAAACCTGTCTGCATGACGAGGCTCGTAGTGGGGAAATGATCGAAACCCGTAGATTCTGAATTTGTAACTTTCGCAGAGGTAATTTCAAAATTTCACAAATTTTAAGGTGTAATCCCTTTCAGCTGGTCTACTTGGTAGCCTAGTCACAGGTATAAAGAGAACTTCTGCAGGAATTTAAACTTATACTACTTATAAATCCAAAGAGGGTATCTTCTGGAGGAAAGCCAAGCCGAATCGACATCCAGGAACAGGGCCGTTTCTACCCAGCAAAAAAAAAGAATTGATACGGATTGAGGCGAATTAATATTTTTGTAATGCGCGTGAAACCCGTCTTCTGATTCGTTCAAACGCATTGAGACGCATTTAGATGAATTGAGACAGCGCGAATCGAATGCGTGGTCAAGGTCAATTAAAAAAAAAATTAATAAAAAGTGCATGCGTCGAGCCTTGAATCAGCGATCCCTCGTGTATCAGTCCAGAGTACCCGCCACTGAGCTACGGGACAAGTTACTAAACATTTACAATAAATTCTACATGCCCCGCATGGTTTTTCTGTTACGGATTAAATTGTATAAATTAACACTTACTGAAATTCGTCGTGACGCATTGGGGCGAATTCAAGTGTGTATTTTAATCTCACGAATTCAGACGCATTGACCAATGTTGAAGCGTTTGCGTGCTGACGCATTGAAGTGCACTCGCTGACTTTAGACTTCTGCACCGTATTTGTACGTATAAAAAGATTCAAAATTGAAATACCATCTTCACGAATTTACACGCATTGACACATAGGTCCAATGCGTCATTGTCGCAAAGCGGGATTTGCAGGCTGTCTTAGTCTTTTCAATTCAATTCGTATCAATACTTTCTTTTTTGCTGGGCTGTTACATTAAATAACAATATACAAGCTCTCTGTATAATAAGGCAGATTATACAAACATGCAAGATATCAATAATCTGTGAGCTTGTACAAAAAGGTTTCAAATTTTAATTTTTCAAGCATATATCAAATATGAAATTTAACTGCGCGTCTTTTCCTCGTGAAAAAAATTATTTCAGCTAATTTGACTGTATTCTATGTACACATGTACGCGATTTTGTCCAAAACTGGAACTGTAAATCGTTTTGTCACTAATGTTTTACTTCACGATGTTACTTTTAGGCAAATACTGCATTTCTTACGAGCAGTTTATCATTACATTAGGAAATGTTACATTTACGCATCATGAAGGAAATTGTAGACAATAATTGTCCCCTGATTACAAATATCTTGGTTCGGTTTTCGAAATTGTAATCAGTATTTTTGTAAACAATTTTTTTGTAAACAATTTAATTCTGTATGAACAAAACAAATTTATAACAGCACTTTCAGCTCACTAAGCAAAAATTTAACTTTTTCGCCTCTTGCACTTGTTTCGTAGGATAAACCGTTTGCAATCAACATGATAATTATAATAATTTTCAATTCATATATTTTATTAAAAATTTGTCTTTCATTGTAAAAAATAAATAATCTTCTTGCTTAAAAATTCCTCAGTTTGGTTTAAAATTCATTTCATTTGTTTAAAATTCATGTTTTATCTTGAAAAATGTGAATATATTCAGTTAAACAATCTTGTATTTTCGTTCTGTGACATTTTTACTGATTTTTTGAAAAATGTCGGATTTAATTGACCCAATTATTTAAATTGTTGTGAAGAATTCAGTTTAAGATCACTTTAAGACAGGCCTATACCTGCCTATACTGTAGTCTTAAGTTGGTCTTTCTTTTCACGAGGGAGGTGCAAATTTTACCTTACACGCCCATTTTTTAAATGTTTTTGGAGTTCCTAATTGTCTTTCCAATTGTTTGCAGCTTTTTGATTAACGTTTTCTACGCGATAACTTATGTTTAATGGACCCCTGTTTTCAAAAAAATAATTTTAAAATATACAGGAATGACGAAAGGATTTTTTCAAGTATTGGAGGCTTTTCTACTGGTAAAAATACATTCGAAAAAAGTTTGGTAAGTCCGGGAAATACGACGTAAATATACTGCGGGCACTGACCTTATACCAGAATTCTTAATCAACGACCTTTCAGCAACATTGATTACTCTATTAAAAGTTTTGTTCAACTCAGCCCTGGTCCTTGGAACATTCCCAGACGTCTGGCAGTAGACTAGGGTTTGTCCCGTTTTCAAAAAAAGGGATACATCTCAGGTTGAGAATTACCACCCGGTCTCAATCATAAATAACTTTTGAAACGTCTTTGAGAGGTGTCTATATAAAATGTTTTTTAACTTTTCTCATTTCCTCGATGTCAACGTATCACCATGGATTTATTCCTGGGAGATTAACTACTACAAATTTACTAGCATTATCATCAACCATTCATGATCTAAGCGAATACAGCCAGGTTGAAGTTATTTACACGGACCTTTCAAAGGACTTTGACAAGGCTGATCACCATATTCTTATGGAGAAATTAGCCGATCTCAATTTGCCGCATAAACTATTACCTCTTCTTCAATCCTACTTGATGAATAGACCAAATATAGGGCAATATGGTGGTCACTGTTCTCGTCCATTTGCTCCCTCTTCTGGAGCTCCTCAAGGCTCCAATGTAGTTCCTTTTTTCATAATTTATATGAATGATCTTTGGCCTAACTGACTCTCTTACCATCTCTTGTATGTTAATTAGGTCAAGCTTTATATACCCATATCAGGCACACAACTTTACGATGTGTTGCAAGGAAACATAAACAATTTCAATCTATGGAGTTATGAGAATAATTTTAGTTTATGACATTTGCTAAGAAGAGATCTATTTTTGAATATCTGTATACGATTGTGGGTGTTAAACTATTGAGTTTTTGTGATTGAAGATTTGGGTGGGACCATTACGCAGAGTCGATCTTTCGATACGCAGGTTGGCAAGATTGCTCGCGGTGCCAGTAGGACTTTATGATTTCTGATAAGATTATGCAAGAATGTCAAAACTAAAGGTCCGCTCAAGACACTATTTTAATCCCTGGTTATGTCTAAGTTGGAATACACCACTGTCATTTGGGTTTCTCAAGACAAAAAGTACTCTGATGCCATTGAAAGCTGCCATCAAAAATGCTTTAAGTCCTTAGCTTGAAAGGAAGACGGCATATTTCTTACTAGATGATCAGACTATACATTGTTAAGATCTAGATTTTGTGTGTGCTTGGTCGAAATTGCGCGTGTTTAATTGTCTATTTTAACTTAGCAATGCATATATGTGTACAGGGTGTCCCAGGAGTATTGTCATTGCTTGTAATGGCGGATAGGGGGGAAAAAAATCAAATCACAAGTTCCAAAATATTTTTGGGTTTGGTGCATATTTAGGATACTACAGGGCATTGAAATTGCATATAGGTAAACGTCTAGTTGCAAGTGTGCGTGCGACCCCGAAAAACAACTTCTCCTACGGCGATAACTTCACCTTGCTTCAAGCATTGAAAGAAAAATGCGATTACGAATGTCTTTTTCTGTTTAAAAGGGTTACGACATGGAGACTTTGATATCGTAAAACGCGATCGTTTTGTAAATTTTTTTTATTTATTTTTTTTTTATATCGCAAAGTTGCTGAAATCTTTGTCGGGGAGTATTTATGAATTTGATCTTTTACAAATCCAATTGTTAGTTGTAAACATTGTAAATAATGCTCCCTAAGCGAAAATTTGAACTTGTCCTTCTAGAGCATTTTGCAGTTTAGTTAGTGGTTATGTCCAAAAAACATCAAACTCGTAAGACCTGGGGTGGGACTCCGATGCCTTAAGCCGAACGGACCTCTCTTTCTACCATGTGAGATAGACAACGAGACGCGTTCGAAAACAAAACGATGGTTTCGAAAGCTCTCTTTCTATCGTATATGTTGGACAGAGAGGGTGTCATCGTTTGAAACGATAAGTACGACTTGTTGTAACACCATCGGTACCTCTCTGTCTACCATATACGATAGAAAGAGAGTTTTCGATACGCTCGTTTAGTGATGGACGTTTACCACTTTGCTCGTGATAGAGCATGAGCAAGACCGAGCATGCTCGGTCATGACCGAGCAGAGCGAGCAAGAGCGGTCATTATTTAATTTTAAGCAAAAGATGAGTTTTTTGAAAACAGTTTGAATTGTATTCATATTTTTCTATTGTTTATTTTGCTAATGTAATTAATTCACTTTATAAACAATTGTAATTGTTACAAAGTTGAAACATTTATTGATATTATTTAATTAATAGTGGTAAAAATAATATTTAAACCTTAATAATTAGCCTTATAAGATACTTTTTTATTAATTCATCTAGAAATTTCCTCTTCAAAAAATATATATTTATATATAATTTATTTATAATAAATTATATATTAGGGTGATCCAAAAAAATTATATTTCTGATTTTTTAAAGTCTCACCCCCTCATTTTGTGTCTTTTTGTGAAAAAAATTTCCTAATTTTTTGAGATTTGAAGAAAAATGTTTAGAGGCAGGGCACGGCCTTTAAAGTACCCCTAAGCGTTAAAAATTCACTAAGCCCTTGAATTTTAAGAAGAATCGTAAAAACTTTACAGCGATGATGTAAAACTGCCATGTGAGCAGTACAAATCCTGACAACATTTTTTTAAATTGAATTGACCCCTAACTTTCCCAAAACTCACCCCTTAAGATACTAAAAAGTAATTTTTAAGTATCTTTTCTGAATTTTATGAAAGTGAAATGAAAATTTTAGTGGAAAATTATACAAAAAATGTATTATACAAATATGAAAAATATTTCCCTTAAAATAAACATTTTCCCCCTTTTCAGCCTTAATAATCCTTAAAAAATGACATTTTATTTCTTTAAAACTGATTATTGAAAATATTTAATATAAATTACTTTATATTGAAAAAAAGTTTTGAAGAAAGAAATGGTAATTTTTAATGGATTATTAAGGGTGAAAAGGGGGAAAAAGTTTATTTTAAGTGCACTATTTTTCATATTTGTGTAATAAAATTTTTTATATAATTTGTCACTTAAATTTTCATTTTACTTTCATAAAATTCAGAAAAGACACTTACAAATCACTTTTTAGTGTCTTCAGGGGTGTGTTTTGGCAAAGTTGGGGCTGAATTAAATCTTTAAATAAATTTTTCAGGCTTCATACTGCTCACATGGTAGTTTTACATATTCGTTTTAAAGTTTTTACGATTCTTTTTAAAACTCAAGGGTGAGACTTTAAAAAATCAGAAAAGTAATTTGTTTGGAATACAATTCAAACTTTAAAAAAAAACTCATTTTTATATTTAATTTTCCTACTATTAAATTACATCTTTTCATGCATTTTTTTATTACTAATTACAGCTGCTCTTATTGTTGCCGAAAACTATGTTCTTCTTTTATATTCATAAAAAGTATCGAGTTTTAAACGAATTTTAGTATTTTTGCTATACATAACAATGCAAAAACGGGCAAACCTGATCAAAGCGCCAACTGTTGCATTTATTTGAACTACGATACCCCTCCGGATGCTAAGAGAACAACTACCGCATTCTCATACACGGGCGATGCATAGGGCTGGTACGAAGCTGGAGTCAAGCTTGGGCAGGGTTGCACGGTTACGCGTAACTCGAACTTTTATACATATAATACGTATTTTACGTATTATACGTAGAAAAGGTAATGAACCCAAAAAATGGCGAACTTGATTGGTGGGGGGCGGTGGCGGGTGAGGAAAAGGAGCATAATATAACCTCACTTATTCCGGAATGCATCAAGTGCGAGATCAAGTGAATTATTTTTTATAAAATTATGAAAATAAGTCAATCAAAAGAATGCACTAGGGGCAAAAAGCAAAAATGTTGCCATTTTCCCTCTTCAAAATAAATTTTAACTCCTCACAAAAGGAATATTTCTGGGTCTCCAACCTCTAAACATTTTTTAATCAATTAAGAAGCTATCAAGCATGTCCGTCAGTGTCTTTGGTGTATTAAAGAATGAGGTTATGCCTATTATCTATATGAGCGCAGTCGCCATCTTAAAAAGGTAAATTGCATGTAAAAAACTAGGGACGTAAATTACGTAGGTAAATTACATGTAACAAACTACGTAAATTACCTAAGGTATATTACGTACGTAACCCTGAGCTTGGGTGAATAGTTTGCCCAAGTCTGGCAATGTTGCTGCCAAGCTGGAATCAAGCTTTGGTGAAAATTGTGATTGCCACTTCTCCCAAGTTTCGCCGGTATGGCCCACGTGGGTGACGCTGCTGAATACGTGTGTGGGGGGGGGCACAATCGGTTGGGGGTGGAACTGAGCAGCCACCAAAGATATTATAAGCCTAGATGCGGCACGGGGTGTCAGAGTGGGGGGACTATATATATAGGACATCAAATTTTCTGCCATATCGAGGTGCTGCCCTCACCGTACTACGAAGTCGAGCGCTGATTTCCTCGTTCTTCGTCAAATATGACGGTAAAGCAGTAGAAAGATTTTTTATGGTTAGAAAAGTTTGACATGTATCGCTTCTCAGTAAAGGAGTCTCTCCGAAGCAGATACAGGCATCTTCTTCGACAGATTTGGTCATCCAATCTGTCGGCGTTGAAGAGGGTATCTGCGAACAACATGCTTGCCGTCCCGGTTCCACTCTACTCGTTTGGGTTGGTTCAATGGGCGGAGAACGAACTTAAGGCCCTTGATGTCACCACACGTAAGATCATGCATATGCATAAAAGCTTGCATATCGATTCGACAGTTCCGCGATTATACATTTCACGCCGTCAAGGCGGCCGCGGAATTCTGAATCTCTAGTGTCTTCATAATCAAATTGTTTTAAGTGCATCACTTCATCTAGATGCTTCACTTCTAAAAGCCGAACTAAAGAAAGCAGAGTTTGCAACATTTATCCAACAGCTACTTGACAAAAAAATGCACGTAAACTTTCACAAAAATGTAGAAAAACAATTCTTGTCGAAGGAGCAAACTTTTGCTTTTCTCAGATCATTAGGGTTTAATTCAGGTACAGAGGGTTTTTATTTTCGCATGCCAAGACAGTGTCATTTCCGACTTAGCATACCGTGACCGCATCTTATGTCAAGGAGTTCCAAGCGGTAGTAGCAGAGCGTGTCATATACACGCTGAGTACCTAGAACACATACTATTGGCGTATCCCACCCACGCAGGAACGACGTATATCTACAAACATAATGCTTCCCTAAGAGTGCTTTATTACCATCTTTGTCGCTCTTACGGTTTTGGCCGCGACCCTGCCCTGCCGAACGCTCCATGGGAGATAGAGTCAATTGTCCAAAACGAGAAGTGCCAAATTTTCTGGAGCTACGATTTTCGGAGAGCAGTCTCCGTTGCACACTCGAGGCTTGACATTGTTCTCCAAGACTTCGAGAAACGAACTATATTCGTGATCGAATTTTCGGCTCTATCCAAATACAACATCACTGCCAAGGAGAAAGAAAAGGAGGAGAGGTATCAAGACCTTAAAAGGGAGCTGCAAAGAATGTACCCAAAATATTCGGTACAAGTAATTATCCTTGTGATAGGTGCTTTCGGAGGTGCGAAACTATCACTGGTTCGTAACCTTAAAGCCATTCCCGCGTGAATTTACAAGAGAGACTGCGTCCCGTGTGAAGTGTGTGGTTGACTCCATAACATCTGGTAGACCGTTCACAGAGAGGGTTCGAAAGTTCGGCCAAGAACTGAGGATCTGCCATCACACACTAAATAAGTAAAAGTTGCTGACAATCAAGCAGCATAATGTTGAAAAAATACTAGTTTTATTTGACACAAGGAAAATAATACAGAAGAGGGTCCGCATATTCACCTCATATTTAAAATCGGAAACGCCCATTCCGCAGTAACTTGTGTTAGGACTCACTATAGTCCTACCCAGGAAAGGCGACTTGTCCAAGCAAGAGGATTACAGGCCAATATCTTGCTAATCGACAAGTGCGTCTGTAAAGAACATCTGTCTGTTGGAAAACTTGAAGGCTCATCCACACATAGTGAGATACGTAGAGAGATTTATGACCCTTTTGCAAACTAGATTTACTATCCCATCTGGAAATTGTGGTGTGACAACGAACAACGTCACCTACCAAAGGGCGTCTTTCAGGACGATGCCATCAGCCCTCTGCTCCTTTGCATTACATTTCTGCCTCAATATCTCGCAGTACGCAATTCTCCTGGATACCCCTGCGGCGCCACTAATCATCGCGAACATAAGGTCACTCATTTATTTTATATGGATGACTTTAAAATCTATGCTCCTGGTGCGAGCGAACTTCAACTTACTTCAAATATTGTCAAGGAGTACACAAGAGAGATTGGTATGGACCATAGTTGGTATGGGCATTCCCGAGGAGCCTGAGCTTGTCGATATAAGTGCAGATACAAGCATCTTCTTTGACAGATTTGGTGTTCAAATCTGTCGGCGTTGAACAAGGTATCTGCGACTAACATGCTTGCCGTCTCGGTTCTACTCTACTCGCTTGGGATGGCTGAATGGATGAAAAACAAGTTCACGGCCCTTGATATCGCCATATGTAAGGTCATGCCAACTATCTTGCGATCACGAAACGTGGCCATAGGTGTGATTATTAAGCAGTCGCGGACAATTGTCCAGGAATGGTCCCGAAGGAATGACCCCTAAGCGGAGGCGTACCAACCGTGCCGCAAGCTGAATGGTACCTGGGAGAGGTGTCTTAAACGGTGACTCTGGGATATCGGGCAATCTCTCAGAGTATGCAGCCTTATCCTTGCACGCGGGGCTCTACAAGGATGAAAGAAACCCTTTCCCTAGCTGCTTGTGGGAACAACAATGACACCACCAAAACATCGGTCGGCAAACAATGCCGATCATCCTGGAGTTCGGGGTGCTGAAAATAATTTAGATGGAAACACGACGACGAACCGGTCAAAAATGTTCAGCTTTTGATTTTTAATTGTTCAAGTTTTCAAGACTGCATTATCCACATAGACCACATTATCCACCCGCACATAGACCACATTATCACTTGTTTTTGATGATTTCTTTTTTATAAATCTACAAATTTCAATCTTATTTTTTAAAAGAAATTTGCCAGCTCTAAGATCCTTGTACGTTCCCTCAGCGATACCATATTTTTGTAAAATAGACTATTTTGAGGCTCCAACGTTTATATTTTTCTGGGAACGATAAACGATTCCTCTTACTGTCCTTTGACATTTTTGTAATACCGAAACACTGAAAGCGAATCAGAAGCGATCTAAACCGAATGCACTGCGACATTTTTACAACTAACTGAAAATGACTGAACCAGGCGACGCGATTAATAGCCGCGAGTACTGCCTGCTTTTTTCATACACCCCTGCGTTGTTGCGTAGTTGCTCCGCCGACCACTCTCGCCCCCTTGCACTACCTTGTCTGATCTATCGGGAACAGATAAAGTGGGACTGCGGTGTACACGTAATATCGAGTAATTCTAAAAGAAATGTAATTACCTAGTCCCAATAAGTCATAAGTTATGGCCTCCAAAAGTTGACCAATTTTGACTTATTTGTCAGGGAAAATTACTCTTGTTCAGTTTTTTTAAAATACTTCGCTTCTTGGTGAAGCTAGGTAAGTGGGGCAAAAGAAAAAGTTGTAGGGCACGAGTAATTTGCCCTGAAAAATAGGTCAAAAGTGGTCAACTTTGGAAGGCCATAACTTAAGTCTCTTTTCACAAAAAAATCCAAGTTCTTTGAAGAACCATAACTCGGCACCTATTGGAGATAGGAGGCTCTTCTCTTATCTTTCTCTGAAAAAAAATATATATTTCCGGGACGCAAGGTAGTCATTTCTAGAAAACTTGGAATATGCATCTGGACCCATTAATAAACCGTTCAAGAAAAAAAACCGCGCATTACCTACATAATACGGTGAAAAGACCTTTTTTCATACGATATGCCTGGACTATTAGTAGTACAGCAATTTAGATTGCTCAAACAAAGAAAAATTTTGATAAATCATCAATTTCACACATCTTCAGAATGTAAATTTACGAAATTCATTGACAAGAAGATTTTTTGGATCCATGATACCTACACATCGAGTCGGTTTTAATAATTTAAACATCAAATTCTGTAAGACAGTCAATTTTTTTTTGTGAATCAGCTCAGATGGAAACTACGACAAATTAGGAAAAATCCCGTTGAGTGGCGCACTGTGAGTCAGTTTATGATTCTCTCTAGACTTCTTTTTTGGTACATATACATTCTTAGTGCATACTATATTATAGAATCGTATTTAAATAAGTAAAGCGTGTTCGACCTCGTCGATAATATATGTACAAATTGTTCTACTTATTATTGACTAGACAGGGAATGTGTCTGATTGTTAGATTAAGATTAATCACTAGAATATATCATCCTGACTTATATTAAATGTAAAAATGTGCTACCATGTTCGAGGTTTTCCTGAGGCCTTTAAAAAAATTACAAATGAAAATTGCTCAAATATATGCTTGGATATCAGAAAAATGTTGACAGTATTTTGAAAAATTCGAATCATAATAAATATTTAAAAATTCTTATGATTAATAGGCACAAATTCAAATTAGGGCTATCAAAAATGAAGCTGTGATATTCGAACATGGCATTGCAATCCATCATTTACTTACCTATTCTCTCAAATTTCTCCTTCCAAATATTTTTTCTAACTATGAAATTTAGGTTTTTAAGATGTTGGTAGAATATTATCACCATCCTATCCATAACAAAATCAACTTATCACTTATCCATCACAATTGTGCAACAACTAATCTAGTTGTTATTTTCAATTTCTCCTTTTATAGTGTAAAGGCTTCTGAATACCCATATGGCATATAATACATAAGTTATACATTTATTTATGGTTGATTATAGTGATTTTTGAACGATTTCTTATAGTTTGGGTTTTTCTTTAGATCTGTAAAAAATCTTGTAGCATGTGCGCTTTATGATGTTTGGGTTATTTCGATGGGTTTCCTTGAAAACTGTGCCACTTGTCCTGGCAAGTGGATGGCTAAGGGGGGGGGGGATCAAAATAAAATGTCCTCATTTTTTCGTAACTATGTTTGTTACTTTCAACAGTAGTGTCGTGATGTACCGTGTGCCACTGATTGGATTATAAGACATGTATATATCCGTACACGTGAAATTAATGATTACCAGTTTTGTTTTAATTTTAAATAATTATTTGAATGTATAGAATTTTGAATACTTATTCATTTTTAATATAAGGAATAACTTTTATATCCTTTTTCACTTTTCTTTTTCACTAATGAATGCAAAATTAGATATAGTAATCTTTAAAATGGTCGTTGTGATTTCGTCGTGTCCTGCGACCACCCATCTCACGGTTGTGAGACGTGGCCATGAATGGGATTTACCGCGGTCCTACTGACGTTTTATATGACATCGTACACGAAATCGTAATTTGGGATAGTATACGATGACGTATACGATGCCGTTTACAATATCGTTTACGATTTGTAAAAATAAATGTGCTTCACTGATATAAACGATAATATTTGCTACCTATTAATATTAGCCTTTGATATTTTGGCCATTTCATCCTTTGCCTACGAAGGAATTCAAACGCGCCCTGTAAATGGCGGTATATTCACACGGTTCTATAATTTTCCTCAAGTTTGCAATCAATTAAATATTTACATTATCTAAATTTTGTTAATTAACAAATTTCTATAAATCGTGAACGACATCGTAAACGGCATCGTATACGTATTCGATTACTATATTTTATATAGTAATACTATACCAAATGTCATCGTATACTATACCAAATTACGATTTCGTATACGATGTCATATACGAAGTCGTATACGAAATCGTATATAACATCGTATATGACGTCTTATTTTTCAATAGCGGGATTTTACTATCCAGACGGATCCAATCCATCCGAAATTGTGATGCATCAGAAAAAAGGTGGACAAGTCTACATCATTGACATTGCTTGTCCACTTAACCGGAATTTGCAGACAACGTATACAATAAAGATATATGGAGGAATGCGAAAAATGCATCTATTTATCCTATTGTGATTTCGGCTACAGGTAACGTGCACGCAAGATGCACTGAACATCTTGAACATTTAGGAGTCAGTAGGGTACTGAGAGCAGCTCAAAAGGCGGTTTTATTTAACACCTGTCGCATTGTAAGAAACTTTCTAGACCGTCAGGAAGCACGCGACTAAAAACCTATGGAGTGGCAGATGGTAGCTCTAAGAAAGCATCCAGAGGCGACTGTTTTCACCTCCAACGCTTGCAGCCGCTGTATAAGGATAACAGCGGTAAAAAGCGAATTCCAAACTACACCATGCTCCTAATTTATTACCTACAACATCATCGCAAAAGATTTCAAGCATCGTATTAAATAAATTTATAACATCCTCATCTTATTAGGCACTTGACTTAGTCCGTGGATGATGATGAAAAACCCAGTTCACCCGAGAATAATTTTAAAAAACAAATAAAAAATAAAATAATAGGAAGGCATATCCGTAAAATATATGGTTAATAACTGAATAAAGCGTTAAATTTGCAATTGCAGTAAATCATTCGCTATTGGAAATTACAAATTAAGATTGCAGATTCACTAAGGCATCAGACCGCTTTAGATTTTCCAATCGGTTCTTTGTTCCTGGTACATGATTTTGAAGAAAATATTATGGAATTAAATTTTTCTCATGTTTTTAATCGTCGAAATTAGAGAACAGAGATGAACATATTAGCCTGCTATAAATTTAAGTTAATTTATTTTGATTCAATATTTTTACCTTAAACTTTTTCCTTAATTTTTTCTTTGATAAAAATATTGAAGATCATTTTTCGGGTCGGATAATTTTAGTAGAGTATTATCCATTAAATCATGATCGACAGGTATTGTTAAAACACAATTACAGAATCTGTCCCAAATTTGATTCAGGCGTGTAGTGTACGTCCTCCACTCGTTATAGAGTGTGGGGTGTTGAGCCAGACAGTCTGTCGGCAGGGTCCATGGAAAACGGGTGTGTAGGGCTCAGCTACTATTTACTCAAGAAAAGTTTGATTGCGAGGGCGAGTCAACGTCAGTGGCTGTCCGCTGGGAGAAATGGAAAAGGTGGACATTCACTGCAAGATGTGTACCATAACACCCCTGGAGCTCATGTTGAGGAGGCTCATGGGGTAGATGTATACAAGGTTGCGCTTGAAAAATTGGATGATTATTTCTCGCCGAAACAAAGTAAAATCTATGCAAGATATGTATTTAGAATGATAAACCAAGAAGACGGAGAACAGTTTGAAAAGTTCTTACTACGATTGCGAAATCAAGCAGAAAAATGTCAATTCTTAGACAAAAATAAAAACCTCATACATCAAATCACAGAAAAATGTAATTCAGTGGAGCTTCGGAAAGAAAATACTAACTACTGGAGATGCAATCACATTGAATAAGATAATAATATAAGTAAATGCTCTAGAAGCGGTAAATAGACAACTGGAACAGTTTGGGAAGAGGGAGCAACCTAATCAGGGTGATTTTAGTAAGACGGAAATCAATAAATTAGATTCAAAAAGATATCAGGCTCCTCCAAAGACGGAAAACAACAAGTGTTCTAGATGTGGTAACAAAAATCACACATCGGTGGATAAGAATTGTCCTGCAAAAGATAAAAAGTGTAGAAAATGCGGTTTTCTTGGCCATTTCAGAGAACATTTTCAAATAGGTGAAATGAACGAATTAAAGTTTTTACAATTTTCTGAAGAATAAAAGTATATGTAAATACTATAATTTCAAGTTAAAATTTTATTCATATGCAATATTTTGAATGATTCAAATTCAATGTTTCATAATATTTTATTTTGAACGCTTTTAATTATAAATAATATAATTTCAATTCCTCTGTAAATGATCTATTTTCGAAAATTTCTCTGAATTTTAAATGATCTATTTTCGGAAATTCGAATCTTGAAATATTCAATTTTTAACGTTTTGAGATTGTCCTATTTTTGAAATTTTAATCCGAAATAACTGAATTTCGTGATTCTTCAACTTAAAAAAATGTTTAGTTTTCAGCGCTTCGACTTAGAAATTACACAATATTATTCAACTCCTCTTTCTAATTAAATTGTCAAAAATCGTTCTATATATATTATTTCCGACGTTTTCAGTTAGAAATTATTAATTATTGTTTAAAAAATGTTCAAAACATAATATTGACAAATTGGTTTAATAACGGATTTTTAAATTGTTTATATGATTCAAAGTCAATAGATTTCTTGCAAAAACGTTTGCTGATGCTTATCGAGTATATTTTTTTTCTAAAGCGGGAGAAATCACGAATATTTACCGGGAGATCAAAATTTAAAAAATAGTGGTCACCCTGAAGACTTATGTTTTGATATTTGGTCCTCGTGAAATGTAAATGGCGAGGGATAATCATATAGAACACATTTACAAAATCCCGAGAAATCCTGGTGAAATAGCATAGTTTTTCTTTCAGATTTTGTAAAAGTTAAAATTGTAGCGTGAAAAATACTGTTTCATTATACTTTAAAGAAAATGAAATACTTTCAATTGAATAATAAAAACTGTGGTTATTATTTCCTGTTTATACTTATTGCGAGTAATATTTGGAGCAGACAGAATGTCATTCGATAAAAACATGTGAATTTTACATGCGCATTGTGGTAAATTTTAGTTACTCATCGAAAGTGTATTTTAATTTCATTATCAGAATATAAAAACTGGCAAGGTATAAATTTCCAACATTTTAAGTAAAAATATTGTATTTTCAACAAAGTAAATGGATTTTTAACAGAATAGTGGCACTTTTAGACAGTAACATGAACATTCATCCAAGAAGATTAATTGCGTACCAAAAACACACGATTTTTCCATAAGATACTTAAATTTAATGTGCATTATTTAATAGGAAATAATTGAATTTCAAATACATAAGGCATACATTTTCAACCAAAACTAACTGTATGAAATTTTCCATTGAAAAACTGAATCTTCAAACAACAGAAAATTGAATTTCGAAAAAAATAGTCAAATTTTTGTCCCAAGTGATTAAATTTTAAGTTAACCCGAAAAAAAATGTTCTACAACAAAGTTAAATTTTCAACCAGAGATAAATTGTCAATTGCATTTATGAATCTCTAAGCAAGCACATAAATATTTAACGAAGTACTTCTGCTTGGAAGCAAGTAGTTACGATTGTAATAAAAAATATTCATTTTCAACCAAGAGGATTAATATTCTACAACAAAGAAAGCGCGGCGAGCTAGCGACGGTATTGAATGGGTCGTCGCTGTCACCGTTCAAATTCAAATTAGCGTCGTTGCGTTGCTATGGTAACCAACATGGCCGCGGAGCTGGTATGCGTAATTGGAACGAAAATGGGACGATGTTTGGGTTGGATCATAGTTCATAGTGCTTGATGCTTAATGATTCCTGTTTTGTTCATAAATCATTCGTGCTGTTTAGTGTTATTAGAAAAACAATCAGAACATCACAGAACATTGTGATCCTGCTTCAACATATGGATGTCGAGGCTGTTTCATGAAGTAACTACATAATTTGGTATAATTCTTATTTATTAATTTACATTTTTTAAGCATACACAAGAAATTTTAGCATCCTATTAATTATCTTTTGGGTTCTATAAAAATAATGTCAAAATACCAAAGATATTATACCTACACGGACAGAAATTTAGGAAAGCTGTTGCGTTTAATGTAGCAGGGCAACACAACCACGATTTTAACGCGACAGCAGTGCCATTTTGCGTGAATCGGCGGCCTTAAAATGTGGTGAAACTCTGCTCTTATGTTTGGGAACACTGCTGTCCCGAAAAAGAGAACGTAAACGTACTACAGTTGTCGACCCGACTTCGACTGAAATGAAAAACTTTACCTTTGAAAAAGTTAGGCTAAAAGCTTTTACAAATTGAAGAATAATTGTTTATTTAAAGTAAGATTTATTTAATTATTCATTTTGTTCCTGAAATTCAATATAATATATGTATTCTAAGCTTAAATAACATAAAACAAGACTTCATATAAATTTGGTGTGAATGAAAACTTGATAATGAATATGCCCAATACCTACCGCAGAGCGTAATTACTTACTTTCATTTTCCTCACGCAGGTTTCGAGGTATACTGGCTAGTGCTCGGTGCCTCCGAACACGTAGTGTACTCGCCTGATGTATTTTAAATAATTGACAGAATATTATAAACTAGTAATATTGGAATTTCACTGCACTATCTAAAAAAAAACGACCGTCACTAATTCTGTGAGCGCATGGAGATGGCGCTTCAGTAGGAAATCGGTCTGGCCCGGCCTTGCTCAAGTATGGTCCACAGAGTTCTACCGATCGGGGCCAGATCAGTATTACGTACTAAATCGGGTTATTTCTGCACGGGTATGAGAAACCTGACTTATCTTTATGCCTAAAATAGTGCCTGGCTTCAAATAAAGGGGTCTGGTGCCTACAAAAATCATGTTTTCAAGAAACCATTTGCATTTAAAAATATAATATTTCAACATACTGAAAACGTTAAAATCCTAAATTCGTATTTTTAGGTATTAGACCATGAGATGTTGCAAAATGAGTTTCGCGCACTTGCTATAGATAATAGTTAATAGTAAGATAATATTTAAGAACTTGTAAATAATGGAACGGAGTCCTCAAACCCGTAAAAGAAAGAGTAATAAAATACATACATAAATACATACATACATACATGTGTACAATTGTCTTAAGTTATTTGCTCTATTATTTATTTTTCTTCAAATTGGCTTCGAAAATCTATATAAACACTCAATACATTGTAATATTTGTTATGAAAATAACCAGACTGTTCCACCACATTAAGTTTTAACAAAATCAATGATGATGCCTCTTTTTGCAACGCCATTCACTGGGGTTTGGACTTTGATCTGAAATTCAAAATTGCACATGTTTAATTATTCGATACGCATATTTTTATGAGTGTTTTATTAAGTTATTGATGGAAACATTTCAAAGTCGTTACATATTACAACAATTCTTTTCTTTGAGCTAAAACATTGAATAGGAAAACAGTTTTGAAGCCTTGGCAGAGCTAATGTTATCTTAACAAATATATTTTTATTTACAATTATGTTCATAGCATAACAAGAGATTTCTGCCCAAGAATTTTCTGTTCTATGTCGCAGTATAAATATGTCATTGAACAAATTATGTCATGTAACACAGATTATCATCATAAACTGATGTTCTCAGAGTTTGAACAAAGATTTCCGCAAGATTAATTTTTGTTGATCCAACGTTATCTCTGCCGAGGTTTCAGTTTTTTCTTCAAATAGTAACATGTTAAAAAAGTTTAAGTTTTGTTTAGTTATAGAAAGTAACAATGCTAAATAAATACGACCTGAAATGATTGTTATAAACAAATAGCTCTTCTTTTTTAATCATAGTTTTATAATTTTTTATTACTTCATGCGAACTTCAAAGATGGTTTAACGTTAAAAATCCCTGGTTAAAAAAGATCTTTCCTTAGTCTAGTAGAATCATTTTAACTGTGCCAGATAATTATTGAAGGCCATTTCGTAATTGGAGTGAAAAAGTTCTAGGGAGTTTTACTGAAATCCTATATACAATAACATATACCGTAGAATATATGTATATGAATAATGCTAGAATGATACAGATGCTTAGAATAAAAGTTTATACTTACGGCAATAAAGAACGGAGCAACACTCTGAATCATCGCCACACTCATCATTTTCCTTTTTCTTTAAACACACGGAAATTGCTCCAGAAAAAAGAGCCATATACAATAGAACGAAGAATGCAATAATTGTGAGATGCATGATTTTAATTGATAACTGACATTTTCTGCTTCGATGCCCGCTTATATACATACTCATTGTCAACAACTCGAGGACAAATCTAATGCTTTTTCTCCATTTCTTTCTTATCTAAACTAACATTTTCATTCTGCAATGTTTACTTACATCACACGTCATGTGTAAAACATGTGTACATGCATACATGTATAAATCTCTAATGTTAGAGATTATGTGTAACAGGAACTTTTTGAAATTGGTGGGAAGAACCAAAGCTAGTATCAATTGACTTGAATGAAAATGTGATGTTTAATGACATTATGTTTTGCATTCAGATTGATTAGATAATTAATTCACTGTACTCTACCTATGCGCTGCGCTATGTCAGACACTATAACAATGAGTCTTTGCGCAGAAGTTTACAATTTTCAGAAATACAGTGTTAACGAAAACGGCTGTTTTAAACGAAAAATGGACAGTATCAAACATAGATTTCGGGCAGTATTACATTTTGCAATAAAAATAGTAAATAATGGGTAACAAAATATGTATTGAATAATATGTGTATTTATACGAGTATTTGCACTCAGAAAGAGAGATTTGTTACGTCCAGAACGTAAGGATTTTACAATTGTATTTTTTACTTCATAATTTTAGTTTTATTTTATATTTTGTACAAAAGTTGTGAGACTTGTATATAACTGAAAAAATAGGAATTCTGTTGAGTTCGTCAGCGTATTTCATATTAGACTCGGTCAGCTTCGAACCCCAAAAGTTGTTGTTCATGGCTCAGAAAAAAATCAAAATAATGTCGATTTTTGTATAGATATTGAAAATAGTCTCATTAACACATGAAAAAAATGTAAATTTGTCAGACTTATATATAAATGGAAAAATATCAATTCTGTTGAGTTCTTCAGCGTATTTCATAGTAGACTTGGTCAGCTCCGAATCCCAAAGTTATTGTTCTTGGTTCAGGAAAAAATCTTAATGATGTCGATTTTTATATGGATATTGAAAATAGTCTCATTAACAACATGTAAAAAATCTAAAGTTGTGAGACTTGTATATATCTGAAAAAATAGGAATTCTGTTGAGTTCGTCAGCGTATTTCAGAGTAGACTTGGTCAGCTCCGAATCCCAAAAGTTACTGTTCTTGGTTCAGAAAAAAATCTCAATAATCTCGATTTTTGTATAGATATTGAAAATAGTCTCATTACAAACATGTGAAAAATGTAAGGTTGACAGAGTAATATATGTTTGACTAGAAAAATAACAATACTGTTGAGTTCGTCATCGTATTTTGTAGTAGACTCGGTCAGCTCCGAGTCCAAAAAGTTGTTGTTCTTGATTCGGAAAAAAATCTCAATTGTGTCGCTTTTTGTATAGATAATGAAAATATTATCATTAACACATGTAAAAAATGTAAAGTTATCAGACTTATACATAACTGAAAAAATAATCATTCTGTTGAGTTCATCAGCGTATTTCATAGTAGACTTGGTCAGCTCCCAATCCCAAAAGTTATTGTTCACGGCTCAGAAAAAAATCACAATAATGTCGATTTTTATATAGATATTGAAAATAGTCTCATTAAAAACCTGTGATAAATGTAAGGTTGTGAGACTAGTATATGTATGACTAGAAAAATAACAATTCTGTTGAGTTCGTCAGCGTATTTTATAGTAGACTCGGTCAGCTCCGACCTCCAGAAGTTGTGGTTCTTGATACGGAAAAAAATCTCAATAATGTCGATTTTTGTATAGATATTGAAAGTAGTCTCATTAACACATGCAAAAAATGTAAAGTTGTCAGACTTATACATAACTGGAAAAATAACAATTCTGTTGAGTTCGTCAGCGTATTTCATACCAGACTCGGTCAGCTCCAAGTCCCAAAAGTTGTTGATCTTGTTTCAGAAGAAAAGCTCAGTAATCTCGATTTTTGTATAGATATTGAAAATGGTCTCAATAACAAATGTAAAAAATGTAAAGTTGCCAGACATATAAATAACAGGAAAAAAATCATTCTGTTGAGCTCATCAGCGTATTTCATGATAGACTCGGTCAGCTCCGAGTACAAAAAGTTGTTGTTCTTGATTCGGAAAGAAATCTCAATAGTGTCGATTTTTGTATAGATATTGGAAATAGTCTCATTAGCACATGCAAAAAATGTAAAGTTGTCAGACATATACATAACTGGAAAAATAGCAATTCTGTTGAGTTCGTCAGCGTATTTCATAATAGACTCGGTCAGCTCCGAATCCCAAAAGTTGTGGTTCATGGCGCGGAAAAAAATCACAACAATGTCGATTTTTGTATAGATATTGAAAATAGTCTCATTAACAACATGTAAAAAATCTAAAGTTGTGAGACTTATATATAACTGAAAAAACAAAAATTCTGTTGTGTTCGTCAGCGTATTTCATAGTACACTCGGACAGTTACGAATCCCAAAAGTTATTGTTCTTGATTCGGAAAAAAATCTCAATAGTGTCGATTTTTGTATAGATATTGGAAATAGTCTCATTAGCACATGCAAAAAATGTAAAGTTGCCAGACTTATACATAACTGGAATAATAATAATTCTGTTGAGTATATCAGCGTACTTCATACTAGACTCGGTCATCTCCGAGTCCCAAAAGTTGTTGTTCTTGATTCGGAAAAAAATCGCAATAATGTCGATTTGTGTATAGATATTGGAAATAGTCTCATTAACACATGCAAAAAATGTAAAGTTGCCAGACTTATACATAACTGGAATAATAATCATTCTGTTGATTTCATCAGCGTATTACATAGTAGACTCGGTCAGCTCCCAATCCCAAAAGTTGTTGTTCATGGCTCAGAAAAAAATCACAATAATGTCGATTTTTATATAGGTATTGAAAATAGTCTCATTAACAACATGTAAAAAATCTAAAGTTGTGAGACTTGTATATAACTGAAAAAATAGGAATTCTGTTGAGTTCGTCAGCGTATTTCAGAGTAGACTCGGTCAGCTCCGAATCCCAAAAGTTACTGTTCTTGGTTCAGAAAAAAATCTCAATAATGTCGATTTTTGTATAGATATTGAAAAAATACTCTATGGTTGGTTTCCTGTAATTGCCTCAAACTTCTCAGATTTTCAGAAGAATAGCTAAGTGTTTTTTTAAATTCTCTGAATAAATTAGGCACTTGGACGCCAGGTATAGATTTCGTCCCAAATTCTTTTGAACGCCGGAAGTCGGCTTACTTCCTAGGCAGTACTGCGCTATAGTGAATTTACAAAACCTGGAATCTCAGAAATGAGTAGTTTTCGAGTTATGTAAGGAAACATATTTTTCATCATACCTCAATCGAAAATTCGACTTTCGATGCCTGTCGAGCAGGTCGAAAATTGAGTTTTTTATCCGGTGTTAATGGTCTTTGGCGGTGTTTCACAGCGTCATTTACATTGATTTATCACTTTCATCCCTAGGGTATCTCGCTCCACAGGCATCTCAAGTCGAATTTCGATTATCGAAATGATGAAAAATTGTATGCATGACTTGGTTCGAGGCATTTATTTCACTTGTGTGATATATGCCCTCGCTTCCCTCAAGCAGCTAGCTTTACACTCGTGAAATCCTTGCCTTTCGGAAACTACTAAACATATTTGGATGCCTTTTTAAAAATAAAAGATCATTTCGAGCACGCTCAAAAATGTGCGTAACGCTGCTAAAGGCTCTTAACAGCCGGAAAACATAAGAAAAAAAATTATGTTGTTCAAATACCACGTTTTAATACACCAGATCTTCGCGCAACAAAATAATTCTTTACTTTTTGAATTCTACGAAAAAAAATTACATGAGGAAGTATCAATGGCTCTTCCCATATATCTGCGAAAAGTATATGAAATGTAAAGTTTGTAGTTTTCAAAGCTCCTCTGATATCGATGAAAGCAGGTAATGGTCGCAAGTATTTATTTCGAAAGAATCTTAAAGGCGTATATAGTTCCTGGGCATCAAAATTACTCACTTAGCTGTCTTTTCAGTAGAGTAGTTCTCATTGAAGTCGAAATTAAAACCTGTTGTTATAATAAATTCGTTTAGTATTTATTTTCAGTATTCCAAAAAACGGCCTTGTGTTAGTGGACAAACGACAAACGCTGGCACCTTCATCCATGATTGATTCCAACGGAGTTAGCTTGCTCAGTGCATGCTCAAGGTAGCGGCACACTTGGCGACCCCCACCGAGCTTTCAAGTCTCTTGAGCTTGATCGCACACGATCCTTTATTTGTTGCTCCGCTTTTGTCGAGTGCACAAAATCTTCGACCATCTGCTAGCCATTTTTAGCGTCCGTTTTTTCACTGTGGTCTTTCGAAAGACACAAGCTGAAATGCGTAGCCACAATGGTGTGAGCGAGATGAACAGAAATGTCTAAGAGAGTAAAAGAAAGAATAAAGAAAAGATGAACATCAATGCATGTGCACTTGACAGCAGCGGATGAACAAATGAAGGCTTGTCCGATCGTCTTCGATTGCTCTCAAAAAACGTAGGGGCCTAAATTCGCCTTATGTGCCGCTACTTTGAGCATGCGCTGATTAAGTTAACACGATTGGAATCACTCGTAGATAAATGTGCCAGCGTTTGTCGTTTGTCACCTAACACACGGCCGTTTTTTGGAATATTGAAAATAAACACTAAACGAATTTATGACAACTATAAGTTTCAATTTCGATTTCAATGAGAACAACCCTACTCAAAATACAGCTAATCGAGTAATTTTGATGCCCAGAAAATACATACGCCTTTTAGATCCCTCTAAAATAAATACTTACGAACATTACCCGCTTGCATCGATATCAGAGGAGCTTCGAAATCTACAATCAAAAAGTGCCATTGACAGTTTCTTGTGTACTTTTTTATCCGTAGAGTCCGAAAATCAAAGAATTAGTTTGTTACTTTAAGATCTAGTGTATTAAAACATGGATTATTAACAAACTTAATTAATTTTTTTTTTCGGCATTTAAAGGACTTCCATAGTTGTACAGGTTGACTACACTGCATCATCCCTTCATATTGCTCATACTAAAATTAAAATATCCTCAAGGCTCAGAACCTCTTCTTTGTTGACTATAGCCCTTTTCTTCAGAAGAGAAAGAAGATCTAGACTCGCGAGGGGGCAGATTGGATGAAGCTTTCTATCAATTGTTGATATTAAAAAT
Source organism: Andricus grossulariae (assembly GCA_011634705.1). Taxonomy (NCBI): domain Eukaryota; kingdom Metazoa; phylum Arthropoda; class Insecta; order Hymenoptera; family Cynipidae; genus Andricus; species Andricus grossulariae. Next base: position 100,175,643 of record JAABKJ010075445.1, on the reverse strand, counting down.
AAACATTGAATACAGATTGAAATAAGCATAAACATCAACATTTGTTCGAAGGCTTCTAAAGCTTCAAGAGCTTCAAAAAAAAAATTATGATTAATATTCTATATTTATCACTACGTTCTACCATCCCGTGCACATAGTATTTGCAGTTATTCTGTTACGTGATCTTTACGATTTGTATAACAATCTGGCAAAGTTGGCATGTGTGGCAAAAGATCAAAATAGAAAAGGACTTTCGACAATCTTAATAAATATTCTGGTTGAAAATAGTAATTTGCGCATATAACTCGAAGCATCTTGTTGAAAATGTAACCAAAAGAAACGAAATTTTTGCCAAAAAAGATACAAAAATAAGTTGTTTTTTTTTCTTGAAGATTCATAACTTTAGTTGAAACTTCGTCTCTTTGGTTGAAAATCTACTTTTTTTCTAAAAATTTGTTGGTTTTTTTTGGTTGGAAGTTATTTTTCTTGGTTGAAAACTATTTTGTTAAAAACTCGGTTTTTTAGGCATCAATTTTTTAACTGAAAATATAACTATTTTATTTTTGTTTAAAAATTTATTTTCTTAGTTGAAAATTCAACTGTTTTTTTGAAAATTGCTCTTGGTTGAATTTAACTGTTTTTTATTTTAAATGCAAATCTTTTTTTTATGGAAATATAAAAATATAACTATAAGAAATAAATAAATATTAACATAAAAATTCATTTTGTTGTTGTTTAAAAGTTAACTACTTTGGTAGTAAATTAAACTATATGGTTAAAAATTGAACAATTTATTTAAAAATTTAACTATTTTTTGGAAATTCCTTCTTCTTTTTCACTAAAAGGTTCGTCTTTTTTAGTTCAATTCTGCTATTTCTTCGCAAATTAATTCCTGATTAAAAATTCAAATTGTTGATAATTCCTTTTCTTTTTTGTTGAAAATTAGGTTTTATACCAAAAATTCAACTATTCCAGTTTTGGAAGTGAAGTTATCCATGCTAGTTGCAAGTTCAACTATTTGTTGAAAAATTAATATATTTTGGTGGAAATTCGTCTTTTTTAGTTGAACTCAACTGGTAGCAAATTCGTTATTTTTTTCTTCATAAATATTTTTTTAAAGTGAAAATGAAAGATTCCATTTTTTTGTTGTTGAAAATTAATGTTTTTAGTTAAAAATTTAACTATTTTGGTAAAAATGCATCTATTTTTATTAAAAATGAACTTTTTGGTTAAAAATTCTTCTTTTATTGGTTTAAAAGTCTGCTGTTTTTTTAAAAATTCAACTTTTTAGCTTGAAAAATTAAGTATTTTGTTGACAAATGGTCCATTTGTGTAGAAAATTAATCTTGTTTGTTGAAAACTCATCTTTTTTTGGTTGAGGATTTAAATATTTTGTAAAAAAGTTGTTCTTTTTCGTTGAATTCAACTGGATGATCATTCTTTTCTTTCGTAAATTAGGGTTTTCAACTAAAAATTTAAAGATTCTATTTTTAGTTGTAAATTTATCTTCTTTGATTGAAAATGTTACTATTTCTTTTAAAATTCATCTTTTTTGTTGAAAATTATTCTTTTCGGGCTGGAAAGTCAACTTTTTTCTAAAATTTTCCATTTTTAGCTTAAAAAATGTACTAATTTGTTGAAAATTCCTTTTTTTTTGTTTGATGAAAAGTAATTTTTTAACTGATATCGTAACTATTCAATTTTTTGTTGAAAATTCGTCTTTTTTTGGTTGAATTAAACTATTGTTGATTTTGGATTAAAATATGTTTGTTGTTGAAATTTTGACTATTATATGTTTTGTTGAGCATTCATTTTTTTTAAATCAACTACTTGGTTTAAAGTTGAACTGTTTTATAAAAAATTAATTTTTTCTGTTGAAGATTCACAATTTCAGTTGAAAATTCCACTCTTTCATTGTAAGTAATTTTTTTTGTTAAACATTCATATTTTCGAATTGAAAATTTAACTGCAATATAGGAAATTCACCATTTTGG